>OX377204.1:70631657-70820049 GCA_947396885.1 Heligmosomoides polygyrus polygyrus | reverse complement strand
CTAGTCTTTCTTCCCCCATTGAAATTGCATTGTCTCAGTTGTTCAAGAAATTGTTGCACATTCCTTAGGTGTGCCGGTACATACGAAAGTAAGGGCGACAAGAGATGTTGCAAGAACCAACCAATTCGATCAGAAGATCGATGAAGATCGGAAGAACGACTAGAATATGAAAGCTTCGACGTGGTTGCATTGTACACGAACGTGGACACCAGAAGAGCTGTTGAGGCCTGTTTGCAGCTTTTGCGGCAGCATCACCAGAACATGCAGCTTTTTGGGTTACGAATAGAAGAAATTGAAGAGCTTCTAAGAAACGTTGTGGGTGAGCACATTCCGTTTTCGAAATGTGTTTTACAAGCAAATACGAGGTCTTGCGATGGGAAGCAGGTTGACACCGCTGCTCGCCATCATATTCATTGACCATCTTGAGCGGCCGGCCTTAATCCCCAAGAATGTTATATTTTGGGCGATACATCGACGACATCTTTGTTGTGGGTAAATCGCGAGCAACAGCGACAGACACTCAGGCGGCTGAATTCAGCTTTTCCTACGATTCAGTTAACATCAGAGTCTCCAGCTTCAGATGGATTTCTACCGTTTTTGAGTACGAAAGTGAGAATTTCGGAAGGTCAAGTAAGCTGTATGTGGTACAGGAAACCGGCATCCCATAACATCATTTTACATGCGCGTAGTTGCCATCCTTTATATATGAAACGAAATATCATTCACCATACAATAACCACATCTACAGCCCTCACTACTACGAATTCTCCAGAGGTGGAAGATCAAGTCAAAGAAATCCTGCGGCAGAACGGATATGGCACAAAGCTGTGTCGTTGTTGGAAACCTCAGCGACGACCTGGTGGTTCTCCTCTGATTCTTCCTTTCATCACGGATTCTTTCGCTTTGGACATCAACCGTGTCGTAAAACGATCGAGGCTCCCTATAAGCCTCGTGTTTCGACCACCTCCATCTCTGCGACGTCTACTTACAGCGTCGCGTCCATACGAGAATCAGTGTGAGAGGTCAGATCGCTTTATCTGTGAAGGATAACCAAATTTGCCAAATGAGGTGTGTGGTGTACAAAGTGGTTTGTATGACATGTGAGGAATTCTACATTGGCGAAACAGCGAGACCACTTTGTGTGAGAATGGATGAACATTATAGAGCACTGCGTAGCCCCCAGAGCTACCCAGATAATCCATTCTCTAGACATCGTACCCTCAGACATACATGTGATCCACTGCCACAGCTGCGAGTCTCAATCCTCCATAGGAATTTAACAGATCCAGTGGAGAGGAAGATCAAGGAAGCGCTTGAAATAAAGCACTGGCGACCACCCATCAACAAGAAGGAAGAAATGAAATGTGCAATGAGCCTTATCAGTCTCTAAGGGCTAGCGATGTGACTGCTGAGGATGATGGCGACATTGAGAGACGAGAGACCGGTCACTTCCCGCGATTCTATATAAGCAGCCCAGAGACCCCTGCACCTCATTTCCGGCCAAGCCACGTATTCGAAGCCATTGGCTTTACCCGCTTCCCTTCCCGATTACTCAGCCAGGTCTGTAGTGTGTCTTACGTTTTGTTGCTATTGAATGTACGCAATGTATGACATATAGGCGACATGGTTCTTTTAGACCTGAAGAAGGGCTTAAGGCCCGAAACGTCGTCAATAAAGATTCGACTACATTGAGCTTCACTACTATGATAGCGAAGATATGTCGTCCCGTTGATCATCGCCTTGCTCGTGTGGGACTAGCAGTATCTCCATTCGTTTCTGTCGCGTGCCACAGTGCTCCTATGGAGCCTCCTCGTTCGAGGGACACGAACAGCGTCATATCGTTCGTTCAGGGCTTTAACGAAGATTGACAGACGCATTCTTGAGTGTCTACTACGACTTTAGCTTCCTTACGCAGGTCAGCTCTCATCTTCTCGATTCAGGCGTGAACGGTTGTAGACTGGCTGCCTGGAGACCTCTCAAGTATAAAGCGCCTAACAGATACATCCCTAGACTTACTTCTTTCTCGTCTAAACTCAGTGCGGCTAAAAGCTTCTAATTTGACCTATTTTGTGCGTAGTCAGTACAGTCGAAGTCTGATAATAGGCGTGAGACACAAACACAGGCTACCAGTAGGAGCCTTCCTCTTATGTGTCTTAGATATGAAAAAATGGGGTTAGGGAGCTCTTCAGCCAAGAAATATTTCATCTCAAAATAATTTTAGAAGGCAGGAGGAGGGTGAAACAAAAGATGATGAGACAACGTATCCAACGTTATGAAAACAGTCGTGAGGTACACAGCTCCATAGGTCATCCTAGTGCGGAGATAAATTTTATCTAATTATTTATACGTGTATGACAACACGCGACGAAATAAACATCAGCAAGACAACACATTGGTAATAAACACAAAAATACAAGAAACGGCGAATTAGCGAGTCTTAAGATAACTACCAACGAGCTTTTTATATTGATTAAACGAAGATGGCAAAGTATGTTGTTTTCTGGTAAACATTAAGAATTCAGAAGCGGCCTTTTGAGTAAAAAAAGGAGGCACAAACACAACTTTTGGCCGTAGAATAATGAATTTTAGATCTACAACCCCTAGTGGTTGAATGATGGACTGTGTAAAGCTCAGTAAGTGTAAGTGCAACTTTTCCAGTCATCATCTTGAAAATCATAATTAGATCATTTCGCTTCCTACGAACAGCAAGCGATTCCAGCTCGAATATTTTATTACGATCAGGCGCTGATGGAATGGAGGCGTAGTCATAGCCATTTAAGCGTAACCATAGCTTTCTAGGGCAAGTCAGCGCTCTATTCGGTTCATGTCCTGAGAATAGGCAGCATTGGGAGGTGGTGGCTCGCCAGCTAATCATAACCAAACAGAGCAGCAGCCGAACACAATTCAGCCAATCAAAATACTTACCACATAATTCCTCCCTGAACGGCACGCCAGTTTCATGCGGACTGATAGGCTCCCAATGCTGCTCATCTTCACGACATGTAATTTGTTAGAGTTGTGCAGAATGCCTCCCTCATGTGCTCTTTGTTGACGTCTGCAGTTGAGAGGTCGCAGAAATGGCAATCTTTTGCCACCAGTGTTAGTAAGCAGCAGCACAGACACACCTCTCCCTGGGATTACACGGGACTGCAGATGGAGGGCACTGAAAGGAGAGAGCCGACGGTAACCTAACATGCGCAACGGCACTGCCGCCTTTGTACAACGGTACTCCTTCGATGTTCACTTCCGAACGAATGGGCTCGACTGCTACTCTTTATTTTAGTGTGCTCTGAAACAGGAAATTTCCTGCTGAAAACCCGAACGAGGAGCTCAAATAGGACGGATCAGCGTTTCGAAATCGCCCACCCTCCTCATCACGTACACACGACCTCAGCGAGACGTCAAAATTGCTCATTCCACTGGCGCCAGACAAATTGCGCAAAAAACGGGCGCGGGCGCTTCGGCGATCATGCGAAATTCGGCGCATCGCAGCGAGGATGAGGAACGCCTCAGACCTGCTTCGGCGGCCTTTTCTCAGAATTTCAGAGAACTTTCGCGGTAGTCCTTTGCCCAGGCTGAAGCTCGTCAGAAATCTCAGAAATCGCTACCGTAGTTGGACTAATGAACACCATGCTTGTGGAAGTATTTTTTCCATCAGCTGGGGCCAGATTCATCAACGACTTACAGCAATCTAGCGGTGAAAATACTGTCGAAATCCCTGACAGCGCTGCTTATCAACAAGCAACACTGAAACATTTCACCATATCGCTTGTTGATAAGCCGCGCTATCAGGGATTTCGGCAGTTTTCTCCTCAAATGCTGTAAGACGTTGATGAACCTGGCCCCTGGAAGGTTAGCGGTGGTATTCTGTTTTAACGAACCTTAGAAGTTTGACCATTATTGTGCTACTATGTATATGTATTTAGGTTAACTAGATATTTGCCTAAGTCCAGAGAACATAAAAAGCGGAAAATAAAGGTACGGCGTATATTCGTCTTCAACTTTCATGTGTGAAATTGGTTGGAACCATCCTGTTTGGGGAGCCATCATATGTCTTATAATATCTACAGTCAAACGGACGAAAATAGAACAAAACAGAGTTGATAAACATACTGTGCATATCAACCTACTTCACATTTTTTAGTGGTCCAGTCAACAATAAAATAACTCTTAGACGTACGCTCCAGTATGTGTTACGGCTCTTCTTTAAATCGTTTTTTCGTGATCTAGTGAAGTTTCTTTTGTAAGTCCTTATGCAGTTTTCTACTGGCTGGCTATATGTACATATGCACCAATAAAGCAGAGATGCAGGGATATTAAGCATTCTGAGAGGAAGCGAGTATCCATGATTTCACTCTGTTTGACCTCAATTCTGGCACAGCATTAGAGTATTTAATATCAAAGCGGCGGCCACACACTCCCCGGACCGCCAGGTTTTTTCTTTTGTTGTAATCAAATACATGTTCAAAGTGCCTCCGCGGTATACTGTAGAATGCATGGATGATTCTACGAAGGTGTGATCGACGACCATCTCTGTTCATTCTGTATCATAGCAGTTCCCACTCTGCATTTAGAAGCTTACTTGCTCTACATATTTGTGATGACCTCCGTTTTACACCTTCATTGATAGGATTGGCCACAAGAGGCACAGTTCCAGATAAGGCTGATCAGATCATATCGCAGGAACTTTCACTAAGCGTGTTCTCCTGAAAAGTCTGGAATTCAAACAAATACCATATCCAACGTCAGTGAGGTTTCTAAGTGTTATTCTTTGACTGCAGTTACCCATTACGATAGCAAATTTTTCGAATACTTCAAAACAACACACGCGTAAATACAGCAGTACTCATAGTAAAAGATGTATTTACATGACCCTTCCCTTTGTCATTTGGACAACGACGGCAGAATTGAAAAATGACCATTTCACGAAAGAGAAACAACGAACGAACTGACTTGCGAGTGGACATTTCGCTGCAATTTTAGGACGGGAGAAGACATACTACACAGTTCCGTTTGTTTTGTTTTTGTAGCGGTCCCCAGGATAGATCCGAATAGGCCCTTCGTATATGACGGCTCTCGCAGGCTCCCTGCATCGAACCCACTCGTACAGGCATCGTATCCATGGCCACTCCTATGCAAGGGTACGCAACACAGACGGCATGAAACCTGTTTGTGAAGCGGAGGTGCTTCCGGTCTTAGCTTTTTGTACTTGATCTGATCCGTCAACATGTTGTTGATGACCTCGACGACTACACACTGTTACTGAAGGCTGCAAAGAATAGCTTCAAACAAGACTGCCATTCACTGCAGCTTTGTTTGCAGTCTTTCTAATTCTTTTGGGTCACTAGCATCTTCTAATGCATTTCTGCCACTCAAGACATTGTTAGAAGACTTTGCTGAAAACTTCTGAGATTGAGATTGCGCTCAATCTCGCCGGCATTTTTCTCTCTCGTCGGAGGGCTGTCCATTTACGCTCGGTCGTTGAAGATGGCGCAATTACCGTATACGCGAAGATACCGTAATCGCCTGCTGGGTGGAGGTCGATGTGGCTACCATAATATTGCAGTGCGTTACTTTGCCGTAACCCTATCATCTTTACTATAGAGATTTTTTTGTCAATTTATTCATTGGTAACCTTTGTCCTTTCAGCCAAGGACAGCCAGGAGCACGCCTTTTGCCCCTAGAAAATTCGAGAAAGTGTAGAGAAGAAGGCTCACCACACACCAGATTGGACTGGGTTAGAGAATTGCCGACGGAGGCCTATAGTCTGCGACACCGCAACTCCATCCTGGGTCGTATTCCAGTTAGAGACGTCAGTGGTCGTCGTTTTGGCTACCAAGTAGAAACCTCTTTTTTCATCCCTGATCAATTAACTCAAATCACGATTATCGGCTATTTTGAAGAAACTTTCAGTGTACATGAAAAATCGTCCATTAGCAACATAACGTTTCACACTAACAGATGATGGATGATTGTTGTCAGAAACTGTATCTGTATTTATGCGCGTGGAGCACAGTCGTAGGAGGTGCTGGCTGTTACGTGCACCCGATACTAGGTTCTTTTTTCGGATTTTCCACCCAGCCCAACCAAGCCCTCCATCCTTCCGAGGTCGGTGAATTGGTACCAGACTTGTCTGCGAAGGATAAAACACTGACGTCTCCATCGGCTGGCCAACGCAAATCATTCCTTAAGACAAATACGCATTAAAATCGCCTCCACGACAGCCCGTAGAAGTAGAATGTGTGGCACATCTCAAAGAAGGGTTGAGTAACATCGTTCTTTATCCCTTATCTTTAACTGCGTCAGCGCAACGATTTACGAATCGGCCTTACAATAAAGTGGGTTCCCTTCTATTCTCCAAGTAATCCTCTTCATTACTGTCCAAACAGTTTTTCCCTTTTGCCTGAAGCCTTTTTCTCCGTAAGCCTCGGCACCGGTCGTTCTCTGAAACGTCATATGGTTCGGCAACAGAAACTATGTAACAGTTTGGGTCCTGAGAAGCTTCGGCAACACTTGAACTTAATTACCAGCTTGAGACTCGTACTCCTCCCCACTCAAAATTCTCCACTGTTTAGGGATACCTGATAGAAAGGCCTACTGTAAACTGATTATGTGTTGTGCGCGGAAAGGCATTCTCTGATATTTTAATCTCCCTTATGAACAAGCTCCTTACTAATCGTAAGCAGTATTAGTTTATTTTCGTGCCTGTGTACCTCCTAAAATTGTTCCTTCTCAACGATATCTCCTATCGATGCCTATCAGAGACGCCAGCTGCGCAGTTTTTGCTCACCTGAAGCACTAGAAAAGAGAGCTGGTCTAATCATAAAATGGGCAAGGTGTCGACAACGTCACCCCGTTGGTGCAGCGGAAATCTGGGTTCCTTCAATGTTTGACTGACGGAGAGACTATCGGGTCAGCAAAGCTGCTGCAGCTTATTGTCGACTGTTTCTTATTTGTGCGCAGCTGTGGCCAAGCGCTATTCTACTGTCATTGATGAGAGCTACGAGGTCTCCGGTGTCACGCAGACATGCCGACATCTGGTCAGTTACGTTACGGATCTGTGCGATCGGCTCGCTTCGACGGGGCGATTCGAGGCGATTTTTTCCTCGGATGATTCATGGCACGCCGAACCGGCGGGTGTTTGGCACAGTGTCACGGTGTAACCGCATGAGGGATGACGTGTTTATCCCCTTGATTCACCGCCGTCTCGTCTAGGTCCCTCTCTGCCCATCGCATGATCCAATTATCGCTGTCTAGCGGGTCCAGCACCCGGCTCCGCCGTGAGATATGTTAGGGATGTCATCTACAGCGCCTATCTGAACCGTCAGGTCTTAAATTCATTTTCGAGATGGGAGTCCTTTAGTCTGTAGAAGTGTAATTGCTTACCGATGCAGCTATCATCAGAATCTCATCAGAGTTTAGGCCACAACTTGCCTGTCATATAATGCGATCGACTACGGTACCTGCGAGCGGAATATGATGTAGGGTGACGGCTAAGATGACGCGCTGCGCACGAATCAGGGGTGCACTTTTTTCTAGCGATTTGACGACTTTAACGAATTCACGTCATTTTCTGCTGTATCTGGCTTATGGTCTTAATTTTTTAAACAAAAATTTAGCAGTTTCTTTACTCCGCTGCACACCCTTCTATGCTTTACCATCCATCTACTGCCTTTGTTCGTGAGCCCTATTATGAGGGAGCCACTGGTAATCTCTTAGAAGTTCGAGAAAGGGTTGGGATTTGAAGAAGGTGGAAGGTATTCAGATTGTGCGAAGTATTCACTTTCACATCAACTGGACACCTACCAAAACGAAGCGAATGTTTTGCGCAATTGCCTAGACCCGCTCTAAGAAGATTGAAATAATTATTTGATTTAAAAAAAGTTACTGTAGCGTTCTTTGAAATTGTGTAGTTCATTATTCACAGTGATGTGGATACATTGTTTTTTACATTTTGTTTGCTTTTGAAAGGAAAGGAATGAATATCAGCTTATTGCAAGAAGCCAGCATCTTTTTAAAATTTTACAAGAAGACGCCGCGGCAAACTGCATTGGGCTGCAATTTTCAATTGATTGATAGCGTCCATTAAGCAGCATTTTTCTAAAAATTTAAGGTTTTACCGTCGATTTAGTACGTAAGTTTACGCGGACATAAATTCTGTTATCAATAAAATAAAGATCAAATCTTGATCAAAGACGAGTACATGGCGCAATCCACTCTTAATGCGCATCGAAAAGACGCTTCCACAAAAACTCGAAAGGTTTCTTCATTTTATAAAATAAGGTCTAGACCATTTTTGAAGCTGAAAGAACAAAAATATTTATGGAGGTTCAAACGCCGCATTCTCTTTTTGGGGTAGGCGAATTACAAATTTTCAAAAAAAAAACATTATAAATAATGTTTTGAATAGTTTATCTTAATTTTTCCAAAGAGGACCTTGTCTACTTTGGAAGGCGTTGGCTTTTTTGGGAGGTATTCAGCTTGTCTTGAAAAGCGTTCAGTTTCACATGAGGATTTCTAAACCGATTAAACCTCTCCCGTATATTCCCACGAGATCCCCGGTATCTCTCTCATGACCACAACGGATGTATAGGATAATGAAGCCTTTTGTACTGCGTCAATCAACCCGTGTTCAGGATCCCCCAAGCACTCTGTGCACTTCTACGGGACTGGGTTGAGCATTTGCCCTCTACATTGCCTGTGCTTTCCAGCCGATTCGCAAATCAGTGTTTTATTCTTCCCAACTATGGTGCCCTTTTTAAACATTTTTATTGTTTTAGCAACCGAAGGAAACGAAAGAAAGTTTGGATGGGCGGGACGGAACCTGAACCAAGAGTCTTCATTCAAAGATCTCACAATAGCCAACACCTACAACTGCGTTACCATGCGTCTTACGATCGCCATGAATTTGGTTCCTGTTGAAAAATCTTGTCATAGACAAGGCTCGGATGTTCCAACAGTGCAGCTGCTAGGAATTCATCCGGAAGAGGCACGCAGAACCCATCCGAGCTTCCTACATTCCCACTATCCATTGTTGCATGGGTTTGAGTCATACTTCCTTCTGCGGTTGTGCGTAGGAGGCTTTCTTCCTGTCCTATTGGATATTGAGCTTTTGGGTGCAGTGGCCGCTATGGTTCTGAACTGACATTAAGTTGGTCTTGGCTAGTGATGCATCTGAATTGTAAGTGCCTTTGCTGTGTCACTGCATTGACTGCCCGAAGCATGGCAGTCAATGCAGTGACATCCTTGGAGTGTTGACTAACCCTAGAAAGTTCATGAACTAACGTCAGGTTTCATATGGCGGTGAATGGTGGGCATTTGGTTCTACCACAACGAGGAATACTGGGTGTAAATTCTCAGAATTGGGATATGGAGCATTCTCACCGTCACTTTTGTTCCATTCGCCTCTGATGCCTGTTATTTATGTCGAATAAAATGGTCTTTCGTGGAATAGGTTATCAAATGTTACTCGAATCTTTAGCAGCCCCTAAGTGTGATTCCGAGCCGAATAGATTGTCGTAACAATTTCGGTGCACGAATTTACAAGATCAATATTTTGCCTAAAATATTCAAAAGTCCTACATGGAGCCTGCAATGGCCTATTTCCTTCTGTAGCCCTGAACAGTTCAATTTTCTTATGTAATGCTTCGCGAACGGGGAGAATCGGAATGCCAGGCATTTTTTAGCAGCAGTGCTTTTCGAGAATTTCAAATTACGACCTGCGAATTTTTTAACTCCTTCTGCCGCGGCAGGTTACCCAGACCGTATACCCGAGTGACTGAGGTGCAACAATTAAGACATCTATGTATTCCTCGCCAAGTTCTCTCCTCGTAGATATTAGGCATTTCCTTAGTGTGCCAATGTGTGACGACGACGAACTGATCGAAACGTTAGGCCGCTCAATAAATTCATTTACCTTACAAGCTGGTTCTGCTCATGAACACTGACACTGTACATAGTGATGTTTCGTTGTTTAGTCTATTGAATATCCTACATGAATGCTTCATGTGTCTGATTTGTGATCTTAATTTTTACATGTGTTCTTTTTAAACTTCTTCTGTTCTCTGTTCGATAATACGCACACAGTTGCTCTGTATCTACAATTATTTAGAGAATTTACATAGGATATTTTTCTTAGCAATCTCATGACAAAATAGAAGGCAAAGACGTTAAACATTTATTGAACACTAATTTTTCATTGATTTTTTAGGAAAGTTCAATTGTGCTAATAAAATGAGCTAAAAATTCAGAAAGGTCATCGAGGAAAAGTGCTTCCTACCGTCCCTCGTAGGTCACGAGTGCAGCAGCGATTAGCTGCTACCGTATGCGGAGCTGTCCGTGATGAAAAAAAGAGGAAGCGGGAGAGCGGAGAGAGCCAATAGGGGTGTTACATGTTTAGAAGACTATCAGAAGAAAATAAGCAGCCAAATCCACGCCCTTTGAGCTACAAATACAGCAGAAATTTTGACGACGTATCTCTTATCCACGGATCTCCCTCGATAGAGAGCCTTCGGGCTCTCTTGTTAAGAGGGATCTCGGGCCGCTTGTCGCAGGGCCACGTGGCGCGTCCCCGGGTGGTGGATAGGGGAATTAAACGCGAACCAAATGCGACCGTGTACTGCCCAGAGACGCAGGTGGGATGCAGGGGATGGACTCCTTGCTCCTGCTGTGTCGGGTCGATGCGTTCCTTGTGCGTGGGAGCGGCATGTTCGTGCACAGTGTGCGTGGATGTGTCCGTGACTGTGCGGATTGTAACTGTGTCGGTTCGGCCAAAAGCTTGCACTCGGTAGACTGGGAGTACATGTAAGGCGATTCGAGGCCGCCTTAAGTCTCGCCCCGTCCCTTCGGGCAGTCTGGCTGGCTGCCCGGAGTACTCCGCCCGCACGACAGAGCCTGACTAGCTACCCGTGTTGTATTCCAGTCAAACACAGCAGCACTAAAGGGCCTCATTCCCCTGACCCCGAAAGAGCCCCCATTTCTGCAGCGATGGGAAGGACGAGTACGGAGAGGCTGCTAAAATCTCAGGGCCTAACCAGGCTGCGCAAACTGAGAAGGACTAGGATGACGATCTGTACTTACAACGCCCGCACGCTTGCGTCCGAAGCATCCGTCGAGGACCTGATGATGCAAGCCAGGAAGATCAAGTACGACGTCATCGGACTGACCGAGACGAGAAGACACCACCCCCTACACGCCGCCTACGACTCCGGAGAAGAACTGTTCCTCGGAACATGCGACAGCAGGGGAGTAGGCGGCGTTGGTGTCCTCGTCAACACGCACTTGGCCATGAACATCGATTCGTACGAGTCTCTGACTAGCCGAATCGGACGTCTGCGACTGAAGCGATGTGGCTCCGTGCCAGCCTTGACTGTGTTCGTCGCGTATGCCCCAACATCCGACTACGACGACGAAGACGTCGAGGCCTTCTACGTGGAGCTGGAGAAGTTCTATAAGGAAGATCACACCTTCTACAAGGTGATCGTCGGCGACTTCAACGCCAAGATCGGGCCACGAAGGTCGCCGGAAGAACTTCACATCGGAACCCACGGTTTGGAGTGGAACGAGCAAGGTGAAAGGCTGTCTGAGTTTATCATGTCGACCAAGACCATCCATGGAAACTCGCAGTTCCAGAAGCCTCCCTCCCTACGATGGACCTGGGAATCCCCCGGTGGCCAGTTCCACAACGAGATCGACCACATCATCTTCAATCGCAAGTATTGCCTGACCGATGTCTCCGTTGTCCCCAAGTTTTACACGGGATCGGACCACCGCCTCCTTCGCGCGAGGTTCCGCTTTTCGCGTCAAGGAGAGAAGGCCGCGAAGTTCAAGAAGAGGAATCCCAGAACGACCATCAACTGGGACCTTTACACCTCTCTTGTCGGCCTTTGGGAAGATGCCGTCATGGACAACGTCGACGAGGAATACGATCGCTTCGTGCACCATCTCCACGATAGTGCTAAGGGAGCCGAGAGCTTGAAGACCACCAAGAGACGCCTGTCTCCGGAAACTCTCGACCTGATACGCCAGCGTGGAGCAGCACGAGCGTCAGGCAACTACCAACTGACGTCCGAGCTTGCAAAGCTATGCAGAGCGGCGATAAAGGAAGATCTCAAGGAGAGAAGGGCGGAAGTGTTGGCTGATGCAGCAGAGGCAGGGCTGAGCATTCGCAATGCCCGCCGGAACTTCGCCAACTTCAAGACCAAGATGACCGCTCTCCGACGTCCTGACGGAACCATCACCTCTTCCAGAAGGACCATGGAGAAAGTCATCCACGACTTCTACTCCGATCTCTTCGATAGCCACGTCCACCTGCCCCCATGCCATCTTCCGCAGGATGGATACGTCGTTCCCTCTGTTCTCCCTTCCGAGATCCGACACGCCATCTCGTCGGTGAAGAAACGTACAGCACCCGGTTCTGACAGGATCAGAGCTGAACACCTGAAGAACCTCCCGCCAGCGCTCATCAACACCCTGGCGCGGCTCTTCACACGCTACCTGTCCGAATGCAAGGTTCCATCTCAGTGGAAGACCAGCAAGACCGTTTTGCTGTACAAGAAGGGAGACGTGCACGACATTGGCAACTATCGCCCGATCTGCCTGTTGTCCGTAGTCTACAAGCTGTTCACTCGAGTCATCCTGAATAGGATTAGTAGAACGCTGGACGAAGGACAGCCATGCGAACAAGCAGGATTTCGGAGAGGATTCAGCACGATCGACCACATACACACCATTACGAAGCTCATCGAAGTGTCGCGAGAGTACAAGCTGCCGCTGTGCCTTACGTTCATTGACCTGAAGAAGGCATTCGACTCCGTCGAGACTGAAGCGGTCATGGAAGCCCTGCTCACCCAGGGCGTCCCTACTCAGTACATCAGAGTTCTTCGAGAGTTGTACAGTGGATTCACGACCAAGGTCTCACCATTCTACAACGACGTCGTCATTGACGTGAAGAGAGGGGTTCGACAAGGGGATACCATATCCCCGAAGCTCTTCAGCGCCACCCTCGAAAACGTCATGCGCGAACTAGAATGGGAAGACATGGGAGTGAAGGTCGACGGCCGGCAACTGCACCATCTTCGCTTCGCTGACGACATCGTGCTCATAACCCCGAGCATCAGTCAGGCGGAACGAATGCTGGCCGACTTCGATCGTGTATGTGGAAGCGTTGGACTGCAGCTGAATCTTACGAAGACGATGTTCATGAAGAACGGATGGGTTTCTGATGCCCCATTCTCGCTCAACGGAACGAACATCTCCGAATGCTCCAGCTATGTGTATCTGGGTCGCGAAGTCAACATGGCCAACGACCTAGCACCAGAGCTGAGCAGGAGGAAACGAGCGGCTTGGGGAGCTTTCAAGAGCGTCGAAGAAGTCGTGAAGAAAACGAAGAACGTCCGACTCCGTGCCCACCTATTCGACTCCACTGTTCTTCCTGCCCTAACATACGCCTCAGAGACCTGGGCTATACGAAAGCAGGATGAACCCGCGATCAGCGTCGCGCAGCGTGGAATCGAGAGGACGATGCTCGGAGTGACACGACTCACGCAAGTGAGAGAAGGTCTCCGGAGTTCCGAGCTTCGCCGACGTTCGAAGATCAGAGACGCTGTCGCATGGGCCAAGTCGTCGAAAATTAGGTGGGCCGGCCACGTAATGCGATTCGCAGACACCCACTGGACGAGAGCCGTCACAGATTGGATTCCGCGGGATGTCAAAAGAACACCAGGACGCCCACCAACGCGTTGGTCGGACTTCTTCGTGAAAGCCCTGAACGACCGATATGACGCTCTTCGTGTCCCTCGAGCGAGGAGGATCCATTGGACCACTCTGGCACGCGACAGGGACGAATGGAGACGCTGCTGGCGCCCGCTCGAGCAAGTCGATGATCAACGGGACGACAGGTGATACAGGTGATCTCTTATCCCGCCATTTTTACCTAAAAAGGGAGCATATGTAGTCGTAGGAAGCGTCAAGCATCGCGAGCACTCGAAATAGATCCATGGTTCGGGATCCTTCCAGGACATCTACAATTTCAACTCTCACTTGGTAGCGCCACTCATTTCAATAGCGTCAACCTGTACGCTTGAATTATGTGGTCATAAAATTCGCGCCACCTGGTCTGCTGCTGGCGGCCCGAGATACTTCTTAATATGAGAGCCCGAGGGTCCCTAGTGAGGAAAGTCGGTGAAATAATAAGATTAGTAGTTACAAAATATAATACAAAATGGTAACAACATTCAAATCTCTGCCGATTACTTATACAATTGTTCCTCACAAAGAATTTTGTTTGTGAGCTGCAAGCGATCTTGAAAATTCCGTTTGAAGGTGAAAATGAGAACGAAGAAGGAATTCATAAGCTATGTAGACGCGTCCTGCTGTAGAGCGAACTCGCTTGCTTGGGAAGCTTGTTTGCCGACCTAGAGCGTGGACGTCAAGCGATTGTGAGACGTCGCCGTGCATGACGGAAGCACGTGGGGAACGAGGAGAATGTTTGACGATGGGCACGTCATCGGCGGCTTCGTTTGGCCAAGCTGGAAATTTGAGAAACCTGGAACGAACCGCGTACTTTTTGTGAACTAATCTCGAGGCTGGGTGAGTTCTCACAGCACTACGGGTCAAAGCTCCGCTGCTGTCATGTCTTTTATGAAGTCTTCTCTCTTCGTTTCAAGTTCCTTGATTTTTTTTTGCACAGAATCAGTATGTTATTTCCATTGGTTTATCAGTGGAAGGTGGCCTATGGGTGAGAGATAAACTCTTGACTGTATTTAATTGACCTGGTTAATCGCTTTTTTCCACTGGATCTACACTCTTTCCTAGCTTGTGCATTGGTACATATACATGTTGGGTTTTAAGAGAAGTTACATATATGCCCGACTTTTTTGAAACGGATTTTACCCACATTATACAAGACCTGTTTATTATCCCTTTTTTGTTTGCTATTGTTTTACTTATGCTATGACTCTTCTGTCAAGTTGCTGAGTGTTACTAGTGTAATCCTGCTTAGTTGCTCCTTCGAAAATTCGTGGCGAAAATTAGTGAAACTTTTAGAAACTGGTTCATGCAATGTCTCCCGCACTGTTCGAATCCTCTTAAAGCATAGGAAAGATTGAAGGCTTCAGCGATGAAAGATTCGAGTGCCTTTCCAATTGTTCTAAATTTTGAAGAAGGAATCCTGTTCGTTATTCACAACGAACAGGATTCCTTCTTGTCAATCACAGTTTCCATTTAAGTAGAGCGCAGAAGAAGAATGTCTGGCGTATCCTCAAGTCATTGAATAATGACAACATTTCACGTCTTCAGCTCTAATAGAAAATGTAGTTGAAGTGTCCAAATTAATTCTCTTCTGTTACTGTCTTAGGTCGGTCTAATACATAATAATGTCAGATTTAGGGGCTGGATTCAATTTAGAATATCTTCATCTACAAAAGGCTTACCGATGATAGGAATCTGCACTTTATATCACACTTGGTGAAGCTTACGGGAAACTGAAGAACTAGGCTTCTCACCAATCCTGATTCAAAAAGAATTGGGGTTAAGAGAGATGATACTTAGTTTTCAAAGACTCCGCATAGCATGGCACAAGAATTTTCGTGCCCGATGTCGATTTTCTCTAGTTTTGAAATTGCGATCAAAGCGCTGCACAGCAGAATTTTTGTCTCCTAATCTCAGCTACTTATAACACTTGGTGAAGCTTACGAAAACTGAAAAACCTAGCTTCATGCTGTTATGCGCTGTACTAGTAAATAATCGAAAAGATCTTAGTGTGTCCGCAGCTTGTTCTGGCTCTTAGTTCTGGCATACGTCTTGAGGGGTGTTTATGAGACCCGTCAGGACAACCTCTTCCTTTCAAACAACTCCTGTCGTTGCAAAGATATCAATTCTTATGGCAGGGGACAACGCAACAGAAAAATAGTGAACAAAATAGTGAACAGTAGCACGCAGTGAAGAAAGATGAGGCGGAATTCTTCTTACGGAGTGCACTTCATTTCGTAAACCTAGACATGGAGGACTCAATAGAATTTGGAATTCTACATGCATCTGAAACCCGTTTATCGCTCTGTTGTAGCCGTTTGCCTTGGTTACATTCTTTTAATGGTAGTCGTCATTCATTTACTGCTTGGCTTTACTACAATGAAAGACTTATCCGATCTACTGCAAAGGGAGCTGACCAGTGGATCTGCTGTTCCTTACAGAATGCGGTTTCGACACCTGAATGTGCTAGCATCCTTGCGATGCCTATTTTAAACGCGTTAGGAAAAGTCGAGGAAAATGTTCCAAAAACTATAAAGATATTGAATATTTTTGAAAGGCGTTAGAGGGAGTAGAGACGCTGCTATAGCCACACCTCTATTATGATAAAAAATAACAAGTTCCATTTATTGTAGCAAACATTAAACCCCAGTCGGATATGGAATACCAGATCAGGCGAACCGAATGGAATTGAAAAGTTGCAGACCACCATTGTTCCCCGTGCCTATGTAGACGAGATGGGGCTACTTTTTCTTGTGGTGTTCGAAACCGCCCTATTTGAAATGGTTTGCAAAGCTAACAAATGCCAAAACTTGCTCAAAGTGGAACTGATTCACAGGTGATTCATGCCCGAGCGGCTTGTTCTCTCAAATTGTATTTACCCTTGGCTTTGACGTGTTCCGCTTATGTTACATATATACAAAGGTGGTTGCTTGGCGCTACTTTGTGTGCTCCTGGCGTCGCTTTGTTTTCTGCTGCTAAAACGAGATGCCTGAAGTTGACGTGAGAGGATGTCTTCAGTCAAAACGCTTTCGTCGCATTGGTATCTATTTTTCACACTTCTTTTGCAACTAGTCAATGAGTAATAAAAAGCATCAGAATATTCCTTCATTACCACATTCACAGTCACTGCCTCCCAGCTCCCCTCCAGCTCTTCCTATCAGAATTCGATCTCGACGTGTGCGGTCGTTTTCGTCCGTCCCGATTTGTGTATACGCGGGTTCAGTGGCGCTGGCGCTCTCGGCTATGCGAACTATCAAATGTCGCGTTTTCTTTGACGATGCCGCCGTGTTGCCCAAGGCTCGGGCACTTCGGACGGGACCGCACTGCTGCTGCCGCTGTGCCTTTTCTGAAGCGCCACGCTCACTTCGCTCTTTGCCTCCCCTCCACACGACCTCCTTCTTGGCTAGTCTACTCTTCTGAAGATTCACCGCCAATGAATGCCTCTCGGCTTCCGCGGAATCGCTTCTTCAGTGCTCTGAATTGATCAGATCAATGAAGACATCACCTCAAAGGATAAAATAATCAAAGACGGCAACCCTCAGTCCCTTTTGTATTACGCCATGCATTCTATTTATTTCTGCGGGATATCGTAGAAGAATGTGTATTTGGCCATACATTGATTACCATTCCTTTGGTAATTTCGAAGATTCCCACATTCCCATTTCGTGTCCCGTAAGACTCAAGAAAGAACATATTTATTTTTTTATATTTTTTATTGCAAAGGTGCGCATAACTTTTTCACATTGTCACGCAATGTAAAACATAAGAAAATGTTTTATATTATATAAATATTATATTATAATATTTTCTATTATATATTATATAAAATATAAACGTCTAATGACAGATCCAGTACTGAAAAAACAACGGAAAACCAACAAAAAGTGACATCTTTCTAAAAACATAGCTGATGGAAAAAACAATGAAAAATGATAAGAATTCGCAAACAGTATAGAAAGGCGAAATGCTAAAACGTGTTTAGAATACCTCCTCAATAGCAACAGAAATCCTCTTGCCCTTTTCCCTTACATTACCCTCGTTTTACACTTGAAGACTGTGACATTTATAATGCAATGCGTAAGTGTGATAACTAGTACCTCTATAGTTAATATTACAAGAAATTGCAATATAGACAAGGAACATTTAGAATTGATATCCTATGCTGTAGGTGTACTACTTATCACACCTACTCATATTGAATACTCTGATGTGAGGTGATCTGTCAAGTGAATAAGTGAAGAAGAAGTGAAAAGGAGTGTTAATATAGTCAGGACCGTGTAAGCGTGTAGAGCTTTTGATCTTACTATTTCGGGTTGATTTAAGTCTCTGTATTCCGTTCTTCATTGAGAACTGAAAGCTGTGATACCGTGTTCCAGTAGCGAGCGTTCGTATGATTTATATGCCGTTAGAATCAGAGATTCTGATTTCATGCCGAACGATATTAATACACTGTGAACAGCTTTTTTGCTCTCTCTTTTTTCCTTGGCAGTGCACTCACATCGGCTTTTCCTTTCTCGAACTCAAAGACGCTTTGCCTCACCGGAATGTCTTCATAACTTATGAAACAATTTGCTGCTCAGAGTAGTGGATTTCCTCAATAGTCTTCTGCTGCTTGTAACCTGAAATACGCCATGTAATTGGGTAATTTTGAAGGGGGATGGAAAAGAAGGTCCCCCCTTTTGCCACCTCAAATGGGCTGACGCTTCCAGCTGGGCAAAAGGTTTGTTTGGACAGCCAGGAGTCGCAGTTGCATCCCACTTGCCTGCTGATGTCATCACGTCACTTGATCCACACTCACATGCTGGTTCGCATCCGAACAGTTTCTTTTCGTGAGCACCAGCACCAACTCTCCAGCGATCAGCTGCTGCCCTTGCACTTTTCTCAATCAGTGTTCACGGCCCACCTCAAGCAGAAGCCGACCTATAACAGCTGAAAGGGTTGAAAGAAGCAGTGAAGGAAGTTTGTTCTGGGACTGCACTTGTTTTCCTACATGCGTTATAAGCATGCTCTTCTTTTCTTCTTATGGTTAGAAGTAGTTTTTATTTTCCTGTGATTTCCGGCTACATTCTCAGCCTCAAATTCTTCAACCTTAGAATGCTCTCGAAACATTGAAGCATTTTTTCGACAATGTGTTGAACAAGAAGGCAGCGGAAGACGCTCCTAACAGTATCTAACTGGAGGTAACCATTCTGATGTTGAGCTAATCCGTATTTGAAGAATGTAGTAGAAAAACGGGATTGGAAAAGGGTACCTGCAATGCTGTTGATGGGTGTTTTAAATAAAGGTTCATACAAATAATTCCAAATTCTTATACGTAGAGGCATTAAGATTTTCTTTACGGATTGACCACATCGTCAATCGAGCCCATTGAATTGCTGCTCGCATTCTATTTCTTATACTTCTGTTGTGGAGACAATTTGAATGCGTATGACCCTATTCTTAAGCAATGACATGCTGAGATTAGCCGTTGGACGACTCAGCGTTTCGTCGTTCCAAGGCAAGTCTGGTACCACTTTATCGATCCCAGAAGGATGAAAGGGTTGGGTGACTTGGGCGAGAAATCCGAACCAGGAATCTGGAATAGAATCCACGCAACAGTCGACGTCTCCTTCGACTGCGCGACCACTCGGCTCCTATTAATTCTCTATTTAATCTTCTGACCTCAGTGGATCTTCCCGATCATGTAGAGCTCAATTACATTACATCATGGTATTGAAGAGTTCTTGTGGCCGCGTTCTCACCGAACTCTCAGTCATATTAATCTGTGGTCTGATTCTCGCGGCGAACAACGCAGGCGCTGACGTCAAGGAGGCCGTTGAACTGGTACCAGACCTATTTACGAAAAACAAGTCACTGACTTTTGCATGTGTCGTCTTCGATGTCATCCATCATACATGGTAATTCAAAAAAGCTGACATTGCTGTCTTTCTATTTCAATTCTTCAAGAAAATTTTCACATCTGACACCAGAAAGCAGGAAAGGAGAAGCCATGTTCGTCCTTTTCCTGCTAGATGTTGCGATATTGCAACGCGTTCGTGCTCTGTTTCGCGATAATTTCATTATTAGTAAGAAAAAGATAAAAATTGTATAGATTTCCTTGTCGACGAGAACTTTAATTTTGGCTTGATGAGCTTTCATCACATAATTTGAAAATTCTGCGCGCGCTCGAAATGTGGTTTCATGATGAACAAAGTTTTTTCGTAGTCGCATTATTTTTCATTTCGTTTATGGACCACAACACTTAACAATTTATTTACCTATTGTCACTTACAATGTATTTATCTATTTCTTCTTCTTCTTCTTCTTCTTCTTCAGCGTTTGTCCCGCTTCGTCGCGGGGTCCGCTCTTCTGGTGTCATGACGCCACCTTTCTCGGTCATGCGCTTGATCAGGGTGGACGGGTGGACGCCAGTTTCTTTCCTTTGTGTAACGCATCCGACCAACGCTGCTTCGGGCGTCCTCTAGGCCGCTTTCCTGACACTTCCAACTCAAGGCCTATCTTGCGGACGCTGTCTTCCTTTCCACGCAGAACGTGGCCGTACCATCGTAAGCGAGCTTCGCGCATCTTGTCCGCTATCGCCGCGACACCGAACTTCTGCCGAATGACATCGTTTCGGATGCGGTCCATGCGGGTGACTCCAGCTGTCCAGCGCAGCAGCTTCGTCTCCATGACGCTGAGGCGCGTTTCAACTTCCTTGGTCGCAGGCCAACATTCAGCGCCGTACATTGCTACTGGCCGGACGACTGCTCTGTATATCTTCGACTTAAAGCGCTCCGGTATCTTCCTATCGCAGAGCACCCCAGTCAACGAGCGCCACTTGGACCAAGCTGCACTCACGCGTGAGTTCACTTCAACCATCAGACCGCCGTCAGACGCTATTGCTGATCCCAGCTGCTTAAACACCGAAGTGCGTGCAAGCTCAGTACCGTTAATCGTGATGGAGCCGGACTCGTTTACGTCAGCTGTTAGGTACTTGGTCTTCCTGACGTTCAACTTGAGTCCTAACATCGCCAGGCGGTCGCAGACACCTGCCGCTCGAGATCATCTTTATCTTCGCAAGCGAGCATCACGTCATCAAATGCGTGCAAGCTCAGTGCCGTTAATCTTAATGGAGCCGGACTCGCTTACGTCAGTCGTTAGGTACTCGGTCTTCTTGACGTTCAATTTAAGTCTGAACATCGCCAGGCGGTCGCACCAAGCTTGCACCTGCCACTCGAGATCATCCTTATCTTCGCAAGCGAGCATCACGTCATCAGCATAGAGCAATGTCCATGGGACAGGCTTCTGAAGATCTCGCGTAATGGCATCCATGACGACAACAAAGAGGAGTGGAGAAAGCGCAGTACCTTGGTGGACCCCAACAGAGATGGGAAACTCCATTGAGGTTCCAGATGCAGCTTGCACTTTACTGCTTGGGCAAGAGTAGAGCATCCGCACCCACTCTATAAGTTCCTCAGGTACGTTGTGTTGTCGCAAGGCGTACCATATAACCTCACGCGGTACGCGGTCGAAGGCCTTCTCCAAGTCGAGAAAGGCTATATGCACCGGCTTCTGTTTCTCGCGATGCTTCTCCACCAGGAAGCGGGCGGCGTGTATAGCATCAATGGTTCCACAACCAGCTACGAAGCCGCACTGGTTTTCCGAGAGCTTGACGATTTCACGAATTCGTCTATCGAGGATTCGCTCGAAGATCTCCATGCTGTGCGAAAGCAAGCGAATCGGACGGTAATTGAAGCAGTCCGCAGGACTGCCCTTCTTCTTCCAAATCGGAATCGTCGTACTGTTGTGCCAACACTCCGGTACTTTCTTCTCCCTCACTACCTGGTTGAAGAATTCAGCCAACCACTCAGCAGGATACCAGAGCTTCGACTTCCAAACATCGACTGCCAGATCATCCGGTCCTGTCGCCCTGCACATCTTCATCTTTCTCAGAGCCGCTTCTGTTTCCTCCACGGTGATCTTGTGAACGGGATCGTGAACAGAACTCACAGAAGGGAAGTCCGGGTGAGGAAATTCCATAGTGGAAATTTCCTCAAAGTAATCACGCCATCGCTTCAGCGCGTTTTTGCGGTCTGTCAGAAGATGGCCTCTCTCATTATTAATGCCAAAGAACTTCTCGATGTCCTCGGTTTGGCGATGGCGGGTCGTAGCAAGTCGACACAAATACCGCTCACCATCGCGCGACTCGAGCTTTTCGTTGACATCACTATAATGAGTGGCTTTTGCAACAGCCACGGCTTTCTTTGCAGCCTTCTTCGCTTTCTGATACTTCTGCCAGTTTTCGGCTGTTTTATCGCTGAGAAACACACGATAAAGCGATTTCTTCTCTCTAACCTTCGCTTTCACATCGTCCGTCCACAGCCATGTCTGCTTGTCGACCTTTCGTCGCCCAGGCTTCGTTATGCCGAGTTCCAACCTTGCAGCTTGCGTATCGCGTCGGTTGCTTTCTTCCAAGTTTCGTCGACAGTCGTGACTGTCGACAACCGTACGCGGGAAATCACAGCTGCTTCCTTCTCTTTCATTCGCCACCACTTGATTCTAGCTGCACCGCATCGCTCAACCTGCTGCACCCTCGGAGGGGTGATCTTAAAGATGCACAGCAGGGGTCGATGCTGTGGGGCGACCGTCTCATACGGCACGATCTTCGCGTCTGCCACAAGACTCCGGTCGCGATCTCTCACAAGGACAAAGTCTATCTGAGACTTGGAGCTCCCACTATAGTATGAGATGAGGTGGGAGTCGCGTTTTCGGAAAGCGGTGTTCACAATGGTGAGATTATGCGATTCCGCTTATTCAAAAATGCGCTCACCATCGGCGTTACGAGACCCGTATCCGAAACCACCATGACAGCTGTACCCGTCCTTCGCAGCACCTACGTGCCCATTAAGGTCACCAGCGACTATGGTGATATCTTTCAGCGGTACCTCTGCTGTCTTCTCATCAAGCAGGCTCCAAAACTCTTCCTTGGCTTGATCGAAGCAGCCACTCTGCAGAGCATACGCAGAGAAGAAATGATAGAGTCGCTCCTTCGCGGCGACAACAATCTTCATCAACCGATCGTCATAGCGTTCAACGCTTACAATCGAGTCACGAAATCGTTCGGAGACGATTACTCCGACACCACTGGTGGTCCTGGGACTTCCACATAGAACGGCCTTGAAACCACGTCCTATGTCCCTTGACTTGCTGCAGGACCACCTCGTCTCCTGCACCGTACAGAAATCAACTCTTCTTCGCTCTAGTGCTTCAACCAACTCGCACGAGCGCCCCGTCAACGTACTCACATTCAGCGTTGCTACGCGGGTCCTGCCTACATTACGGGACTTTCGGACTAGCTCAGTTGCCCTCCGATGCCGTCCTCGCATCAGGGACCCTCGCATGCTTCTCACACTCGCCGGGCTCTGCGAGTGCGCGTCGGCTCCCGCGGACGCCGTAGCACAATCTCGAAAAAAACGACTTATCATACACCATGTGATGTGACATGAGTCTTCGTAGGCCGGCCTGTCACAAGGGCATGTCGTCTGCATTCGAGTGTCCGTGCTTAGCTTAGCTCACAAAGCGAGCAGTTTCCAGTGGCACCACTGGAGGAACGGACATCGCCACCGTATTTATCTATTGCTATTTATAGTATTTTATTTATTGTCACAAAATTATAGTTACAATAAAGAGTCTAATGCCAATATGCAACTTCAACCCTACTTTGCTCATTCGGTATCAGGTTGGTGACAGATAGCCTATGAATTTACGATAAGCTGGTTGCAGTAATTCAGAATTCCTATCAGAATATTAGAACCTATCAGAATTCAGAGAAGACTGTTTCAGTCCTGATATATAGCCTGAACAACAAAACGAAGTGGCCACCCAACCTTCCGGCTCACATCGGAGCCCAAATCCGATTCAGGGATTTGCAAGTAATGTACTTAGCGCAATCAAATTTGAAGTTAAAAGTGTTTTTTCTCGACGAACTTCAATTATATGAAGAGGGGGAGAGTCTGCGTTGTGTGATCATGTGATCCTGTCAACAGTCTCCTTTCATTCTTCCTTGAAGAGCAGAATGCACAAGATTGCTCCTGTTCCGTTTGACTGCACTTTATAATGGTTTGTTCCATAGGTCCTTGCAGTTTTTTCAACGATTCACTGCAGATTTCGCCGGCGGTATCTTGCATAGCGCTGCACAGCTTTTGAAAGTGAATGATTTTCTCTATCAGAATATTCACTGATTTTCTTTTTCACCATGAATTTTGTCAATTTTTAGGTCGTTGAAGTGAAAAGTGAAAAATACACTTTTGCACACTTGTTCTTTCCGCTTAGGCTCGTAACTTTTTGCACAGTTTTTTATAGTATTTGGAGGACAATGTTCTGTACTACAAGAACATGTGTTAGTGCTATTTGCTCATTTGTCCTTTATTGATTTTTAGGTCATCAAATTGGGACATCCGAAGGAGGATGGTTATCTTTGCCGACAGCTCCTGCTCTGTGGTTGGACTTCTTGGGTTGGTGTTACATGTCATTCGAAGAAAATGTCTTGCGCTATTAAAATATTTGTCGCGTTTATTGATTTCTATTGAATAACAACAAAATTCCAAAAAGAAAAAAATCGTCTTCACCAACAACTCCTTCTCCTTCTTCAGTTGTTGATATTCGAGAGAAATCAGAGTGAGCCAGTAAACGCGACACAAATTCTTACTGAGCAAGACATCCTCTTCCAAACAACATATAACACCAAGCAAAAAAGTCAAAAAGTCCAACCACAGAACCGGAGTTTTGGTAAAAATTTAGACGGGAAAGTCGGCCAATGTCCTTTATTGATTTTTAGGCCAATTTGATGGCCTAAAAATCAATAAAGGACAAGTGAGAAAATAGGACCAATACATATTCTTGTAGTACAGAACATTGTCTTCCAAGTGCTATAAAAAACTGCGCAAAAAATTACAAACCTAAGCGGAGAGAACAAGTGCGCAAATGGCTACTTTTTCACTTTTTCACTTTTCACTTCAACGACCTAAAAATTGACAAAATTCATGATGAAAAAAAAAATGTTCTGATAGAGCTAATGATTCACTTTCGAAAGCTGTGCAGCGCTATGCAAGAGAACGCCGGGGAAATCCGCAATGAGTCGTTGAAAAAAAAACTGCAAGGACTTATCGGACAACCTAATAAATGGACTAAGTGAAAAGTTTGCTGTAGATTTGCATAAATTAAGAGATAAATTACTGGACAAATAAATTCTTGTAAAATGTTATTAAAAAGAACTCCAAGGAAGTACATACATAGACATCACCTGTCATTTCAACAAACTTAAATCCTTAAATTTTTCCTGTTAGTAGCAAAGTGCTACCGTTGGCATTATAACAAGTCGTCAGCAGTTTCTTCCATTACAGGGTGCGGCAAAATTATACGTGCATCTAAACATTTTAAATTTTCCGCTTTTTTTCCGAAATTTTTCTGCTTTACTCGCATGGGATATGTACACTGAACATTGTGGAACTCAAACTTATTTGAGTACAAAAGGGTTAGGCATCGGCGGATGAAGAAGAGGGGAATGGGGAGATGTAGAAGGTTGCTGCAAGGACTTACGGTGGCACGCGCTTGAGGCGTCCTATTTAGCGATGAAAAGTTTCTCACGTTGAATCCAGTCTTCAACCCTAAAATGAGAGGATTATTGGGGACTCGCTTGCTGATGCTACCGCTAAAAGACAACTTCAGGAGAGCGCGAAACAGCTTCACTCCATTGTGGTTTGGGGAGGAGTCACATCTTCCGGAAAACTCCTTGTTTTCGTCGAAGCTGAAAATCAACGCAGCGGCTTATAAGGATATCCTGGAAAAAGTTCTCAAGCCGTGACCCGATTCCCATTTCGGAGAAAAGCCTACTGGTGCTTTCAACAAGATTCTGCTCCGGCACGCAAAGAGAAGGTGGTCCAGGAATGGTGCGCCGAGCAGCTGCCTGACTTCATCGCACACGACGAATGGCCCTCCAGTTCTCCGGACCTTAACCCGATGAATGATTCTGTAAATGCCATCTTAGAGAAAAAGGCTTGCTCTGCCGGGCACCCAAATTTGGACTCTCCTAAAGGAGCGCTTTTGAAATCCTAAGGCGAAATTGATGAACCGTACCTGTGTGCCACATGCGAAGCGTTTGTCGAATGTCTAAAGGAGCGTGTAGAGGCTGAAGGCGATCATTTTGAAGACTGTTAGCATGCTTTGAATTGCTGGGATTGTAGCAGACAGTTTGATTGTTTGAATTGATCTGCGAAATTTGATTTCGAAATGCCATTGAATTTTTAGTGCACGGGTAATTTTGTCGCACCCTGTATAATGCTCCGCGCTCCCTTTCGGGATGTGGTAGACTCACCTTGAATGCTCGTCTCTGACCAGGTCATTCTTATTATGTCCGATTTTCCCGTCTTGTATGTATCTTACTACCGGAATAGAATTGATATACTACAATATGTAGAAGTGAACAACAGCCAAAAATTATGGGATCAACCTTGAGCTACGCTTGACAACAGAGACTACTTTGGAGGCGAAATTGACCAAATTTATGGTAATTCTTGAGAGGTCTTCTATACAGAATGTCCACCTCTGCTCTGCTTCAAATCCCTGCTATTTGCTATCTTCGAATTATTCTTCAGTCATGAAGACTGCGGCTTCTAACGCCTTATTGTTACGCTTATATTCTAAGTTAGCAGCTGATGATGGGAATTTTGTATTCTTATCACGAAGCCGAATACGTTAAGAAGCTTGCGCTATAGCTATTCAGTGAATTACTTCTGCCAACGTTTTGCAAGCTAAGCAACCTATCTGAAACGATATTGCTGTTGATGCTCGTAGAAATGAGTTCCTCTTCTCGGAACTTTTAGGTCACGGAATTCATAGGTCACGTTCTCGTAGACAGACGTCCCGGAAGCGGAAACAGGAGCAGAGACTACGAGGAACGATCGAGCAAAGTGTTCCGGCCGACCCCAAGTTGTTCCAATGCGGAGAAAAGCCATGGGGGAAACACTTGCCAATGGAGCTCTTTGCACGTGTGATCCGAATCGCTTGCTGCATGCGCAAGCAGCGCTTCCTATCAGCTGCGCCACATCAAATGTGCCCAACCAAACGTATTCAAGTCTCCTGTAAGGTGGAACGCTCAGACATCTTATGGTCATATAAGCATTAAGGAACCCAGAGGGAATTTTCCATCCCTTTGGGCGCGGAAATTCTTCGGTTTTTGAATGGCTCCGTGGCCCTCTCCTCTGCCCCATCTGCCCCCATCGGTGCCCGAGGCGCGTGCACTTGTTTCGGACGGCGAGCGACTTGCTGCTGCAGATTTTTTGCGCTCGCCATATTTCTTCACGGGACGCGGCTTTTCTTCTCGTCAAGAAACATTTCGAGTTCGGTGCTTTTTGTGCGGGCAGTCCCGCGGGTGCCATTTGGGGGGCGACATAAGGATAGGGTGGTGGCCCCGCACTGGAGAAGAACCTCAGATGCTCCCAAATCGGCGCCAACAGCCACACTTCGAGGCTCTCGGATCTCGGCTGAATACTTCTAGGACGGGATAGCCGGAAGACTTCTTTCACTCTGTCAATGAACCCTCTCATAGAGAGCACCAATACTCCAGGGCTCTTGGCCAACCTTTAGCCACATTCCTGGTTAGTGGAGGGCATTATAGAAGACGCTTGTCAATGACGCAGGCTCTCTACCAAGTTGATTAGCGTGGGTGGTACGCCTAGTGGTGTCGAATTTCAGGATGCCTCCCTTCTCAGCTGGGCATCATTCGTCACCACTTCTGACTCTCATAGATGGCGTATAAACAAAAATACCCACTGAGCTCTCTAAAAGCCCTGCCAGCAATTGTTACGGCTAGTTCGTTAGGTGCGCTTGTCACTGACCTCGGTGTGAGGCGGCATGATAGCTGCAGTAGCACTCACTACTTCTGAAGGATTTCTCTATAGTATTTTATTTCACTGTAGCAAAATCCAGAATCCTGGTGACTCGATTTTCTAAAGGCTGTAAAACTCTTGCCTTCGTTAAAGAAACGCAAAAACTCAAAGGCCTTGTTCATCCTTCGAGATCTACTGTGCTAATCTGATATTTTCTGTGAATTCTGTAGCAAGTGTGCTCGAATTTTCATCTCCTATTCGGACATTTTATCTCGCACATACATGGCGATTCGACGTTTTCTCCGTCGACAAATATGGTGGAGCTTCACAGGAAGGGGTACTTCTTCTCTTAGAACCCCTGACGATCCTTCCACTGATTCCGCGAACCATTTAGCCATCTTGTGATATAAATACCTCGGAATATGGTCACCTATGGGTGTTTCGTAGCATCTGTCATCATCAAGTTGGTCAACAAACATTGCATTCCTTTTGCCTCCGTTCATTATCTGTGTTTATATACTTGACTTTGAAAAGCTTTTTGATGCTATATTTCTTCAGAAAATTTTCTTGATCAAATTTTTCTGAAATCATAATCTTATTCTAGGAAGCCCATAGAGATGTATGCTTAAATAAGTGTATTTTTTGTGTCGGTCGCGACAACACCTCTTGCCTCTCATTCCTTTACCATCCATCCCTAGGATTTCTTCATCTCTTCTGCTGCTCGTCTTCCCAGAATTGCAGTGTTTGCTAGGATAAGGTCGAAATTTCCATAGTTCAAATTCAAATTCTTGCTAAGCCATAGCCTATAAGCTTTTCTTGACAGTCAGCACAATTTTACTCCTATAAATACTTCATCTAAAACAACATTTACATCTCTGGCGAATTCTTCGCAAGTCTGCCTTGATAACGCAGGAACGAACTCGTTTGTATAACGTGATTGGGTAATCGATATTATTTAACATACTGATTTTCATTGTAATATAAAAAATTTTGCGTCAATAAATGTTCCACTCCGGCTCGGTTGAACATATAATATCTATTTTTCGCAGTTTTTGCCGATATTGAGCAAAAGCATTAAACCCAACGAATAAGAGTAAAATGATAAAGGAGAGCATTAGTTAATTTCCACTCTTTGTATTGCGCCATACACTCTTCTTCTACGGAGTATTCGATGATTGAGCCAATGGCCCTTGGCCTGCAGGGGCTAGCTGATTAAGATGTCAGTGCTTGTTCTTCTCACACAAATTTGGCACACAGTTCCCGACTCCACGCAGGACTAGAAGGCTTATTTGGCGTGTGCGGAATACGAACCAGAGACACTCGAGTCAAAGCGCACGACGTCCGGCGTCTTCCATCTGCGTTATGCTCCATTCAACGGAACCAGCCTAAAATGTTGCCATTCTTTGGGTCGGACTTTCTGTATATGAGCTTCTGAAAGCTGCAGAACACTTGAAAATAACGAAATTGCAGGGCATAATGATACTACGCTCGCTTTACATTGTGTTTCCTCGTTAGGTTACCAGTGTTGTGCAGGATTGCTTGGCTTGTCACTTCTTTGTTTTATGAGAGCATAAGGTGCAGTTGTAAATAAATAAATAAATAAATAAATAAATAAATAAATAAATAAATAAAAGGATACTGGGGAGCAGAGCAGCTGAAAATTGTGTGGTGTGTTGCTTTACTCATTCTGCAACATCCTCGTTCCCCTTCCACCCTTCAAGAGAAGCGTCATGTTCATCGTGAATATAAGCATTGTATTTTTAGACATCTTTGATCACATATACATGCATTCGACGAGGCTTTCTTGCTTACCTACAAAACCTTGATAACTGTCACATATGTGAACTGGGAATGTAGTATGTCTAAAAGATAGATACATATGTATCATGGATGTAGCGATTTTTACGACTTTCATTTACTTTTATGACTTACAGTGTATCAGCATAGTGTACTATAAGCGCTACATTTTCGTAAACGGCGCTGATATCTATGTATTGCACACCAACTCGGATGTAAGGACTCGGATGCATCTTCTGCTTCAGAGGCCTCACGCAATGCTTATCTCCCACGTGGTAAGTGCCGCTACCCGTCTTCGTTTTCGTTTTGGGAGGGGGTTTCAGGGAAGGATTGCCGAGGCGGTGTAGTGAGCTTAGTTCGAGCTCAATTCTGAGCCTCTCCAGGCGAAAGAAGCTCTTCCATGAGAATTGCCACCCATGAAATGTTGGGTAGGACACTAACGAGAAGTTGTCAGCCGGCTGATGTCCGCAATCCTACTGTGGAACGTTGATTGGCGTACAGATGTCACCAGGATCAAACAAGCGGACCTATCGATTTCATGGTGAATGCCAGAGGATTTTACAATCGTTGATAACAACCATATATGATGCATTCTTTGAAAGCCAAAAAACCAGCAATATACGTATTTGTGTGGACTAAGGTGCACTTTGTGGTACGATATTTAGCTCAGGTTGGGTTTGCGACGCATGTCATGAGCAGCAAGTTTTTCACTTGTCCAGCTTTGAGCGAGTCGATTTCTCAACGACCGAATTGAGCACCATCATTTCGCCGAACATTTTCATGTCTCCTTAACAAACATTCTATTAGATTTTCTTGCGGCCAAAGGGTGGTATTCACTGGCATTACTGATTGTTCTAAGAAGGAATTCAGAGATGTCATACTGTGCTCAGACCATTTTCTGGAGGCAAGTTCGTTTTCAGAAGATATTTGTAAGACACGTTCATTTGGCTTACGAAAGTATTCTTACTGTCGCAGAAGAGCTTGCTGAGAAAGCGTCACTTGAGAAAGCGTCACTCCTGCTTGACAAAGCGAAGGCGGAATGCTTCTTCTACTGAGTGCTTACCTGTTTGTTGGCCTTCCATCTGCTCTCAAGTATTTGAGTGTATGTAAATTTGCGACTAGTCTTCTACTCTATTGCAACAGTTGTTCAAATTTGACTTGGTAACTATTACTTTCTACACGAGAAGCTCATCAATCAATCTGTCACTCCCCTACGACCAGAATTGAAGACTGTTTTTTTTAATGAAATGCCTAATGCCAATGGAATTGTGCATGTTTGTTAGAGGTGCCCTCTTCGAATGCGCTGTGGACTACTCGAATTGTTCCTGCAGGTATAAGGCTAATGTTGATATTTTGCGTGAAAATATCCACTATTCTTTCTGTCAGACCAAAACATTAAGATAATTGATATTTGATATAACTGTGAAATGATGGATAATGCTGATCTGATGAAATTGCTGCATAGTGTGCCAATGTACCAAGAATTGAAGAATGAAATGAATACCGTAATGATAACACATATCATAATGCATATCAATTAGATATCGTATAACAGATCACGGTATGATTACTTTATATAGGAAAACCTCTAAAATCGGTTGGCACAAGGAGAGGTACGTAAGCGACTTTAGTGATTTCTAAATATTGAAAATAAATATTTTAAAAATAGCAAAAAATGTGTAAAAAATAAAACAAAAAATAAAATAAAAATAAAACAAAAACAAATAAAAACAGGACAACAGCACATTTAAAAATTATAAATAAAAAAAATAAAATAAAAAATGATAATTAAAACTGAAAATATAAAAATATAAAAATAAAAGTGGAAAATTATAACATCTCCTTCTTTACTGATGAACCACCAAGCAGGTGTTATAATAAAAACGGTTATTCTGAAGGGAGGTGGCGAAACAAACCATTGAGGTTTGATATTGTTTCTCCATAAATCTCAAGTATATCTAAGAATTCAGGAATATTTGCAAATTTAGGATAGGGTTGAATAATTTTTACAAGAGCCAATGCTTTTCCTACGTGGGCAGTTGGACATGGAGTGGCTGAAACCAAGGTCATTTTTACACCAACCTTATACTGCAAAATTTAAAAAAGACCGGAACCTCGAACCGAGACTGTATGCAGGGAAAGCAAGTGACTTTGTCAAGAAAGGATACAGTCCCTTAGTCTGAGTCCCTTAGTGGTACGGCACACGTTACATATGTACCTCACAACGACTTGCTGGATCTGCCCTATAGCCATTTCGTTCTTTGTTGCTCTCTGATGAGCTTGACCCAGTTCACATGCGCTCCATTCGCGATGCCGAAAATCTCGGTTCGCTACAGTACGGAGTCGTGCAAGAAGCGGATTCGTTGCGCGGAGGCAGTGTCCCTTGCCGACAGCGTTGAGCGAATCGTGTGCAGGGTTCTTCCCTACTCTCAGGATTTCCTGCACTCGCTGTGATGCACACATATATGCAGTAAATAAATAAACGTTATGTAAGAAAACGTCAAAATATGTTTAAGATTTCAGACGTTTTACGTAATTGCAATTTACGGTCTGCTAATTTTCGTATTTCCACTACTCCAATGCCCTTCTTTTTCTTCTTCTTCTTTTTCTTTAATGTTCTTAAGAATACACAACTGGATTGTTTATGTCTAACTAATGTTTAGGTTGTACTATCCTAAATAAGCTGTAACCGGTGGTTTTGTGCCCAAATCAGTTTATCACAGGCTGAAAATCATGTGTGCGACTGCATATGTACCTTCCTGCTGATATGCCCGAATATTTCTGGATTTGCTTTGACTTCCACGAACTTCTTGTTGCGTATCGTTCTTGCTTTACTAGCATTTGATTTTGAATAAGATAGGTAACTAGAGCTTTAATGAATACATTTAATTTTTGCCCCAGTGTAAACTGCTCCTTCGGTACATAGATTGGGGCAGTAATTATGTGAATATAATGAAGATAATATTGTCGCGAGTCATTCATGGGAAGAAAATTTATATATATATATATAAGTTTTGTTGAATAATGTGTAAAGGCCTGCGCATGGCCGGAGGAGGAACCAGCTGTCGGGTGCATCCAGATGCTAGGGGATTGGTTCGGATCTCAGCCAGGCCAAGCAAGACTTCTATTCCTACGATGTTGGTGTGTTGATACCATCCTTGTAGAAGAAGGAGACAAAAAAACGCGAAAATCCTGATTTCTCCATCAGAGAAAAAAGGTACACGAATTACGCTTTTTAACCGCCTCCACGATTCCGCGCAGAAACAGAGTGTGTGACGCATCCTAGAAAAGGATTGATTAACTCTGTCTTTTTCTGTCTATCCCTTTTGGTCCTTTCTGGGTTTAGAAGTGCAGAACGGGGCAGTAGGCAAGCGCATCTCCGAGGAATCAGAAATTTGGAATCCCCCTTACCCTCTGGTTCCTCTTTCTCCTTACTCGTTTTCATTATGTGGTCTCTCCTAGCTGTTCTCCACACACATGGCTGAGGCTGCCTTTCTGTCCAGATATCAAATGCTGCGCTGGTACTACATAGCTCAGCCCATATGGGAAGGCAGACAGAAATTCGGACGAATGCGTGTGCCGATCAGACGGATGAGGGGCGTGTACGGTCATTGCTCTGATTGGCTGGCGCGTCTTCAGTAGGAGATCAGTGTGATTGTGATTGGCTGGAACGTTCTTGCCTCACTCTGGCCACATTACTAGCGGCGTTGAATCTAACCCATGCCTGAATTAGTTGTTCGTTGCGTGTCACAGCTGGGCTCATCTTCTCAGCCTTTGCTTTCTCATTCGAGGTCGTTATTCGTCCAACTCGGCGACGTTCTTATTCCTCCACGTGATACTGTAACTATTACCGTACCGCTTGTGTTTTCCAGTCGAGAGCCAGTGCTATGCGGTGAACACGCGTTCCGAGCGTTCCAATGTGCGTCGCTGTCTTGTGCTCAGTATGAACCGCGCCCTGCTCGTCTGCGTCTCTGTCGTTCTCACGCTGTCTACGCAAGTGTCTGCGTCCCTGTCACTCAGTCCTCACGAGCTCGACATGATACAAAAAGGTTACTGTAATTTTTATTTTTTGACTGTTTTAGGGATCGTTATTTATAGACTGCATGCTGCCGAAATGTGAGGAACATTTGCTGAAGCGCAGGCACTATTGCACGTTCAGGAGGTCGAAAAGAAGCTTTCGCCCAAACTTCGCGCAAGGGTTATCTGGGCCGCTGACCACGAACCTGGCATCAGTTTTCAAAATTACGTTGGACTACGGTAGCCTGCGGTAGGTGCGGGTGAGTAAGACTGTCGAGGTCATGATCACCGGCTTGGCCTACACTTCTTCTATGGCAGTGGCGTACCGTACCCCAACGTAATACTAAAAACAGATGTAAGGTTCGAGATCAGCACCACAAATACCCCGCCTTGGGAAAATGTGACGATATCGGTGACCATGACCCAGACAGCTTTACTCATCCGCACCTGCTGTAGCCTATTGTAAATTGCCAAAATTTCAAAAGCGGATGTCAGATTGGTGATCAACACACCAAAAAACCCCTTGGGCGACGTTTGGACGAATTTTTTTCGATCTCTGCTCGACCTCTGGAGTAGTGAAGGCTAAATAGTGTCGAAGCGCTCACCGTGAGAACACGTTTCGCAAAGAAAAGGGCTGTCATGCCTCGTTCAAATAATGCAAGAGGTGCGCACCATAAGGTGTTTTAGGTTTTCTGCGCCGACTAGGCTTCAATGGTGTGCCCGATCTATCGGGTCCAGCTCTTCCTATACCGGACCATGTGTGGGATATCTACAAGCAGGTCAAGGAGGACGAGGACATGGACTGGATACGACACTACTATCCCAAGGTGCGTAAGTTCCTCGAGGTCTGCAATCACATCGGCAAGCAATCGTACTAGGACTGAGTCGCACGACCTACCCGACATGCTTATTTCGCTCCTAGGGGTGTTTCTGTGTTCGCTTTCATGACGCGTGTCTATACACGGTCATAAATAATATTAATAAAAATTTCCTGCTACTGAGGAGCTCATCGTACTCTGTCGCTGTGGGCAGTCTCTTTCGCACAAAAACCGTGTCCACTTGTTCTTATAGTCAAGCACCAGTCGAACGCTAGCACCATCTATGGCTTGCTCAGATTCGCGGAGTCTCGTCTTGTGTAATTGTTTATCTTAAAGCATTCCTGGTGTCTTTCAAGCGAAGAGCTTGATGCATAAGTGGGTCCAGGAATCGGAAGGCTAACGATGCCTCTATCTCCCTTGAATACTCGTTGTAGGAGCTGCTGGAGCTGAACTCAGGCTTGCTCGTATCGTACAATCTTTCCGCCTCGGTGAGAAACGCTGTCCATGAAGAGGTGACGCGAGCCGATCTGAAGATTCGAGTGCGTTCAGTGCGACGTCGCTCTCAACTTAAGGTCTACGAAGTCGACGAACGGCATTCTGAGGTAGGCGCCATTCAGGATGTTTCCATGCGCAGCTGGCATTGATCGTTATTGATCTCAGAGGCGGAGGTTAGTCGACTCCAAATCGATCGACGCGTTCGATGCCACACGACCAAGTCAGTGGGTCGACTTCGACGTGACGCCTGCGCTACGTTCGCCGCGCAGTGACGACGATACGGTAAGGATGCAAATACTTTAGAACCTTTCAGAAGTCATTTGAACTGCTTCATCCTGCTACTCTTCAGGTGATGCTCTTCATTGAACACCCAGACATCACCATCTACGATTCCCAACCACATTCCATGTCTGCTGTTCCGTTCACACGGCATCAAAGCTTTCCGCTGATTGTTTATAGGTGAGTTTATTTATTTATTTATTCATAGGGCGAGTACATGGCACACACGAGTGGAACAGAATAAGGAAAATAATTAAAGCAGTACTTGAAAACAGTAGAACACAGAACATAAAACAAGTAGTATGAGATATAGAAGAAGGTCTACCTGTGAAGGCAACTACTACAATAACTTATTTAATAGAAACTTCTGGAATTTACGCCAAGGTAAGGATAGAAGGTGCTCATTGTCCGCAAGCAGCAAGTTGAGCTCGCGTAAGCTTCTGTATGTCAAAAATGTAGATCTTGTCCTAATTACTTTGCCTCGGAAAAATTGGGAAGGGTTTATGTGAAGTTTTCCAGTGAGAATCTTAAAAAGCACTTTCAGGTTAGCAACCTTCCTTCTATATAGCAGGGATTTTAGGCCGAGCATCCTATTTCTTTTTCGTCCGTTCGGGATGAGCGAATAATTTATGCCAAAGCACCGCATTATTAATTTTCGTGTGAAATTATTTTGAACGCTTTCCGGCATGTCGATATCCCTCTTCTTGGTAGGACTGAAAACTGTCATTCCAAACTCAACTACAGGGCGTACGTATGTTACGTAGGCTCGCAGAAGCTTCTCAGAATTTTTACTTTTAAGAACCTTGAAGATATTATATGTGCGAAAGTTCGCAATTTTCACCACAGACTTGTAATGCTCATCAAAATTGAGCTTCTTATTTATTAAGAAACCCAAGTCTCGAACATCCTCAACCACTTTGAGTTCAGTGTCATGTAACTTATAAACAGGTAATCTTTCCGCATTATTCGCCCCAATAGGTAAGCAGCAGGATTTCTACGGTGCAAGCGGTAGTTCCCACCGGTTAGCCCATCTACCTATGTAGTCAAGTGCCGCTTGGATGCTGTGAGTATCTTCGTCTTCCTTGATTGTTTTGTATATTTTTACATCATCAGCGTACGTTTTGCAAGTCACCCCAATCCGGCGATAGTATCTGGAAGCTCATAAATGTATAGGAGGAAAAGTAGAGAGCACTCCTCCCTGTGGAACACAATTGCAGGCGTTGAACACGGAGGATAGTGCTCCTTCGACCTTGACCTGGTATGTTCTCCCGGTAAGGAAATCGCGAGTTCATTCAGTTATCATAGGATGAATACCAACGATGTCCTTTTTGTGCAATAATTTGGGCACTGGGACCTTATCGAAAGCCTTTGAAAAGTCTAGATATACCACATCTATCCTATTTTTGTTTTCCATAGCTTCGGTCTAATTATTAAGAGACGTGAGCATTGATGTTTCTACAGATCTTCCTTGCAAAAAACCAAATTGGTTATATGAAATCACCTTGTGGTTTTCTATGTGCACCATGTGATATGTTTTTTGATAATTTTTTCGAAGGTCCTGGCAAACACTGAAGTAATACTTATAGGATGATAGTTTTTCGGATCGCTCAACTAGGAATTTTTAGAAATAGGCGTAACAAAAGCGTGTTTCCATCTTTTCGGCACTTCGGACGTCATGATGCTGAAATTGAAAATGTGTTCTAAAGGATAAACTATGTGGCCTAAAATCTTTTTAATAAAACCTAGTGGAATCAAGTCAGGAGAAACAGAGTAGGATCTTTGACCATTTCGAGATAATATCATAAATCTCTTCTTTGTGGAACCACGGTGAAGTGCTCAATTGTGGAAAGGAGCGGGGAGAAAATTAATTCGAACCAAACATACCTTCACCCTGTTTTTGAGGTGCTGAAGGGTTCGAACTCATAGGTTTGCCGAAGTGCTTAAGGAAGTGCGAGGCAAGCAGATTTGCCTTATCAGATGGTGATGAATAAGGGCAGCCATTATTATCAAGTAGGGTGGGTATGAAAAAAAAAAACTTTTTTCCACTGCGGAAATTAATATATCTATAGAAACTGTTTCTACCCTGAGAGCTGAGGATTTCGTTTTCTAAATAAACATTTACCTCAGAATGGCTTTATCCACCTTGTTGCTATATGCAGCGTAATTATTCCAATGATTTACGCCATTCGTTGCGGACGCCACATACCACATGTACGTGCGTTGCTGTTTCATTCTTTTCAAGTAGTGCGGAAGCCTTATTTCTCCCTTTTTATTTTCCGAAGAGGAACGAATATTTTAACAACGTGATTCAAAATGCCTAGAAATGTCTCGTATTTATCTTCCACCGTTTGAAGATGGTACAAGCTTCCTATCCAGTCAACACTAGCGAGGAAATTTCCAATGTCGTCATAGTTTGCACCACCAAAGTCTCTTTTCCATTCAAATGCTGGTCGATCAACATCAAAAGATATGTAGAACGTTACTGTAGAATGATCGCTACTTCCTAAGGGAGGACCAGCACAGATATCGTCAACAAGCCCTTGATTGTTGCACATGACTAGGTCAAGCAACGCACTACCTCTAGTTGGGCAAGGCACGAGCTGTTCCAATCCATGGGATTCGAGCATATCGCGAAAGACCGCTGACGTACGACATATATTTGTTGCGTATATATCTGGGAGATTAAAATCACCAAGAACAATGCTCGGAACGCAACATGAGCAAAAATCACTGATGGCATTTGCAAGTTGGCCAGAGCCAGTAGCATCGCAAGTTGGTGCGCGATACACTCCTACAATACGGAACAGGTCAGGGTGATGTCCGACCTCACAAACTACTAGCTCATACTTATCACCAGCCGATTCACGAAAAATTAATTTACACGATAAATAGTTTTTCACAAGAAGAAGTACACCCCCGCCTTTTTTTGCGATTACGATCACAGTGTACTCCTGTACATCGAGAACATGCTATTCCTAAGAGAGGATTTGATTCGTTTTGAGAGGTCAGCCATGTTTCAGTCAAAAGGACCACGTCATAGTTATACTGACAAATACCCAAAGTCAAAAAAATTACAATTCTTCACTAACGACCTAATATTCGAGAGAAGGCAGAGAAGCTTGGAATGTGGTTTCCTGTAAGAGCTCAGCATTTTTCCGAAGGGCTACTGTGCTGCGAGGGACCGATTCCGTTGCTGGCATTTAGCTGTGAAGGTGGTAACTGCTGAACGTGCTGAGACAGCAGACTGTCTCCTCCACAGTCAACAGTTGACAACCCTCGATTGCTTAGACGTTCACTTCGTCTGTGCTCTCTTTTCTCCCTGGCGTGAGAGGGGCGAAGGTAAATGCCCCTTTGAAACGGGAAGAAGCGCAGACGAGGAGCACGTCTGATTGCTTCAGCTTGGAACCGACTAGCAGGGAGGACAACTTTTACAAGCCTTGGCCTATTCTACTGCAGCCGACCCATACGATAAACAGCTGTAGGCTTACATTCAACGCCTAAGAGATCATTAATCTTATAAACACAGTCAAATCATGACTATTTCTAAATAAAGGACTAGGCGCTGACGACTCAACAAGATTAGATATAACTATAGATCGCTTATGCTCATTGTCCTCAGTCTTGACATAATCCCTTACAGAAACACCTGCCCTTAAAGGCTTATCCGACAGTTGCACCTTCATCAACTTTTCTTTCAAAAGCATGTTTTCCTCCCTCAAGCTTTTGACCTCCTCCAACAACTCTGCGTTCCGCTTATTCAGCTCCTTGACTTTTGTCCGGGTCTCCATCAACAGCTCAATGACCATCTTCACGTAGTTCGGGACTCTTGCGCTTCCCAACAGGGACGGTAGACGGTCAGCCTCCTGTTCGGGATCGACTCGGGCTGTTAACTGCAAGAGAGGACACATGAGCAGGAGACGGCATCGTATCGATCAAACTGGTGGAAACCAAGAAATGTGTTCCAAAAGAGCTGAGAATATACCTTTAAGAGTGGCAACTTATGGGAAGGTATAGTGTCTTGTCTCCTTGCCACTAGAGACTGCTCGTTGGAACTAATGACGGAGCCGAATATTCCTAGACGATGAGGAACGAAGAAACACAGAACCAGAAACGGCGAGAGTTCAGGAATGACACGCCGCACCGTGTGGGAGACGAGGGTACAGGGGATTCAATATAAGCGGTGAGGATGTTGCGTTCAATCAAACGGCGCCGGTAACGTAAAGGCGTAGAGCTTTCCGGTCCGGCCAGAGGGAGTTGCGTGTTCAAGTCCCGTCCGGCGCTAGAAGTTTTGATCGTAACAAAAATTGTTATAGTTATAATATAGTTTTTGCTCTTCAGTACTTTCTTTATTTGTTATGTCTTAAAAAATATGGGTCCTCGAAGGGCATTTTGGTATGGAATACGTATGAAATACAGTTACACAATGAGGAATCCGATAGTGCTAAATCAAAAAAAAAGAAAAGCAGTTTTTTAGGCTGTGTTAAGCATTCCACATTTCCTACACAAAGGATTTGCTTGGGTGTCTAGACTGTTGTCTGCAGCTATTTTGTGAATTACTTTTTATTTCTTGCGGCTGACAGAATTCTCACGTACACATTAGGTTGTCCCATAAGTCCCCGCCGTTTTTTCAATGATTCATTGCAGTTTTCGCCGGCGATATCTTGCATAGCTCTAAACAGCCTTCGAGAGGGAATGATTTACTCTATCAGAACTTGAATTGCGTTTCTTTTTCATCCTGAATTTTGTCAACTTTTAGATCGTTAAAGTGAGCAGTGCATCTCTACGCTTAGATTTGGATTTTTTGCGCAGTTTTTCATAGCATTTGGAAGACAATGTTTTGTACTACAGCAATACGTGTTGGTTCTATTTTCTATAATATTTTTATATACTTTTTTTTGTTTTGGACTTAAGAAATCTAAGCAAATCGTATTGTGAGTTATTATTAGAAATTTGTTTAACTTCTAGGTAATTGTTTCTTGATGATATTGCTGTGCTTTATTTTTTCGCTTTTTAATGGTTTTATTTCTATTAGACCGATCTATAGTTACCTTAATGTTAAAGAAGGGATGGTTTGATTCATGTGTAAGGGATCAGTAATTTCTACGGCGGCTACGGTGTTGGTCACCAATAAACACCTCATGATGAGGTTTCCACAATATCTACGGCGGCTATGAGGTCTTGGACAATTGCCAAATGTCCCCAATTTTGGGTGATTAAGCCGGCTAGCCAGTATAGGACGCCCGAGCCTTTAACACCCCTGCTCTATCGCTACTGCCTCGACGTTAAGTTATGCAGCAGTATCCCTCTCCTTCTCACCTTTCCACCTCCCATTCCCGTTCAACTGTACACCTCTTCCTTGCAACCATTTTCCGGGCTTCCGCGCCCAATTGTTATCGAATTTCTCAGCGGTGATTTCGCTTCTCTCACAATTAATGGACCGCGAGGGAGCTGCGTGCATATGCGACGAAAGGGCTTCAAATAAGGCAAGGTGTTTCTATCAGGCAGTCAACTCTTGGACAATTCCCATTTCCTCAAAATTAGCGGCTAATGAAGTCACCTTCTCCGGAATTCACCACACCTAGCGGCTCGAAGCACGACGACTGGACAGAAATGTGAGACATTTCTTTAGGCTTGACGAGCTGCAATAGGCTGTGGACACAGGGCTAGACGAAGAAGGAGTGCTGAGGACATTCTTCTGTTTGCTATACTGAGATGTGAGTGTGAGCAAGCTAGGAATCAATCTGGAGTAGGCGCAAGCTTTAACGTGCTCAACGGTACGGATGCTTCCTCACCCAGCGTTGGCGGAGCCGGCTAGCCCAGCGTGCCCGCGGATGCGATGCCGGTGAAGCTGGCTAGCCCAGCCTGCCTCGCACATTCCAGCGTCGGCGCCGGCGGAGCCGGCGACCGACGCTGGGTGAGGAAGCATCCGTAGCTAGGTTTGGGCTACATCCCTAGCGTGGCCCGCATCCAGCGTTGGCGGAGCCGGCTAGCCCGGCGTGGCCCGCGGATGCGATGCCGGCGAAGCCGGCTAGCCCAGCCTGGCCCGCACATTCCGTCGGCGTCGGCGAAGCCGGCGACCGACGCTGGGTGAGGAAGCATCCGTAGCTAGGTTTGGGCTACATCCCTAGCGTGGCCCGCATCCAGCGTTGGCGGAGCCGGCTAGCCCGGCGTGGCCCGCGGATGCGATGCCGGCGAAGCCGACTAGCCCAGCCTGACCCGCACATTCCAGCGTACGCTGGAATGTTTAATCCAAAAAAGTTCTTTTTCTTTTGAAATATTGATACCATTTTTTCTGCCGCATTGTTTAAAATTGTGATATGGAAAGACTAGTGGCATGGCAAACTAAAACGATCGTATAATAATTTTAATAATCAACAAACTGCAAGAAGCATCACAATTGATACCTGTATTATATCTGCCAAAATTTCTTATATTATACCTGCAGTCCACCTTGGATTTATAAAAATGCAGCACCTGAAAATGGGGATTAAGGTTCTTGGAAGTAGTGAGGGTGGTTGTTTCTGGCCATGATCAAACGTTAGCGATAGCCCAATCCCTAACGAGTGCGAAGGTTACCGAAGTTTTGGAGGGGCTGCCTCCCGGGTTTGGCGCTACCGAAAATAGCTATGCCGGAGGCGTACATTCGTTTTGATTTGGAGGATGTCCAGTTTAACTTCAGGAGCGTGAAGTTTGACTGGTCGGTTAGGTTCAATTTAATTTGGAATGTGTCCAAATTGGTATGAAACCAAATGTAAATTCAGAACTATTGTGAATGCATCGTAACTCCTAGTAAAGGCCCCCACAGAGTTCTGCGGCAGCGCCGCTCGCCGCAATGGTGTAGGATAGGGCAGGGATGCCGCCGGCGGCGAGCTCTGCGTCTCTGCCCTATGGTTAAGCATAGGGCCGCGGCGTTGCCGCAGAACTCTGTGGGGGCCTTAAGGCTTTGTGTTGCGGAGCTCCTCACATGGCATAAGGGACATGCATGAGAAAGGAACATAGAACATAGAACATAGAACATAGAACGCCAAAGGAGCGCCTACACTTTCGCTTGGCTCTTCCAGCATCATTCTAGCACCACGTGTATGCGATATTCCGAACGCTAATAGGCCTGTGAGCTTGATATTGCTTCCGTTGCTAACAATTTTGTGGAGGAACAGTAGGTCATATCCAGTCCTTGGTCCGTCTGTCATGGCGGTTGGCTTCCCATAAGTAACAACAGCTATCCATGGCGAATGGTGTGTGATGACGCAGTCGGGGAAGGCAAGGGCTGGCACGCGTATCGCGTCTCGAGGTTCATGGTTCGGCATTTCCTTTTAGAAGGCAAATATAAATTTGTCTCTGTGACAGTAGAGAATGCGTACGTAGAGTTCGATCAGTGCTTCGACTCCAGCAGAGACCTTACGTCTTCGTGCAAGCTAATTACACATTAAACCGGTTCTTAGAAAAACTGCAATTTACACCGTGGAAGAAGAGTGCTTGGCGCATCAAACACGGAGCCAATTGGCGCTACCCTCTATCATTTTTTACCCCACATACACCAATGGCAACTTCTCAAATCGTCGCGCAGATGTCGGTAGGCGACGGCCGCCGCGAAGTACTGGCGTGTCCGTTGATTTCTATTCGGCTGACATCTGTGGCCAACGCAACGTGGATGTGTATCCTTGTCTTTGCAGCGTTCTCAAGGAGCCGTCGCGCGTGCGACGGAAACGTGCCGCGCCGCCGCGTCGTGATCGAAAGAAACATCGCAAGCAGCACCATCGCAACGTCACCGACAGCAACATCTGTCAGAAGAAGCCGCTCTATGTCGACTTCGAGGAGATCGGCTGGCAGGAGTGGATTCTGGCGCCGAGTAAGTTGAACTCAGCAATATGCAGTGATTGAAAAAGGCGCTTGAATTAGGAAGGGCTACTCGTCTCCAGTTCCCAAGAACACATAATCAGCGTGCCTATTGGTCGCCTTAGGGAAACCTATTCAAACAAGGGCAGCTTTATGAGCGTCCGTCGATCTTCTAAGAGTTGTTGAGAACAAATGAAAGAGGCTGTAGCATCAGATCAACGAGCTAATCTATTGTTTCTAATTCAGAAAGCTACGAAGCCGGTCAATGCGTGGGCACCTGTCCTCATCCTTTGCCGGCTCATTTGAACGCCACTAACCACGCCATCGTGCAGTCGTTGACGAATTCCCTTAACCCTCAGGTATGCATCAGAAGTGTGAACGAAGGTATCAGAGCGCCGCGGAGTGTTAGAGGGAAAATCTCCTGAATGAGAATAGTCTCTTAAGAGTGACGATACATCCGATCCTAGTGCGCTCGGTTTGTACAGAGTTAAATGATTAGCCTAACGCTTAGGCTTAGTTGAATTATCGTGAAGAATCAGTAGGAACTGCCTTGAGAATTAGGTGAAGCATTAATAGCGCTCGCGTTACTTGGTAAGGGACTACATATGTTCCTCGTTAATGTGCAACATTACTGCAGCTGTTTAGGTGCCACCACCGTGTTGCGTGCCAACTGAAACGACGCATCTTTCAATATTGTTTTTGGATGTGGATAATAAGTGAGTTGTCCCTGAAGTGTCAAAAATCGCACTAACGACTTGGGTGACATTCTAGCTCGAGATTTAATCAATGTTATGTGTGCCAGAAAAAAATTTCTACGCTGAACAGGACCTCCTTCCTTTCCCTTATTCTTCTATTTCTGAATGCTCAGTCCCCTGTAATCGAAGGATTTTTGTTACTGTAAGAAGTCGCCACCTCGTTCGATCACTGTTCATTCCTGCAGTAGCGCCGACTTTAGGGGATCCATCACAGCAAAGCCCTTAATCATTTCCTGGTTCCCCTGGTGATCGTATTCCTAGAACATAGCTCGAACGTTGGAGCGAATCTTACCTATCCTGGATCGCAGGCGTGACTGCTTTCCTAAAAAGGTTTTCTTTGAGGAACTTGATAGAACACCTACACAACACATAGAACATGGAACATCTTGATAGAACACATTGATAGGCCGTATAGTCTGGTTTTCTCTTTTGGTTGAAGCGCAAAAAACAAATTTCCCCTCTTTTTGCTCCTCAAACGGCGTTACTGACGATATTTGGGATCAGCATCGAATGATCTACTCAATAATGTGAAAAACGCCCAGAATATTTTAAACGTTCTTGTAATGAGCTATATTCAGGATTTGACTTTGGTGTAATTATCTCCTACGAGAGAGGGTTCCACCGCGCAGTGTAGAATATAGGCCATCGAATCAACATTTTTAACATCTACTGTGCGTTTTTTTCTTCATCGGATAGATCACTAGATGTTGCTCCCAAATATCGGAGCTATTTTTCAAAGCACGGAGGTGGCGATGTCCGTTCCTCCACGTGGTGCCACTGGAAACTACTCGCTCTGCGAGTTAAGCCGAACACGGACACTCGATTGCAGGCGACAGGCCCTTGTGACAGGCCGGCCTACGAAGACCCATGTCACATCACATGGTGTATGACAGCTCAATTGTTTCGAGATAGTGCTACGGCGTCCGCGGGAGCCGACGCGCACTCGCAGAGCCCGGCGAGTGTGAGAAGTATGCGAGGGTCCCTGATGCGAGGACGGCATCGGGGGGCAACTGAGCTAGTCCGAAAGTCCCGTAACGTAAGCAGGACCCGCGTGGCAACGCTGAATGTGGGTACGTTGACGGGCCGCTCGTGCGAGTTGGTTGAAGCACTGGAGCGTAGAAGAGTTGATTTCTGTGCGGTGCAGGAGACGAGGTGGTCCTGCCGCAAGTCAAGGGACATAGGACGTGGCTTTAAGGCCGTTCTATGTGGAAGTCCCAGGACCACCAGTGGTGAGCGCTTTGACGATCGATTGATGAAGATCGTTGTCGCCGCGAAGGAGCGACTCTATCACTTCTTCTCTGCGTATGCTCCGCAGACTGGCTGCTCGGATCAAGCCAAGGAAGAGTTTTGGAGCCTGCTTGATGAGAAGACAGCAGAGGTACCGTCGAAAGATGTCACCATAGTCGCTGGTGACCTCAACGGGCACGTCGGCGCGACGAAAGACGGGTACGGCTGTCATGGTGGGTTCGGATACGGGTCGCGTAACGCAGATGGTGGGCGTATCCTTGAATATGCGGAATCGCACAACCTCACCGTAGTGAACACCGTATTTCGCAAACGCGATTCCCACCTCATCTCGTTCTATAGTGGGAACACCAGGACTCAGATAGACTTTGTCCTTGTGAAGGATCGAGACCGAAGTCTTGTCACAGACGCGAAGGTCGTGCCGTATTAGACGGTCGCCCCACAGCATCGACCGCTGATCTGTACTTTAAAGATCGCCCCTCCGAGGCTGAAGCAAGTCGAGCGATGCGGTGCACCAAGAATCAAGTGGTGGCGAATGAAAGAGAAGGAAGCAGCTGTGATTTCTCGCGTGCGGTTACCGACAGTGATAACTGTCGACGAAACTTGGGAGAAGGCCACCGACGCGATTCGTCACGCTGCACGGTCGGAGCTCGGCATCACGAAGCCTGGACGACGGAAGGTCGACAAGCAGGCCTGGCTGTGGACAGATGACGTGAAAGCCAAAGTACGAGAGAAGAAGACGCTATATCACGTGTTTCTCGGCGAAAAGACAGCCGATAACTGGCGGAAGTACCAAGAAGCGAAGAAAGCTGCAAAGAAGGCCGTAGCTGTTGCAAAAGCCACTCATTATGGAGATGTCAACGAGAAGCTCGAGTCGCGCGATGGTGAGCGGTATCTGTACCGACTCGCAAAGAATCGCCATCGCCAGACCGAAGACATCGAGAAGTTCTTCGGCATCAATGATGAGAACGGCCGTCTTCTTATGGACCGCAAGAAGGCATTGAAGTGATGGCGCGATTACTTTGAGGAAATCTCTACAGTAGAATTTCCTCATCCAGCCATCCCCTCAACGGCTCCAACCCACGGCCCCGTTCAGAAGATCACCGTGGAGGAGATTGAAGCGGCTTTGAAGAAGATGAGGCCAGGCAAAGCGACTGGGCCCGACGACGTGGCAGCAGAACTGTGGAAGTCGAAGTTTTGGTACCCTGCTGAGTGGTTGGCGAAGTTCTTTAATCAGGTTGTGGCGGAGAAAAAAGTGCCTGAGAGTTGGCGCCAAAGTAGGACGATCCCGATTTGGAAAAAGAAGGGCAGTCCTGCAGACTGCTCCAATTACCGTCCGATTCGCTTGCTTTCGCACAGCATGAAGATCTTTGAGCGAGTTGTCGATGGACGAATTCGGGACATCGTCCAGCTTTCCAGCAATCAGTGCGGCTTCGTGGCTGGCTGTGGCACCATTGATGCCATACACGCCGCCCGCCTCCTGATAGAGAAGCATCGCGAGAAACAGAAGGCTGTGCATATCGCCTTCCTCTACTTGGAGAAGGCCTTTGACCGCGTACCGCGTGAAGTGATATGGTACGCCTTGCGACATCATGGAGTTCCCGAAGAGCTCATAGAGTGGGTGCGAATTCTCTACTCTTGTCCAAAGAGTCGAGTGCAAGCTGCAGCTGGAACCTCGATGGAGTTCCCCATCTCTGTCGGGGTACACCAGGGTTCTGCGCTTTCCCCACTCCTCTTTGTTGTCGTCATGGTTGCCATCACACGAGATCTTCAGAAGCCCGTCCCTTGGACGTTGCTTTATGCCGATGACGTGATGCTCGCTAGCGAAGATAAAGCTGAACTCGAGCGAGAGGTGCAAGCTTGGTGTGATCGCTTGGAGCGGTTTGGACTCAGATTGAACGTGAAGAAGACCGAGTATTTAACGACGGACGTTACCGAGTCCAGCTCCATCAAGGTTAACGGCATCGAGCTTCCACGCACTGCGGTCTTTAAGTACCTGGGATCAGCAGTCGCGTCTGACGGCAAACTGATGGTCGAAGTGAATTCACGCGTGAGTGCAGCTTGGTCCAAGTGGCGCTCGTTGACTGGGGTGCTCTGCGATAGGAAGATACCGGAGCGCTTTAAGTCAAAGATCTACAGGACAGTCATCCGGCCAGTAGCGATGTACGGCGCTGAGTGTTGGCCAAGGAAGTTGAAGCGCGCCTCAGCGTCATGGAGACGAAGATGCTGCGCTGGACGGCAGGAGTCACGCGCATGGACCGCATCCGAAACGATGCTATTCGGCAGAAGTTCGGTGTCGCGCCGATAACTGACAAGATGCGCGAAGCTCGCTTACGATGGTACGGCCACGTTCTGCGTGGAAAGGAAGATAGCGTCCGCAAGATAGGCCTTAAGTTCGAGGTGGTAGGAAAGCGGCCTAGAGGGCGCCCGAAGCAGCGCTGGGCTGATACGTTACATACGGACTTGAAAGCGGCTGGCGTCCACCCTGATCTAGCGCTGGATCGGGAAAGGTGGCGTCATGACACCAGAATAGCGGACCCCGCTACGAAGCGGGACAGACGCTGAAGAAGAAGATTTTTCAAAGCACGGAGTTTGAAGAGCGTAATAAGAAAGCGGAGGAAAGGCATTTTTTCCGCTTTTCCCCCAAAGGCCAAAAGATACGGCTAGCGTGACCGTAGGTATGTACTGTACCTCTATAGTCACGCTGGTTTTCAGTAAGCTCATTTCGCCCAGGTCAAGCAATTTTAATTCGAACCCTATTGCTCTATTCCAAATTTCTTTTCCGGACTGTTCATTCCAGAGGTCTGAAAAAGTCCGAAAATCCTCCCACATATGCCTTCTTGACTAGCCTCCTAGCCATCTCCTTGTCGGTGCCGCCTCTTGGACGGAATTAGAGCCGACTCGCCGAGCGCTCTGTTTCCTTTTCATCTGACTCCCCAACTACGAGAGCAGATAATGGCTTGCTGTACTTGTGCCAATCCGCATTTATAACCTTCCAATCGTCTGCTTACACGTCGGTTTTCGGAGTACTCCTTCACAACCGCTCTCAATGTACCAGTATTCGCCATATTCATGATGGCCTCTGATAATCTAGATATGCTCATAAGCGTTCACAAATCTCGTCCCCTCTAAGACAACCTAAAAGCGGTTCTCTACCAGGTCTTTCCCTAACACCAGCACCTTCTCCTACACATTTTCCTGGCTGGCCTACTGGTATCAAGTGTGTACATAGATTCTGCCTTCATGCATAGAAGACGGATCGAATGGACGTTTGCGGAATAATGATATTTACCATTGCTGTATTGTTAATGGGTAGAAAGAAGGTTGATGCGCGATCAAAATGATATGCGTAAATTTTTAATGGCAAAGCCGTTTCCATGAATGAATTTTAGTTTCATCATTCTCTCTATTTTTGCTCATTACGTATCGTCCTATTTCAGAATTATCATCAAGAATTATCCGGATATGCGGGTCGAAGCATGCGGGTGTCGCTAAGGTACGTCTACTTTCTTTTTATGACCTTTGTCAAATATTAGTATATTTGGTAACGTGTTAGGTTGATCAAAACACTAATACGACTACCAGCGTTCAAAAGGATTTAGAAGTGACTCGGCACTATCACTTAGATCTAGGATTATTCCTTAATTTGCAAAGCCTTTCGATTCTTTTCGGTCAGAATTTCGGAAGCTGTGAAATGGAAAACCGAAAGAAGAGACCTCCAAAAAATATATTCAGAAGGTACCGCGTCTGGAAATACGGAGGAGGTAGAACTTCACAGCTTGGGTTCTGAATTGCCTCTCTTCTCACCTTCGCGACGTGATGGTGTTCGTTGTCGTGCATGAGGTAGTCATGTTTCTTTTTCGCTCATGATGTCATGCTGGGTAGAGAAGGCCGACGTTTCTGTGGTACCGTTATCCGGCAATTCTCTGTGAAGCATCCCTTCTGAGTCTCGTCAGTAACATAGGTTGCCTTAGAATGGCTCCTGCGAGTGGGGTCCACGTAGCGGATCTAGCTGTTATCACCAGTAACAGTGCCTTTGAGGAAGTTATTTCTGTGCGGGCGAAGGAGAAGTATGTAGCGATTCGGAAAAGCGTTCAAAAAGATTTACTAGAAAACTGATGATTACATCTTTATGATTCCTAATACCGGATGAAGCAATGAGAAATATCAAATCTGGTTTCCAATCGTTAGCTAAGAGAAGAAAGAAGAATGACCTGTTAATGTTGTCTAAATGTTGAATGCTTGATTTACCAATTTTGACGTCACTGGGAGTTGTATTGAATCCCATTTCCATTCTGGCCTTCCAGTTTTCTCCATTTTAGTAATACATACGGTCAGGAACCTACGTGGATAAGTCTAACGCATGTTTCGGTTATTGAACAAGCGCCGCTGCCATGTTTTAATTGTTTTAATTGTTGTTGTTTTTACGAACTTTATTTTTTATTTTTCTCTACTGCGCATGTCTAATTCCTCCTTCCTTTTATTCTCTAATTTTGAGCTCGTCTTATTGACGTATTAAATAAATAAATAAATAAATAGTCACTGTCGGATAGAATGGAAAGCCAAGGAACTATTTAATTTACGACCAGGCACGCAAGGAAGTACCTTCAAATTAGTTGTACTTAAGGCAAAGAAGAGCATAGGAATGTTCTCTTTCGTCTATAGAACAGGCGCAGGATCTGATAACAGCAAAACGCACCAGATACCACTATGTCTTTGCACATTCAAAAAAAAACAGCTGGATAACTATCTGACTAAAAATCGATTGGATGACGTCACCTTCAAATTCTACGGTTAATCTATTGAGATTGCACCAACTAGTTTTCTAATTTCTGGTTTGCTGGTTTCTAGTTTTCTACATAGATGCCTAGTTTTCGAGCATTCTAATTGCTAGGTCTTTTGTTTTTTGTTTTCCATAATTTTTTCTAGTTTGCTAAGTAGCACACACGGTGCTGCACTGTTACTTTCTACAGTTGATGCTTTACTTTCATACTCTATTTGCTCATTCTTTGTTTACATGGTTGCCCACGTAATTAACATTACAACAATCACATGCCTTGTTCGGGTTTCGCATCCAAGACGACAAAACCGTGCAATGGCCAGGATCTCCAGCTGCCTCACGACAGTACTTTAGACACATCCAAGTTGTCCATCAATTCATGAGGGGGTGAATAAGGCTTGGCTTCAGAGCATCTCGCAAGTGTCACAGCAGAGGATCACCTAAGGAGACGACGATACTGGAAAGAGACATCTCCGACCTCAAAGAGCTGATACTGTACTATCGGACCACTGTGGTGGCAAACAACATCCTCTTTGAATGCAGGCAGATAATGGAGGCAGCGGAATGACTGTATGAGTTCCTAGCAGACAGGTCGTCGAATGCTGTTGCTCAATGAAGCCATCCTTACTGTGGTTGAGGTCCTGGGGCTTTGAGATGAGAGGCATATCACGGGATGCGGCTTCGAACATCTGTGAACGGGGTTATGGCGATTTTCAGCATGGCTCCATTGCTCTTTAGCAGCGCGCTGAGTCCACGAATCACAAAAGGGCGAGTTCAAGTAAGGTTAAAACTGCGCTGCCAGCCGAGTGGTGGCGCTGAGGTGGAGGAGCGGCGTGGTGAGAGCGGATTGTTTGTGCTTCGAATCCCTGGATGCAGAGTTTGCACTTCCTAATAAAAGATCTGCCGCGATCAATGCTCTCTAGTCGTAACGGAGAACGTCACCAGAAAGAACTCGCCTTCAGGCTGACTCTTTCAAAGTGGCTTCATAGATCCAGTTTATTATGAACTTGAGACATGGTGAGAAGGCTAATAATGCGTTACAATAGCAATTGTGAAATAACACAACGAAATGTTCAAAACATAGCAGCTGTTGCCAATGACTGCAGCGGATAAAAAATACATCAGTGCAGCTGCTTTAAGAGCAGTGCTCTTCGATGCCAGTAGCGTTGATCGTGGCAGATCTGAACTAGGCTATTTAACGTCCCAAGGTGACGGTGCAGGTATCCTGCAGCGTATCGTGAATACGTGGGAAAAGTTCTGAATCTTGGCTCAGAAAATTGAGTGTAAATCAGCGACACGATTCGAAGAATTGAGTCGCGGGAAGTGAGAACCTTATACCATGTATCAATACATAAGAGGAGAACGTTTGTGCATGCTTTTGAATGGCAAGAAGAAATGTACGTCTAATGGTTGGGATCACCCATTTGTAAGTATGGGTGGTGGGATCATGGTAATCGATTTCGCCCAAACTTCGCAATTTGACATAGAGAGCTTTGAATGATCGTAGAAGATCTTTTTTAGGAAGTGGAAGAACCGTGCATCCAGTAGAGTCGAACCATAAACAAGCCCTCCTGACCATGCCGCTCCTCTACCCCCTGCGCCACCAGTACTTGGCCAGCATCGCAGTTTCCAGGCTACTTGAGCTCGCCCTTCTGTGATTCGTGAACTCAGCGCGCTGCTAAAGGGCAGTGGAGCCTGCTGAAAATCGTCCATACCTCCGCTCACAGATGCGCACTTTGATTAATACACTTTCGAACGCTACACTGTAGTATGAAGTCGAGTCTGTTGTAGTTTGGGAAGCGCCACGCTATGTACGCGCTGTAATTTCTTTCATTTTTCGTTACAAATCAACCTTTGGACGCGTGCAGCGCAGTAGGAGGTGCGTGCTGTCTCACGCATCCAACTCCAGGCTCCTGGTTAGGAATTCTGGCACTAAGCGGGATGGTACCCGCTCCATTATGAGACCATGGTCGTGGAACACTCAAATAAAAACGGGTTCTGTGCCTTCCTTCGCATCAGTGGAGGAGAGCACAGAACTAGGCAAGGGAGGAAACTCCGGGGTGTGGCTGATCAAACTTACCCGTTTTAAGCCACCTTTCCGGTGGTACAGCGGGCACGAGCCCGCTTAGTACCGGAATTCTCTTCCAGGTCAACAAAGCATTTCATCCATCCCGAGTCGGTGGATTGGTATCACAGTGGATTGGTATCACAGTTAATTGGGAGGGTAAGACACTCCTTCATTTACTGGCCTTGTCATTGTATAGGCCGAACACGCACTGTCATTGTATAGACCGAACACGCACTAAAATTGCCTCCCGCAGAAGTAAATAGAATGTGAGGTGCGTCACAAAAGGGAATGATTGAAGCCATTCTTCTTTTTATTTATATTTTCACTTTCTACTCTTTTATATTTAATTTATTCTTCCTTTTTTTACGGGCCGTTGTAAGATCGGTTTTCATTCATTGTCGACTTCATTTGAAAGTTACGTTTATTTTCAGGCTTTTCAATGCTTCTAACCAACGCGACAGTTCCGGGCTCATCGCTGGGTTGCTTCACACACAGTCGCCCTTCTCTGCTTTGCCGTACTTGCCCTGCTTCCAATTCCTTGCAATTTTCCCCACTCGTGGGAAATCGTCCCGCAGTGCTGCCACTCTGCTCTTTTCACTCATCACGAATCGGGTTCTTCTCTTGCAATTTCCAGTGTTTCGATGACTTTGCCGTTGTACAAGAAGCTCCTCGCACACATTCTGCACCACACATTCATCTCCCTTCTCCGTCCACTATTTATTTGTTATTTATTGTTTTTGAGCGACTAATAATCAGTTGTGCAAGACGTCTTTTCCATTGTCTACTCTATGCTTATGTGATAAGCAGTCTCATTGTTTGTGAGGAAAGGTTTCCTCGTGCACAAAGCCAAAGCTCTACATAGCCAAGTGCAAGCTCGCTTCCCGATCTCGTCCGCTCTCAATCTTCTACGTCGCAGAGAGCCCTGTTCTTTTATGTAATAAATCGCGTAGATGTATCGATTTAGCGCTGTAAAGCTGACTTCTCAATGTGATATTAAGTGCAGACATTTCCTGCTATCTGCTCAGTCACGAGCACCAGCAGACTTTTGAGTTCATGGGGGTCAAACCTGAGCCTGAATTGAAAGGGAAACGGAAACATCTCTTAGTTCGGTACACAACTAATCACCCTTTTTGGCAAACGGACACAGTTGCTCGAAATATTCGCATTAAGAGAGTTAGCTAACAAATTCGTCGACAACCGGGACCAATGGTCTGGTTGTCAGGGTAATAGTTCAGGCGGCTCAAAGCCGTTCATTCTCGTGTGACCAGAAAAAGAAGTGCAAACGTCGATCTAATGTATATTACTGAGTCTGTGTTCCCTTTTGACCGTCTCGATGTTGGACGGCTCTTTGTATTGTTTCCTTGGCCGCATTGTTCATATTGACCATGGTATTTGTCTGTATGCACTGATAAATTTATTCCGTCTGACTAGTTTGTTTGAGGAATATCACACACTCCTATTATGCAGTATTTGTTCGTTTACTGGTGTCTTGGAAGGTATGGGAAGATCGTGTAGGAGAAAAAGTAAAAGCGGGGGAGCAATAATCAGTCAGAGGTGGGGCCAGCCAGGTGTCTCCTACCATTAGCTTTTCCATCTTTTAAATAGAAGTCGTCCTTTAGAGCGGTTGGGCTTTGCCTATGCAATAAAATAACACCTGCACCATTACAGAAGGAGACTTGCGGCACCAAGGTAGTAGTTCGTCAAAGTAATAGCCTCGGGAAGAATTCAGCAATGTGTATATAAAGCTGAAGGAGCTGGAAGAGGGTGGTCCAACCCCTTCTCAACTTCATGGTCACGATTTGGAATAAGGCATGAACCCAGAGTAGAGGAGACAGAGATGTTTCGTTTTCTGGGATCATCTTGCTTCCCCAAGAACCAGCGTTGCCAGTCAGTCAGCCTTGCCTACGAAGTGAATACTAACAAGGATTGGCTTCAGCACGCTGTAAACGTTATTCCACTATTCCTGCCGCTATAGCGATGTCCCATATCAGACATCCAGTCAAAAATCCCTTATAGTTGCTTTACAATGACCTTTCTAGCGACTGTCATAACCGCACTGTGAGCGCATCAAGTGGTGAAAGCTGGGAAACCGATAAAACAGGTCGATACTTTCGATCGATTGATAGAATCGATTCTTGAGGAACTGTATAGGGGCTACCACATTCTCATCTCCTCTACAGTAATGTATGATCGCTTGCTTGAATCGATTCGCATGTTGTGAAGCCCAACGCGCCCAATGAAGCAACGGACGGACAAGCAGACGTGTTTGCTTATGTGTTGACAGAAGGGTAAATTCTGTTCTGAATCTTTCGACGAGCAGAAGCGTTTTTTTGCATTTAGGCGAACGTCTGTTTTTGTTTCTTTAGATGACGTCTTTCTGCTTCTTGAACCACCTTCCCACTATCGTCCACACTACGAAAAACCTATTCTGTTTGTTTTCCCCCGTCAACAAGCGGTCTAAAAATTCCTACTCTTTGGGCTCAAATAAGGTGCCACAACTTATATACTTCATTAAATAGAAAGGCGAGGATCTTATGTTGGTGTTGAGAACTGATTGACAATGTAGATTCAGATTTACATTTAGGAGTTCACATGTGACTGCCTTCGAAATCTGAAGACAGAAATAGCGTGATGAGTTGAAGCCATAAATTGGGTGTCGAGGTGATTCTCCTTCTAAAAAATCTGAGAAAGAGTTATCTGGATGAAGTAGCCCCAAATCAGAGGGTACATCAAGGAATCATGAAATGCGCCACGATCGGGCAGTTCACTTTATTCCGTTTAACTCGCATTTGCCCGACCGCACAATCCCATCTTCGGTTCTGGGATTCAACTTTCGGTGTCTTCGCCAATTTTTAGCAACTCAATAAGGAATACTTTGCAACACCTGGAGTAAGTGCGCGACGCGATCTCTACAATATCACACCACACTGCTTTCGCCTCTCGACTCCATAATCTTGTAGTTCGATGGGGTAACAATTTTGTTCGAGAAATGATGACTTTTTTTGGAGCAGAATATTTGTAACAAAAATTTTCTTCACTTTGGAAATGATTCAGTTCATTTTCATAAAGCCTTTAGTGGCAGGTACTGAGGACTGTAAGCTCTTTTAACGATGTTTTGTTGCGATCAAAGTATCACCTGCTAACCGCGCAGGAATGCTCTACATCGTTCCTGCCTGGTTAGAAGGTGCTTTTGGTTCGACTCTGCCTGGTGCTTGAGTTTTGCTCGTAACAATACATCGATGTGAGAGCTTTGTCACTATAGATATTGGATTTACCGTAACTCGCAAATTTCTATGGAAAGACGTCTTGTTCTAGTAGGAAATGGACAGGTGATATGAAAGGCTCTTTCATATTTTAGGATAAGATTATTAAACCTATGATTTCACATTTGACAGTATTCCAAGTGAGGGAGAAGGTGGAAACATATGGCCAAAGTCAAGGTCTTCCTTCAATACGTCCCGTGTGAAGTTTTGAGATCATGACTACCTGGATCTCTGACCGTCTCATAGTTAGTGAGAACTAGTGAAACCTACAGTTTTACTTTAATTTAAAGGGTGAGTTTTCAGAAGAGCACTGCGTAGTAGCGCTTTTTTTTCGGTTTGTCGGTTAAGTGTGGTTTTGAACCTCAACTGTGTAGCGTTTGTGTGACGTTTAAGGCGACGTCAATAGCTAGGCTTCGTTCTCTACGTCCTCCCCTTTTACACATTAGATCTATATTATGATTTCACATGCGGAGATCTAGATTTTGACGCTCCCAGAGCTTTGGATGACACCGATTATTGGAAATCCTTTCCATCCTTTTACTCAAACGCTGCTGGAACCCTTCTCTGCGACTAAGAATTATAACATGACGAAATATAGTATTGACTCCACAAAAATGTTCCACTATGTACTTTCCAGCAGACATTCGACGACTGTCTCTTATCTCTTCTCCGTTTAAATATTATTTAGGAGCCACGACGTAGCCAAACGGAAGTGTCTCCCTAGTTTATCACGGGTCGCCATCAGCAAATTGAATGCCCAATGATTTCGATTTAGTTATCTAGTTTTGAGGAACGTTGACTGAGTCGCAATCTCATTGAAAATTTTCAAACCGTGTTCGAGATTACAATGAGAACACAGGTATCTCATAGGTATGTACTTGTGCTCACACTCTTGTCTGTAGGCCGAGGATTACAAAATAAGTAGCTCTGGAATAATTCTAGGCGGACAGATCGAAACCTGTGGGAAAGCCTTAGACTTAGCCTCTACCCCAGACTACTTACATAACAGCACTGATTGGCACAAACAAAGGAGGTAGCTGCTAAGGGATTTGAAGGGAGGTGCCGAACAAGCCTCACAACGTGGAAGTGCTAAACAGCAAGGAAAAGACGTCCTCATTCAGTCTCAAGAAACCGGCGCTTTCTTCGCTTCAAAAAGAGGGCGCTATTCTTATCCAGCTGGTATTTGGCTTACGCCGGACCAGGTCCGGTAAGTCATAGTAATCAAAAGTAAGAGAACTTCTTGAACTGGAAGGTGATCGGGCGACCACTTTATATTCAAAATAAACAGGAACCAGCGGCGTCCGGCCACAGGGAGTCTATTAGAGGAGTCTCTGCTTTCACTTGCGAAGATGTAAAGCAGGAATTGGGTTTTTTGAAATTGCCCCACAAAGAATCAGTCTAAAAAAGGTCTCAGGAAGTGGAAGGTAGGAACATTAATAGCCTAAAATGTCCTACAACGACATCGTCAACGACTTAATTTGTGGTGGAAAATAGCGACAATTTGGTTAGAAGACGGCACCCTACAGTTTTACTTTAATTTTGCACGCGGCTTGGCTGTGTGTTGACATGATGACTTTCTCTGTTCGTATTTAGTTGCGATTGCCTATTTTTCCCAACGTCGCTGGTAGCAATTACGTGTACAAGAAGCGTGTACAACATGTGGAACTGTTTGAGGGAGCGTTGTGAAAATGCGAAGAAACGGGGCCGAACAGAGCAAGTGATCTTTCTCAGTAGGAGTCTGGCATGCGCTCGAGGTGGCCAAGCACGTGAATGTGCGGCTTGCCTTTGAAACTCGATCCGTACGAATTTCGGCCATTCCACTTCTCGTCGCCATCTCTATCAACAACAAAGGGAGCAGACGCCCGAGTTCTATCAATGAGTATTTCCTCCCTTATAGCATATTTTCTGAAGGATGCAACCTAAATCGTCGGTTTTCATGAACAGTCCGAATTAGCACAAGACGTTGTACTCAGAGCATAGAACAAAAGTGAGAAAACAGCTTGCGGGAGCCACAGACCTTGAGACGCGGCAATACGGCAATTCTGTCGCATTGAGATAGGTTAGGAATAAGTGAAGCGAAGTTCAGAGCACTCTGAAGATGCCGTCTTATATAAAGGTAAAGCGATTTGAGGAATAAAACAACTGGACTTCATACATTTCTGACTACGCTGGACATACAAAACTGTGGTTTGTGAGAGGGAAGCCGTCTCAAATGGACGAATTGACTCAGGCAAACGGTACTCCTTCGTTTTATGATCTTGTCTTTTCGTGAAATGGGAGAGAAATTCAGAATAGTGAAGATACTGTACTGCCCAACGAATGGTGCGCTCTGTTGTGGAGAATGAAGATCTGCGATGATCGACATTCCTTTGGGGCCACGTATTCTAAATCTGTGGCAATTGACATAGGCAGGTTGAACGGAAGTTTGATCAATACAATGTTTTACTGTGACCAGCTAAAATCCCTAATAATCAGTTACAATTAATAGCTCTGCTAAAGCAGAGAGTTCAGGATGAGTATGAAGAGTATCGCATCGACCCTTCTGGTTCCTTCATACTTTGAACAGTCAACAACTCATGACTATCCCTTAGCCAATATATTCGTATGACTTCAACCACAGACGATATAACTTCAACAAACATCAGGCCGACTGATATAGAGACATGAAGCCCGCTCAGAGGCCGTTAGACTTCCTCTGAGCGGGCTTCACATCTCTATATCAGTCATAGTGAACTTTTTGATGGTGACTGCTCTAACGGCCAGTCACCACTTTTTGATTATGACTGCCCGTTAGAGCTGTCATCATCAAAACGTGCGCCAACGTTATTACAGATTCCTACGACAAAACACTGCGACGTGGATTCGTATATTCGTATATTGACACATTCGCATACAGACACTTTCATACAGACGAATAATACACGACATGGTAATGGTTCATAAAATTCTCCATGGTTTCTGTGACCTTGAAAAACGTGACGTCTCCATAGTGAAACTATCTAGAACCCAAGGTGGAGGACATAAATTTTCATTTATTACTGCAAAATCTTCTATTAGGCAAATTTTTTGTTATTAGAGCCGGGTCGGATTATATAAAACTTGAGAAAAACACAGTTATTCTATACCAGCTTAAGCCATTTGTTGAGAATGCAAATCGATTCATAAATAATTCTAGGACATGACGGGATCTTGCGGCAGAGCCCTTCTTGGTTCGTTCTCACTTCTGTATTATCGCATGTCCTTTCTAATTATATTATGTTGGTCTAGAACGTAAGCCAACCTCATATGGATGTCATTTTATTTTTTTTTCATTTTTCCCCATCTTGTATGAAGTATTTGGTAGCGAAGTCCCATTATTACGTCAACCAGCGTCGGTCGCCGGCTCCAACGGCCCTCATAGCATCGAGCATGTTGGAGCGTGCGCCTATGTACTCTAGATTGATTCCTAGCTTAGTACCGCTCACATCCCAGTATAGCACTCAGAAGAATGTCCTCAGCTCTCCTGCTTCTTCGTCTACCTTGTGTTCACATCCTGTTGCGGCCCGTCACGTCTAATGAAATGTGTGATATCTCTGTCCAATCGTTGCACTTTGAGTCACGAAGTGCGATGAATTATGGAAAAGGTGGCTTTCGACAAAAATGTCATTCGCTTCTGTAATAGTGAAGTGGAAAGTGGTCAAACCGCTGCCGAAAATAGTCGACCCAGAGGAAAGACTTGGTTGAAAACGCAGCCGTAACGTGCGCAGGTCACAGCAGCGCTCATAGGTAGCCTGTCTTGGTCCACTCGTGAAAATTGGAGGTTGAAAAGAGCATAGTAACGCAGCGTGAAGTAAATACGCCCGCACCATTGGCCACTAATTTTAAGGGACCTATGGGAAGAATTATACACGAGAGCCTACATAGTGTAGTCGAAAAATTTTCTGACTCTGATTTTCCTACCTCCAATGGAAAGAAATTCAATCTCGATAATTCGATGAAAAGTTCGCCGTACTTTCCGGAGTTTCGTGGTTCATCTCGGCAGCAGTGAATGACGGCCGAATGAGCTGATGCGCCCCGGCATGTTGGCCGAGGCGATGGCTCAGAGCGCCATGGTCCCCAACGATGTCCCGAAATTACATCTTGAAACACGGTAGACAACTAGGACGGGTTTTTTCTGATTGTAAGTGTGTCAAACTCTGCTGGATTCATATAGTAGGGTAATAGTTGCATAACCGTGCTTAACATTTTCATTAAATAGAATTTCAGAAAAACTCTTTGGATATTGCGAGGAACAGAGAGCGTGAGCTTCATGCTCTAGAGATGCACTTAAGTTCTCAGTGAAAGGTAACTAGAGGTAGAGTTATCAGGCAAAACAATTGAAAGGTAAGATCGCGCCAAAGATTCACCGCAGCTTTTATTCGATTAATAGTGTAAATGCCACTTACATGAGCCACCATCAAAGTGGGGATCCAACGATAAGAGGAAGCAGGGGTGTGCGTTAAATTTTTTTCGGTAAATTTTTAACGACCACTTTTTAACGAAAAAATTTTGCGTTAGAATCGGTAATTTCGGTAATTTCTATTATTAAAAGCTCCCTTAACCGCAGTCAGTTTTCCTGTATTTTGTATTCATTTATTATTCCATTTATTTTTGTATTCGTTTCCGTATTAATTTTTTGGTCTCCACTTGCATAGCAATAATACGACTACAGGGCGATGTCTTCATCTCCACAATAAATAACAAGAGTTCAATCAAGAGGAATAAATCAACAAAACTGCTAAACGGGAAAAAACATTAAGATTCTAAAACCAAACAGTAACAACAAGACTTCTAAAACACAAATTTCTTACTATGCTTAGTTCGTTTAGTTTGTGGAAAGTTGTCCAGCTTCTGCTTAGGTCTAAAGTTCATGTACCATAGTGCGGCTCAACGTTTAAGTAGACTTTTAAAACTCAACATTCCTCTATGGAGCCATAATTGCGTCGGAAATCTACAGAATGTCTTAATGAAGAATTCAGGTCAGGCAGTGACCACAGCGAATTCGTCCTTGGAAGTCATTTACGAAGTTCACAGATCCGGATGTTTTAAAGAATAATCCCTTTTGTCCTACAAGGTCCTGTCCTTAATGCAGACGAAGCAGAGAACCAAATAGTCTCGAAGCGTTGAGAAATTTTTAATTGAATCGAATTTTTCCGCATTAAGCATATTTGTATCTGCCACCCAAGTAACAAATTAAGTTGCTAACCCTTTTCTTTTCTGTGTTCCAAGGAAACGCATAAGGAACACGCATATTCAAAAGCGCATTTCTCGTCCTACATTAACAATGGTCCATCTTCATCCTTCCTTACACCTCCATGTAGAATTTGCCACTGTCTGCCACTCTTTTACGACTTTTAAGCAATTGACCACCCCCATTTTTTTCAATGAAGCACATGGTAGCATACTCCACAACACATTTGCTTGAGGTTCAAATGTGCTTTGTGTTTCTCAATTTCCTCCTACTTTTGTAGAGTACATTTTGGATTGATGAACGGTATTATAGTAAGACCACGTCCATCGCCGTCCTCGCCGGCAACTGACGCTGGTCTTATTATATACCATACTACTATTGGTAAAACAAGAAAATATCAACATGTCTGACATCAGGACGACATCGGCTGCTTATTTCTACTGATTTAAGCAAGTAGAGTGTTTACTAGAAAGCTCAACCGAAATTTTCGTCCAAAATACATTTACATGGAGAAAATTTCGAAAGTAGAACGTAAAATGTCGTTAATGCAATTTAACGGAAATCTTCGTCGTTAAATTTCGTTAAAAGTTTTAAAGAAAAATGCCGGTAAATCCGGTAAATCGGTAAATCGTTAATCGTTAAACGCACACCCCTGGTAGAAAGCATGAGTGGGCGGGAGAAACTGATGCAAGCACTCAACACAACGAACTTCGAATAGGAGAATAGCAGTAACAGGAATGAGCTGTGACCTCGGCCGGCCGGTCCATACAGGCGGCAGAGCCACATCTGCAGGAGCCGCAGGATACTGGAGGTCCACTAATTGAACGGTATTGAGGACAGGAGCTTTCAAGAGGGCCAGGCAGTAGCCATCCAACACCTGCCCGGATAGAGAGGTGCCAGCCCATTTCGCAATGCCTCACGTGTCCTCCTCGGCAGCGGCGATTGCTCACCTCCTGGTGCTCCTCTTTGGAGAGAGAAGTCGAGATCGTGCCTCAATCTTGGGTAATTAAACCATCGAGCCCGCGAAATGCACGAAGTTCCGAGGAATTACGACCAGGCAAAAAACCCTCCTCTATTATATATGGTAGGATATGGTAGCATGACGGTTTCAACGTTTCCGAGACGATGATGAGAACCCTGAAGATGAAGAACAACTTCGTCCTGAAGATCTGAATATCCAGGAATTAAAGGAAGTGTGGTGTCGGATCTAACACAAACCACACGTGAGCTCGCACAGAGGTTTGGTTGTCACCATTCAGCCATCGCCGATCGCTTGCTTCTGTCGGTGTTGGAAATAGGTGCCACATCAGCTCAGCGCCACAAAGAAGGCAGCACGATCGCCATCGGTGGAATTCTCATCCGCAGGACCAAGAACAGCGGTTTCAATTACTCCTCGTGATGTCGGATGAGGAGTGGATTCAATACGACAATACCACACGAAAGCGGCAGTGGTTGAGCCTCGATGAGGTCCAGAAGATGACGACGAAACCTGACATTCACGGGAAAAAGTCATGCTCTGTGCCTGGTGGAATAGTAGAGGTGGAGGGAATTTTGAGGTGCTGGATCCAAGCCCAGCAGTGACGGCAGACGCTTACAAAGAACAACAGAGCCGCGTGGACCAAGCCCTGCGCCAACAAGGAGTGGACACAGGAACTGCGAAATTTCTCCATGACGACGCTCGAGCGCACGCTGCAAATATCACGCTGCCACAAATTGAGAAGTTGGGCTGGGAACTTCTGCATCATTCTTTATCTTTATCTTTATCTTTATCTTTATCTTTATTTCAACACGAGTGTTGCCACCGTGTGTTAACACAATGCAGGACCATTGAAACACAAAACGCACCATGCATCACCAGGCTTATACCCCAAACCTTGCGCCATCAGAATAACATCCTTTCCGGTTGATGCAACACACCTTGGCGGAGGAAAAAAATTCAAGAACCGTGACGAAGTCAAAGTTTGGGTGTCCAAATTCTTAGAGTCGGCAGCCACCGGAGTTCTTCAAGAAAGACTCCTCAAGACTTCTTGTAGTTAAATTTCTTTTTGAGTAAAACGACATTTATAATCCGACATCCTAATATATGTTCCGCTATCCTAGCAAAATATCAAACTTTCCTTCTCAAAGTACGAGACTATCACTTACCTTATTCCATCTTAAGGCCTGCATATATTAGGGGGGGGGGGGGAGGGGGGCAAAAGTAATGAGACACCCCATGCCGTTTCCATATATCTCGTGGCTGGAGTCTGGTTTCGTGCTTATCTTATTTGTATGTTTGTATGCTACTTACTGAAGCCCATCTGAAAAGTTACCACTTCCGCCCTTTCCAGAAGCATGCCAAAAACCCCAGCCTGTCTCATGCCGAAACCCCAGTCTGACGAGTCGACCTGTGTCGCGCAAATCTCGCCCGATTCCCAACCCCGAGCGGCCTGGGCTCAATATTCACGCAAGATAAGAAGTACGTCTTCTACCTTAACCCTGCAAAGCAGCGAGTCTGGGTGAGGCCTGGTGACCTGTTACCGACCTTCGTTCGGCGAGATATTCACGGCGAGAAGCATCTTTGGAGCTTTTGGGTCTGCGCCCATGGACCGGTTTACCGGAGGCTGTTTCCCAAGAGCACCGCGATGAACTCCAAGGCCATGGTGAACGAAATAGAGGAGATGGGCAGGCGACTCGCTCTTATTCATTCGCAGCGCTTCAAGAAGGTTCTCCTCTTCGACAACGCCGCACCCCATCGGGAACAAGTAAGCACGGATAAGCTTGGCCAGCTGGGCTACGTTCACATGCCTCACCCACCGTATTCGCTGGACATCTCTCCATGCAACTACCACTACTACTTGAGCCTACAGGACTTCCTAGTCGGAAGGGACACAAAAACCCAAGGAGTCCTTGACAACCATTTCGAGCAGTTGATCAACACCAGGCTCAAGCAGTTCTGGAAGGATGGGATCAGGAAGTTGACTGAGCGATGGCAGCAAGGTCATTGCCCTTAATGACAAATACATTCCTCAGCATCGTTGAGTTACAATTGAGTTATAAGGAGATAAAGATTTTTTTCATTTTGTCTCATTACTTTTGCCCCCCCCCCTAATAAAAAGGATTGCACGCCACTAGACAGTCATTCAAAAATGTTTTTTGGCCCATCGAGATTTATCGAAATAACATACGTGGTCTCGTAGGTGTCAAGAAACTATCAGTTTTGTAAGGAAAGAAAAGTTTCTACCAAAGGATGTCTTGGAAATCTTGAAATACTCAAGAAGTTCCACAGCGGCAACATTCTGAAATTGCCTACAAATACCTTGGCATGGCACTTTACAATCCTTGCGCTAACGGAGTGCTGGGGAAAACCGTTTTGAAAAACTCAGCTCGTTTTTGTTTTAAAAATAAACCCGTCAACCCCCGGTCAGCTACTATACTGCTTACATACGTGACTGCCACTTACCAATTAAAGGTACTTGCTCAGTTGATCTAATCCACTTCGATCTCTCTCAAACTTCCGACAAAGAAATTCATAAAAAAGCTTATTGACAATCGTTTCCGGTTTTAATAACTGGCTCTCTACTTAGCTCTCTTCGAGCCTGCCAGACCGAAAGATACGTGCGCTTTTAAAGTTCGAAATGCCTTCTTAGCATGGTATCCTAATGGAGATAATGGTGAGATGGGCCTGGTGGGACAGAGGTTATCACGTATGAAGGAGTATTTTCCCCTCTATTATCCCCTCTATTTCTCGCATATACCTATGTCTTGCTGATATGACTCACGCAGCAATAAATGTGACGTTCGTGAATGCCATGATTTTTATGGATTGTGTGATGAAAGCAGCCGTATCAAAGCACCTTTTCAAAACGATTGTATTGCATATCGAAAAATATGCATAGGGAAAATTGGCCATACCATCAATAACAATCTTTTCCGGTTTTAATTACTGGCTATTCGTTCAGCATGTTATAAGAAATTAGAGTTTGGAGAGTGTCCGTGAGGAAAATTTTGAAGTTTGGTTCTCATGAAAAGCATCGCGTTCGGAATACTACATATTTCCGTACTTTTCATTATAAATTATAAAAAAATGAAAATTTAACACAATCTCATCTTCAATAATTCTCTGTAAAACACTTCATTCTTACGTTAAAATGTTTATCACCAGACTGGAACCCTAATCGAGGTGCATCAATCGGAAAAACGAAAAAGGGATGCAAAAATTTACTTTTTTGATTCTAATATTCATATATTTTTCACTTTTTTTCAATTTTCCAATTTTCAAAGCGTGACTTTCCAATGTGGCCAAATTTTAGCGATAGACTAAGAATGTTTGTGTTTAAAAGTCTCACACCCCGTTGTGCTATCAACCAGCTGACAGATAGAATCAAATCGCATAGAGGTGAACTAAAGTAAGATCTAATAGGCTCAACCAACTGTCGGGTTCCGCGTACGCCCTAGCACTATTTCGAAAAACTTGTACTGCCATGCACCATGTGATGTGATATGGGTCTTCATAGGCTGACCTGTCACAAGGGTCGCTTGCAATCGAGTGTCCGTGTTCAGCTTAGTATGCAGAGCAAGCAGTTTCCAGTGGCACCCCCGGAGGAACGGACATCGCCTCCACTACTGCTGAACCAATAAATAGATAAAATAAATAACTGCAGTACAGGTGAAGATTCTGCAGTATTTCTTCCTTTCCGTACAGCAAGCAAACCTGCACTACTTTACTTTTGCTCGATCACCGTTAATCTAAAAAAATTCTTTAAAAGGGTCAACGAATCGGAACGAAACTTTGGCGAAAGATGCCTTCGGAAACGCTTGTTAAACGCGTAAAGCTGCATGATCCAAGAAGTAACAATAGCAGAGAGATGACAAATCGAAAGCAGGCGCATTTATACGACAGCCTAATACAATGCACAATACAACTAAATGGGTCGTGGAAAGATAAGCCTGGTTATTCGTGGTAAGTCAAACGCCCCTCACATAGGTAAGTGAAGAGTCTAAGTAAGTCTGTTGTAAGTCCGAGCGAAATCATTAAATCGCTTCGTGCAGCTCATTTATACAGCAAGAGCAAGTATTGGTTAAAGAGTGCCTGCTTGTCGATGCGTTGAAGGGAAAACTGAAAACAAGGGGCAAAGTCGTTGTGGAATACATGCGCACCGCATTAGGCCGCGCCGCGCTATGCCTAAAGGCTCCTGCTTAAAAACGACAGAGACGTTTCGAAATGTAACCGTTCCATTTTCATTTTATGGCATCAGCGCACTGCAAGCGTAATCCTTTTCTCAGTTTCGATTTCAATCATTTTGACAGGGAAAGAGAAATGTCACCTGTTTTTGGGCACCACGTGGACCTGATGGGAACAAGAAAGTTCCCGATCAATTAAAATCACCGCATAAAAAGCTATTCGCACCTATTCAAGGAGCAAATCTGTGAGCAAAACTATGTGGAGCTGAATATTGTTTGTGGAGATAACTTTTAGGCACGATTCTATAAGGTTTTGGGAGACACATATGTACCTCCCAAAATCTCATAGGAGGTTGTGCTGACCACGTAAGACTTCCTTTAAAACAAGCCGTCGAGTGTTGTTGTTGATTGTTGCAGCTCAGATGGCAGGAGTTTTATAAACCGTAAAAGCTAGTATGTTCACTATCATCGTGTTGGAGCAATCGATAGCACGATGGTCATGTAGATGAATCATTTCTTCGATGAAATATCTCATCACAGGCGTCGGAGGGATGGCGCGAGGACGAGGCATTCGAGACGAACGACGCAGAGGAGGACGGTCGGCTCACCGCGAGGCCTCGGGCTCCAGCTTCTGCTCCAACCTGTGACCCTATTTCAGCCCACTCCTCAATCGCCTCTCTTCGGTTCTGCTGCATGTACTTCGCCTGATATCCTATGAGTATTGCTTATCCACTCGATTGGGTTCTACACACACAATAATTACCTATTTTAGCGATATTTTCAAGCAGTTTCTTTCGAACCAAACTGAAAGTCGGGAGGGGGGGAGGGGGAAGGGTGGAAAACTAAAATGCAACAGGGGAATTAACATAATTTGTGGTGATCTCGCTTAGAAATGGGCGTTTCCTAGACAATCTTTCATCATGGATTCATGCGTTGATTCTTGCGCAGTCGCTTTACTTCACTCTAACTCCGGAAGCTTTTCTAAATTACGTTTGACGTCATTCAGTGAATGATAGTGGTTGAAGTTTTGTTACGAACTGATGAGCGATAAAGCTAACAAAGTGTGATGTTTTGCACACAATTCAGTTAAAATCAAGGCTAGATTTTTATTCAAATCCCAATGTAGCTTGAAATTTTAAGCAAAAATTTGGTAGCATTGGAAGCAGGAGAGGAATTGGATCACGGGGGACTGTATGACTCATTAATGAATACAGCGTATCTTTCTGCCTAGGCAGCCGTCGTTAGACTATGTAACTTCTACCAAAGAAATGAATGGCGCAAAGCATGCCAAATAATCAAATTCTCGACGCCAATTCATCGACGTCTCTCAATGTATTCCGCACATGATACATTTGGGAAGGTGAGAATCAAACGGCTCCTTTCTTCTTTCCTTTCCCTCCTCTCAAACAAAGGCGTTTTGATATGGATTATGACTCACTCCCTGAGAACATTATTCACTGTGGCATAATATTATATCATCACATGTTTAATATGCGTTATGGATTGACACTGAATGTCTCCTACTGAATGTCGTCCTTTGGGAGCCAGATTCATTATCGACTCACAACAATCTAACGGTGAAGGTGCGCCCGAAATCCCTGATAGCGCAGCTTATCAAGTGATATCGTGAAACATGTTACCATATCGCTTGTTGATAAGTCGCGATATCGGGGATTTCGGCTGTATTTTCAAGGTTAAAATGCTGTAATTCGTTTACGAATCTGGCTCCAGATGGCTTTTACTGACTTCGCTAGGTAGCAAAAGTTGGATTACCCACAAAGAACTGCCAAGCATGACTTTCGGTGAATTTCATTTCGTTACATATGGTCTTGGTTCCCTCTCGAAAAAGCACTGACTCAAGCATAAGCTTGTTTATGAGTATAGCCGTATTAGTTCTGCATTTTAATTCTTTCTGTATCTCTTTCCGCATTTAATTTAAATAGCCAATCTTGTGCTTGTGGAGCTGCCCTTGTTTTGAAAAGTTTCATTCTTTCCCCAATCTTACTTGCTATATGGTGAAACACCAAAATGGGACAGTTCCTAGAGTTTTCTTTAAAACTAGTTAAGAATGAAGGATAGCATAGCAGGTAACAAACTCAACGGTGTCATTGCTCTATAACGTCGTGATAGCCTGCTTTATTCGCTTTCGTAAATTCCGAGAGCTCTCTGTCTGTAACTGGCCGATTTGAATTTTCTTTCTGGTTCGCATGCGAAACTGTCTACGCCACTTTCGTTTTGTGCAATCTGCCTTTCCTTCATTAATCATGCAAAACAGCGAGATCTGTCCTTTTTAACCGACGAAAGTCATTGAACAGAAACGCTCCTTCCTGCTACTGAGGCTCACAGAATTTCTATTCAGGACCAAGAACAATTTCATCCGATGTTTCCTGCCATAGAAACCGATTTTGGACGGAATTTATTACGCCATGGGAATCTCAATGAGTCACTCGTTATCTCACCGCTTTCTGTGATTTTCACCTTGGCGATGATCCAGGCTGGTGCGAAAAACAGAACAAAATCGGAAATCGACAACGTCATTGCCAGAGGTAACCCTCTAAGCAACAGTTTCCTTGTTCTGATGATGATTATCCCGCCCTCAATCAGGCTCTGGCGACACGGCAGCTCAACAACACTACTCTGAATTATTTCGGAAAATACAGAGCGATCACAAAGGAGTGAAGAGCAGAATAGCAAACGGACTGTTCGTAAAGTATGAAAAGGCGTCTTCGTTGTTTCCAAGCTTCAACATCTGCAACTGCAAGCATTCAGCAAGCAGTACCATCTAGAGGAGAACTACACGCAAGCAATAGCAGAGAAGTATGGCGCTATGGTGCGATCGCTGGACTTCAGCAAGTTGGATAACGCTGTTAAGGTTCTCGATCTTCTTAATGTTCACGTTTGGCTTTTGAAGATTAGTTCACTCCCTTAAGCTATTACAACGATGTTTTCAAAAAACTGTTTGTTGTTTACAATCAAAACTCTACCGCTGGGACCCGAACCCGCTGACAGAGCTGGAATGAAGACAACAAAACTCGTTGTATCAGCTTACAATCTCGATACCAGCCATTTAAGGCTTAAAGAAACTCATTTGAATCAAGTTTTTTATTCAAATGAGTTTCTTTAAGCAAGTTTTCAAGTTTCTTTTTATTATTTATTTTTTATTTTTTATAGTTTTTTTATTTTTGTTTGAAAAAATTTATTGAGTTGTATTATAAGAGAGAATCTAAACGTGTACTTGTTTAGGAGGTTAACGACTTCGTGAAAAACACCACTGATGGAAAGATAAAGGACATCGTTAATGAGCAGGAATTCAAAGGTGTTGGTTATGCGTCCTTGATTGTTTTTTAATGGTACTGGTTTTCGTTTTCTGTAAAACCTAAAAACCTAAGAGATGCAGTCGAAGAGGACTCACACCGTAGCACTCTTAGGCATCGAAGAACGCCCAGGCATTGCAATGACTTCTACAAATCCGCGATGGGGGATTTAGCAGCTAACCTCTCTGGGAGAGGTAAAACACTGCTGTTAACACCTCCATTTACCACTGGTCGTAGTATAATGTTAGCCAAATACGGATTCGCAATGGTTCCATCAGATCACGAAGAGGAAGAATAGGTTGCGCATCCCTTCTAGGGATTGAATCTTTGTCTCTCCGATCCGGTCTTTGTCTTTTTACCCTTTTATCAATGAACAAATACGAAACTCTACAAACCGTTGTTGTCCTTTCTTTGGACAGAAAAACAGCGGACCCGGTGACTGCTCGAGATTAAACGCTCATGAAAAGGAGAAGAAGTGAAACAGTGGCCAAAAGCCAAAAACAGTGGCCAAAGATTAGAACAATTCCCGAGTAGGGCGTCTGGAAATTTCTGATAAAATTCTCCAAACGTTTCGAAATATTCTTGAAGGCTTTATATTTTCCGATGTGAACATGCTCTCTCCCACTCGATTGATAGGTCCAATCCTGCATACATTGTGCACGGCGCACTCTCGGAGCATTCCAGGTATGACAGAGCACTGATAACGCAGCCATGCTTGAGATACTCCGAAAACACTGCACGTCAATGCACGTCCTGGGAAATAAGGTTCTCCAATCGCAAAAGCCTATACTGCAGTTATTTTTTTAGGTCACCCACGGCGAAAACGCGGTGGCCTGGTAAAGTTTTATACAATGTTTTGTAGATCTCGAAGAGACAGATCAAAATGTGCTAACGGTTTCTGAAACAACTAAAAATTAAAGGAGTTATGAGCATGCGACGGTTTGCGACGGATTTTTCCGTCGCAAATCGTCTTTTTGACCGCGCGACGCGGGCGGTATTGTAGGTTTTGGTGAAACCGAAACCACGAATGACTATGGGACTTCGTTAGGAAGATTGTTGTCTGAGTTTCGATAAAACATAACCACTGTTTCCTAACAAAAAAGTTCGAAAAAGCGCTTTGGTGGCAACAACATTGTACAACCACTGGACGTGCGAGCCACGCTCGGGTTGCCCACCTCGCAGAGACTGGGTATGATAGGCGCTGCTAAACCCAACGCAGGCTTACATAGCTAGGGATGCTTCCTCACCCAGCGTCATACTCGCTAAAAAATGTGGCTATTGCAGGCCTGTGCAGGTTCAATATAACGAATTCACAACCCAGTGTCGGTCCTAGCATACCTATCCCTTCCAATCCAGGACGACCACAGGTAGCGTTTATACTCGACCTTCACAGTCGACAGTTCTGTAACCGAGCGCTCTGTCTACATAATTTGTCAACAGCCATCAAGAACGTGACAAAACTGATCAGTCGCCGTAGATTACCTTGCGGTACGGGCTCCCTAATAGCGTGATTAATTAACGGTCAAGTCTAAATTGGTGTCAACCTCGCTTCAAAAGCTAAAGGTTTTTTCATCTTAATCCGTCGCCGGATCGGGACGATGGAGATCCAAAGCCAACCCGAAGATATTAGGGGGACCAAAAGTAATGAGACTCTCCGTGCCGTGCCCATATATGTCGTGACTGGAGTCCGGTTTCGTGCTTCTCGTATTTGTATGTTTGTTTGCTACTTACTGAATGCCACCTGAGAAGTGGTCTCTTTCGCCCTATCCAGAAGCATGCCAAAGCCCCAGTCTGACGAGTCGACCTGTGTCGCGCAAATCTCGCCCAATTCCCAACCCCGAGCAGCCTGGACTCAATAGTCACGCAAGAAGAGAAGTACGTCTTCTACCTTAACCCTGCCATGCAGCGAGTCTAGGTGAGGCCTGGTTACTTGTTACCGATCTTCGCTCGGCGATATATTCACGACGAGAAGCACCTTTTGAGCTTTTGAGTTTGCGCCCATGGGCCGACATAATGGAAGCTATTTTCCTAAAGCACGTCGATGGACTCCAAGGCCATGGTGAACGAAATAGAAGAGATGGACTTTCGACTCGCACTTATTCGGTCTCAGCGCCTCAAGAAGGTCCTCCTCTTCGACAACATCGCACCCCATCGGGCAAAGGTGACCACGGATAAGCTTGCTGAGCTGGGCTACGTTCACATGCCTCACCCACCGTATTCGCCGGACATCTCTCCATGCGACTACCACTACATACTTCTTGAGCCTACAGGACTTCATGGTCGGAAGGGACAGAAGAACCCAAGCAGACCTCGACAACTATAACGAGCAGTGGCACCATGCCTAAGCAGACCTGGAATGAACCGGAAAAGGAAGTACGCCGACCGATGGCAGCAAGGTCATTGATCTTATTGGCGAATACACTCCTCGGCAGCGTTGAGTTGTAGTTGAGTTATAAATAGAGAAGAAATTTGTTGAATTTGTCACATTACCTTTGACCCACCCTACTACAATACACTGCCTGATCTGGGCGCCGATCCAGGAAGGTGATGCTGCGTGATTCGACCCGATCCAGGCGATTCACAGGTATTCAGGTATTGACCTTTCACGACTCCAGACGTGGAAAAGTTTCTTCACCTAAACATAGCCAGATTAGTTATTTGGGGCGCTGATCACTTTCTTTTTTAAAAATTTCGCTTGATCACGGTGGGTGGTTGTAGGTACTCGTGTGCATGGGCTGGTGGCCCTTACTCAACCATACTCACCGTAACCCACCTCAACCCCTCGTAATCAATCGAGAATTTGGAAAGGAACCTGATATTAACGATCAGCGCCATAAATAATCTTTCTGACCGAAGTTTGGGCGAAATCAATAAGCATGACGATGCATCCTTGCGAGATAATCCTGTGGCTGCTCAACGAAGAAGATGAGCAAGAGATTAATCTAAAGGGCTTTTCAGTTTACAGGCATACCAAATCCTATACATAAACGCTGCTGAATGTGTTTCTGCTTCTACTACGAACTATTGCAGGTGCACAGTCGCTTATTGCGAATGCTGTTTATTTCAATGCTCAATGGTTGTGGAAATTCTACAAATTCTACAATTCAATGCGAACGTTTTATAGCTACGGAAACAGCACTCGACAGATGAGAACCACTTCTGTTCATACACCTTTAACTTCTTTCCTTTACTTTTTTCCATTACAGAATTTTATTTGTTTCGTTAGGTGGTCATGTAGCCTATAGAGACAATGTAAAACAATTGTCATTTCCACTCACATACAGTGTATCAGTGCAAAAAACCGTTGAAACAGAACGGTCTTCTTTTGAGACTACATTATGGTCATAATATATCTCGGTTGGCTCTGGGGTGATGTGTTATTCACTAGCATTTTTGAATCTCGTCCGACACACCATTGCAAAGACAAGAACAATCCGAAGCAAGCAGGTGACTATAAAGTGGTTACAATTGTGATTTATAAAGAAGGATGGTGAATTTCCTCTTCGTTTCCAACACCTAGTCTCTATGTTTGTCATTAATTTGCCACCATTAACATTGTACTAACATTACCATTGTCCTAACCATGAGTACGTCAACTGTCCACTGCAAGTAGGACACCTTGTCGGTCGTCATTCAGTCGCTTAGCCGCCGAGAGCCGAGCCCCTCTGCTCAAGATGGGAGACTTATATAGCATGTCGTGCACGCATTCGGAGGCCTTTATCACCGCTGACATGACATGGGATGTGTGCTGTTTACTAACTAGACGACTTTAGAAAAGATTTTTTTACCAACGGTTTGTAGAAGCAGAGGAATTTTCCTTAGCGCAATTTTGCATTCCAGTTCTGCACGAGTAGGGGCATAATGAGATTGTTCTTATAGGACCATAGATGCGTCTTTTGTTTTTCTTCGTTACTGGAATTATGCTGAATATTTTTTCAAGGCAGTGGCCAATGTTTTGGAAGAACAGATCACACACATCCCTACACAAAACGGTTGCAAAAAAACTGCGCAGGAACTGCCTCAACTGCATTTTCCCTCTCAGACGGTCATTTTTCTACTCGGGTGGTCTATCATTGGTGGCGTTCACGAAAGAGTCCAATAGGCATGCTGCCTGATTATAACAGTGGATAAATACAGAAATCTAGAGGCAGGATATGGAAATCCTCTACTATTGCGCCCTTCCCTGCTAATCAAGAAATTCCTACAGATTCAAGCATCGACTTTGCAGCGTTTTATTTATTTATTCAATTCACATAATAGTGCACCAATGCCAAGCATTAAAAAACAATCGTTAGAAAGCATGACAATAAACGAAAAATTGTTAATCAAGGTGAATACTCAGGAAGAAACCCCAAACAAAAAATACTAACAAAGAGGAAAAGCAGGGATTACTACCTGATTTTTTTCAGAATGAGGAAAAAAGTGTACCGTAAGAGATGTTTCACACATCTTGTAAGGACCATTTACTTTGCCGACGAGAAGTTCAGCATTTTGTATTTAATAAAAGCCTTAAAAAAAGAACATCAGCTTGGAAAGAACTAACTAACTAAGCTATCTAAGTAACTAAGTCCTGAAATAACTAAATACTAATTTATTCTTCGAAACTCCTAATTTCGGATTTTTAAGAATACGTCCAGAAGAGAATTCTAGCGAATAAAATAGATGGCCAACATTGTCCTTCGACATTTCATCAGTCCTAAGAGACCGATTGCTTTTAACTTTATAGAATATTGTTACCTGTCGGTTTCTTTGGCACAAATGTGCCCTTTTATGTACTTCAAATTAAAGGATTAAATCTGTATGGGGTTATAGTCGCCTAAATCTTGAATCGAATACGGCGGAAATGTTAAGTCCAACACTAATTCAAAACAGTGATTTGTTTACTTTTCAAGCCGCATTTTTTAGGTAGAGTTTATGAGACATTCACGAACGACGCGCATGTATGCAGAGGACGAAAATGTGCAAGTGCTCTCCCTGCCGTATTTGGATATGTCCTACGCTTTCAATATCATTCTGCCGAAGCAAAGGTATTACTCCACGAGGCTCTCGAACAATAAAAAAGCGATCTGTATTATCATTTCTTTGTCCATCCTTACTAAAGAAATGACTCTTTACAAAGAAGTCTCTCCTTAAGTGGTACACGGACAAAAATCAGACTGACGGGCAGATTCTGAGAAACATCGAAGACGGCTGAACCTGTGTTTTGATTCACGACCATTGACAATCAGATTTCTTCAGGTTCGGCCTCCGCAAGATGATTGAGGAAGTTGACGGGAAGAAGATTCAAAACCTGCTGTCGAAAGTGAAGGAGACATTCGTCTCGGTATTTTGAACTATCAGTTGATTACTTGTTTAAGATTTTATCTGTTTATTCATTTATTTATCCATGTTTTATTTGAGTTTTGCAATTTGTCATTTATTTACGAATGAGAAAATTGTGTGATACACATACAGAGCCATAGTCCGTACCTCGCGCTTCTATAGGTGTACCTTGCTCATAGGACGGACTGCTTCAGTGACGCCGATTCAGAATCAATCCTGATGAAGAAACTGAAAGATCGGCACTACTTCTCGCTAGTGCCAGTGGAGCTGAAATTTCAAATTTTTACTTGAACAAGCTGCAGTCATATGTCCAGTTCAAACTCGATCTCCACCTAGGTCCTGATCCCTGCACATATCTATGTAGGATATGGACGTTATTTGATCCAGCGCGACATCCAAGGCACCTCCGCGGTGACCTATGAGCTCTCTCACGAGATCACCACTAGGACGTGTCGTGCAGCCATCATTGATTTGCTCGAACGAGCGCCAACAGTGTCCCTGTTCTTCCTTGTCGCGTGCCAGATTAGCTCGTTAGGAAATTCACGGTTGGAAATTCTAACGGCGTCATATGTAATATATCTCGTACTCGTTTTACCTAAGGAGGCCCCCAATGCCTTGGTGTGTTGTTCTGACATTCAGCGGAATTCATTCGATTACGCCCTTCGAGCGACAGCTAACCTTGTCCATAACCGGCCCTCATAATTTATGACGACGTGGCTCAAATGACAACTTCTCCAGACTTTTTTCTCGGACATTCGGTGAAGCTAGCGAGACCTTCGCTTACATGCGTGAGTCATCTGACTGCCACCATAGTGCCTTCGATTCTTCACTGAGCAAGAATAAATGCGTGCTCATCCCAGTTTCGCAAGAGCAGGGCATTTGAGTGCCATGCCAGTACGGGATCACCGCTGCTGTTGACTTGGAGCTGGGGAGCTTTGACAGTTTCTCTATTTTTCAGCTGTTTTGAGAACTTTGCATGTAGCTGATTTCTCATGGCTCAATCCCGACATCAGGTTATTTGCAACACCATGTAGAGTTCACGATGTCGCTTATATCCACTGCAGCAGCCGGGAGAGTTTGTTCCATTGAGCTTGAATGAGACAACGGAACATGAGCGTTCATCTCATAGGATCCAGCTCTGATACAACCCTTCCATATGCCGAGCCTCATCTTGAATAAGAACAAAATTCAGCGTCATCCCTTTTGGGATGAGCCACGTTTTCTACTTTTGCGCGATGTCCTGGAGACACCTTAAATACATATTAGTCGTGTACAATTAGTTGATGTGATCAGCCGGAAGAAAAGCTAGTGCTTACCCTTCCCATACAAGTTCGGCTGTAGTTGACTGTAGTTTGATTCCTCGCAAGGTTGGTAGACATGGGCGGGAAACCTAATCCAAGGACCAGGAATCGGAACCAGGAATTGCAGGTGACACCTGTCAACTCCTCAGACTGCTCTCCCATGCGTCTCCGAATAGAAAACTTCCGGCCAATGCGAGGAAAGGTTCAGCATTCCTCTCTCGTTGAGGAAGTCAGTGCCTTCAACTGTGAGCAAGTCATAAGTAGGTGGCAGAATTTGTTGCAGGTCTAGGATCTTCACCCTTGATGTAAAGAAAGGAAGATCTTCGATTTTAGCGGGAATAACCGTTTCCACGTATTCATTAACATGCGGGACATTCTCGGTAAACACAACGATGTTGTAGGTGTTGCGCTGGATCATGTTGCACCGACCCTAGAGGGGAAGAGGTGCAGGGGCGAGTACTACTGCTAGGCGTGATTTTATTGCAACGAAGAATTTTCACGACTGCCTCTAACTTTGAAGCCACTCCAGCTGAAACAAAAAAATAAGAAAAATTTGATACAGTTTTTTTTTGTTGCAGTAAGTGCTTGTCTGGAGTTTACTATATTTAGGTGATTATTCCAAAAATGAAGGTTGAGACGAGATACTCAAAATTGAAAGAGATGCTTATCACTATGGGCGTATCGAGGATGTTCACCGGTGACGCTGAGCTGTCAGGAATCGTGAAGGATCTACCATTACACATTTCTAACATCGCTCACAGAGCCATTATTGAGGTAAGCTTGAATTTCTTCTGCTATTTCTTTGTAGAATGTAAGCTAGACACAGATACCTCCCGAATTCCATGCCAACTGTCGTGCATTAATATGGTGCTGTGCTTTTGAGCTATGTAGTATCTGCGATAGCTTCAAACAGTGAGCTAGTTACTTTCATGTCTGTAAACGTACTTCAGCAAGTTCAAAAGATTTTGCTGACGGTGGAGCTACGTCACCTTAAAAAAAACTGAGGCTTATTTTGAAAACAGTCCCATTCACGAGGAATAATGACAGAAAATGGATGGACCATCACTTTCCTATAAGAAGCCTTCTCTTAATGGAACAATCCACTGCTCACTGCCTGCATCTGTTCGCTTCTCGGTTTCGTCAATTCTTGGCAACGCCTCCACCTTTATCTGTGGTTCGCTAAATTGGTTCACTGGCAGCTCCGGAAAAAGTTTATTACGCTGCTGCTCAGTTTATTACGGGTCCAGCCTGTGGGCTACCGTTTCTTGTGATGCCTGTAAAGTGCATTTTGCGATCGACCTCCCTGATCTTTGAGAGCCTACGTCTGACAGTGACAGTTTTCCGTCTTCCATCAAAGATCAAGGCTCTCTAATCCTTGATCTTTGATGAAAGCCGGAAAACGAAATAGAAGTTGAGGGATGGGATGCACTTACATATTTACTGCCTCTCATAAGATCGGGCACGTAGCAGCGCAGTTTTAGGAGGGGCCGACTGCTGTTTCCATCCCGAATCAATCTCGATTCGTTTTTTTCCATATAAGCCGCTCATCCCACCGCGGTCAGTGAATTTGTACCATTCTTGTCTAGAAGGGATAATACACAGATTTGTTCATCGGCTCACCACTGTAAGGCATTGTGTCGAAGCCGAATGGGCTGAAAATTTTGGTACGATTTCTTTCATGCTTTCATTCACTTACTCAAAAACTGAACACTTCGTTTGAAGTTTTATAAAATTCTCATTCTTTTGTAGAAAATAGTGGTTGATACCCTGTTCTAAAGAGCAGAACAGCGGCAGTTTTAGCGCCAAAAAGGGATTGCGCCATGCAATTGTCCAAGACTTCGCAGTTTTTATTCGATTGATAGCAAAATTGCTGTTTGCATAGATTTTTACACCTCTTAACAACATAACAAAGAAAATTATAATAAAAACACATATTCTCACCTTGATACTTCATGTAAGCAGCGTTCACACTGTTAGGGGGGGGGGCAAAAGTAATGAGACAAATTGAAATTTTTTTTTATCTAACTCAATTACAAATCAACGATGCTGAGGAATATGTATGCCATTAAGGTCAGTAACCTTGTTGCCATCGATCAGCCAACTTCCTGATCCCATCCTTCCAGAATTGCTTAGGCCTGGTGCTGATCCACAGCTCGTTATTGTTGTCGAGGTCTGCTTGGGTCCTTGTGTTCCTTCCGACCATGAAGTCCCGTAGGCCCAAGAAGTAGTGGTAGTCGCATGGAGAGATGTCCGGCGAATACAGTGGGTGAAGCATGTCAACGTAGCCCAGCTGGGCAAGCTTATCCATGGTCACTTGTTCCCGATGGTGTGCGGCGTTGTCGAAGAGGAGGAACTTCTTGACGCGCTGCGACTGAATAAGTTCGAGTCGCAGGTCCATCTCTTCTATTTCGTTTACCATGGCCTTGGAGTCCATCGTCGTGCTTTTGGTAAACAGCTTCCAGTATACCGGTCTATGGGCGCAGACCCAAATGCTCTGAGGGTGCTTCTCGCCGTGAATATCTCGCCGAACGAAGGTCGATAACGGGTCAACAGGCCTTACCCAGACTGGCTGCTTGGCAGGGCTAAGGTAGAAGACGTACTTCTCAACTTGCGTGACTATTGAGTCCAGGCTGCTCGGGGTTGGGAATTGGGGGAGATTTGCGCGACACAGGTCGACTCGTCAGACTGGGGTTTCGGCATGAGACAGGCTGGGGTTTTTGGCATGCTTCTGGAAAGGGCGGAAGTGGTAACTTCTCAGATGGGCTTCAGTAGGTAGCATACAAACATGCAAATACGATAAGCACGAAACCAGACTTCAGCCACGAGATATATGGACACGGCATGGAGAGTCTCGTTACTTTTGGTCCCCCCCCCCCCTAATATAATTCAAATAAAATTCGGGATGAGCTTTCCAAGTGCAGGGCGCAATCTGCTCTTTGATGCACTAAATGATTGCTACCTTGTTGCGCTTTAAAACAAAAGTTAGTTTATTATTTTTTCAAAGGAAACAAAACTTGTGTAAAATTATTACACTCGTTCGGGTCGGGCAGCTAAACCTAAAAAAATTCAAGAAATTTATGCCAAATTTTCCTTAGAGAAAAAATTATTCTACCCTTCTTGAAGTGTTTGTATTTTAACCTTTAAGAAGCTCGTTTCAATTTGAAAGATGTTTAATTCCAATTTAATTCGAGACGTGTCCAACTCGACGTGAAAATGATAAATACATATTTTACATTGTGGCTAGGCACACAATTTTGAGAATTATAGAATCTGTGGGATCTCCGAAATCCGGAAAACCCAAAAGGTCCCCAAGATTGGGCAGCATGGATCGATATTGGTGAGCTGCATAAGGTCGAACAGGCCCGTAGTTACGAGAAAGAGAAGTGAGGGATTCGTTGGTCATGCAGCCGAGTGCAATGTCTCCGTAGGGCATGTCAGGTCAGTGCAATTATGGTCGAAGAAGACCTCTACGTCGACGCTCGATCTCGTGCGTCAAAATATTGGCGTCTGGACTGGTTGAAAATGTTGAGCGGAAAAATACTTAATATGAATTCTGGGCTTCCCAGCATTCATTCTGCAAAGACTGAGCATGAAACGCTGTAGAAGCTCAGCCGCACTTTTGAAAGAAGTCTTCACTTTAACCAGCTGAAATTCGGGCATCTGATTACCTGTCTTCTCGATATTTATTTATTTTTATTTATTTATTATTTGCACAATATCGTGCGCACAAAATACTACATTTAACATGGACACAGCATTTTAGGAAATACGTGGTATATAAAAAACAAATCAAAACTAGCCATCATTGTTACTTTTCGTGTGAGCGGAACTCAAGCCCAAAAAAGAAACTCAACTCAACTAAACAAAATGTATGAATCGCTTAGTAGTATAAAAATTCTGGAAGAATAGGGGTAAGGAAACGGGGGAGAGGACGATGGGTAACTGATGAAGAAGAGCAGTGGCCCGCCAACACTGCAAGTCGTAGGAGATATCGGCTCCGGATACCAACTTAGTAGGTCCGTCAACTCCATCAGAACCCATCGAAGACCGCTGTGTGGGGTATCGTAGGACAGTAGAACGGGTTAATCAGAAACAAAGTAGAGAAGCTCTAAAAATCAAGGAAAATTACAACGAAGAGGTGCAAAAAGGAAAAGACAACAAAAAGGGCAGAATGACAGCAAAAACCATAAAAGCTCAAAAGTAAAAGTCTTCAGAAACAAAGCATATCCTAGTTTTAGAAAAAGGAAAACTAGCAGAATCTCTCATTTAGGCGATATCTGGTATATTCAGTGTTGAAAGCAAGTCTATCCTTTTCAATTGTTTTCTAAAAACATATGCGTTTGGAGCTTCTAGTAGGCTAGGTGGTAGCATTTGTAACCAACGAGCTCCTCGAAAGAACAGAGAATTAAAAACCTTTTCTCGGTATTTCTTCTTTACCTTGGGATAACGAAAGCAGTAGCTATTACGTCGACCTTGTGTTGGCAAAAAGGTCCAATATTTACTAGCTTTAAGTCTAGATTCGCCTTTTAGGATTTTGAAACAAAACAGTAGATCATTTACAATCCGCCTGTAAAGTAGACTATCTAGGCCGTATAATTTTAGTCGTTCTTTGTACCTACAGTACCGTCGGTAAACGTTCGCCAAAACGCGGCCGGCGGCGGTTTAATCCGCCGCCGGCCGCGTTTTGGCGAACGTTTACCGACGGTACTGTAGGACACGTTCGAATAGGATTGGAACAGTTTACACAACGACTAAACAAGATCTTTGTAAAGGTCTTCTGAACTTTTTCAATTTTTTCTATTTGCTTTCTGGTGGAAGGACTCCAAATCTGAGAGCAGTACTCCAATACTGGTAAAACGTAAGACTTGTACAGTTTGATCAGTATCGCGCTATCATTACATTTCAGGTTCCTGAAAATCGAAAAAAGGACAGAAAAAGCTCTCCGTACAATGTGATTATTGAAATCTGATCCACTGTCCAAGAAAATTCCAAGATCGCGAACTTCAGATGCAGACCTAAACGCACAGTTATTAAGACCAAATTCTACAATAGGCGCTTCACCAATATGGAAAACTGAAGTTTTGGAAGGAATCAAAGGAATTTTCCAAATATTAGCCCATACTGCCATCATGACAATGGATTGGGATAAGGCCTGGCAAACCTCAGTCTTATTGCTATGATTGTACCTCCCATAAATTTTTATGTCATCGGCATACATCTGCACCTTCACATGAGAGTGTGTGGATAGAACAGCAGGAAGATCGCAGGTGTACGCAAGAGAAAGAACCGGTGACAGCACACCTCCCTGGGGAACCCCACTTCTGCAATCATAGCACATCGAAAAAGAATTACCAACTTTAACACGCATACGCTTTCCATGCAGATACGATTGAATCCACTTATGCAAAGATCCTGTAATGCCAAGATTATAAAGCTTTTTTAGAAGCATTCTGTGGCTTACCTTGTCAAAAGCCTTTGACAAATCAACGTAAATAACATCAACCGAGTCTCCATTATTCAATGCAAGACTCCAGTCAAAGGTGCAGTCAGCGAGTTGTGTAGTAGTAGAAGATCCCTCCGTAAATCCATGCTGTTCAAATGGAATAGATTTGTTTCTATTGAACCATGCTACGATTTTATCCCGCACAATCTTTTCCATTATCTTCATTGGAGTAGGATTTATGCTTATAGGTCGGAAGGAAGACAACGATGGTGAATTTTGAGTTTTTGGAATAGCCGTGACGATCGACTCTTTCCAAATTTCAGGAACTTCACTCTAAATTAACGAAACATTAAAAATCATTGATAGGGGTTTGCAAAGAGAATGCGCGCATTTTTTGAAAACAATTTGAGGAATTCCATCAAAACATGCTGAAGTTGAGTCCTTAAGTCGCTTCATTACTTTTAGCACATCATTAAGTGTATGATAAATTCACCTATACTCTCTAATTGATCATTATTCGCTTGAGTAAATATGCCTTCCGACTCATCGAATGTCTCATCCGAATCCGAATCGAAAACAGATTCAAAAAATCGTGCTAATGCTTCAGCCTTTTGGTGATCGGTTTTATAGAGAACGCCAGAGTCATCCTGAAGCACTGGTAGCTCATAGTGAGATTTCAGTTTACATCGAATGAGAGAAAAAAGAGCTTTGCTATTCCTCGTTTTTGATGACATTTTTTCTTTGTAAGCTAGAAACCTTTTCAAGTGGTGATCCAATTTTTGACATAACTTCTTATAGAGCGGATGAGAAAGTGGATTTGATAGCGATTGGAAAAGGCGTGACTTCTGTGCTATCAAGTTTGAAATGTGCTTTGGGTACTGTGGAGCCGGTGTTTTTGCTACGTCAAACGGAACGTGAAGAGATAATCCATAATATACCACATCGCAAAATCTTTTGTACAGATCATTTGTGTCTTGATATCCATCAAAAACTTTCCACCAGTCTATGGAACTGAAGTACGACACCAAGCTTGAATAATCAGCTTTCTTAAAATTCGGCAGAGGAAGTTCACGCTGCTTGATCAAAGGCATATGAACATCAAAGCCAATTATGTTGTGATCGGCAGATGAAAACGGAGGACGGATGGAAATATTGTAAACGATAGGCGACGAAGTCAAAATTATATCAAGAATCGCATCACCTCGAGTTGGTTTCATCACTTGTTGTGTCAGATTGCAGCAATCAAAGAATTCTATAAATTTTCCTAAGTATCCATTCTTATGTCCACGCTTGGTAACCCAATCGATGTCGAGATTAAAGTCACCAAGCATGATTAAATGACTGTTCGCAAGGCATAGCTCTAACAATGCATCAATGAGGTCATCGTCTTCATGAGAGTTCGAGTTGGGTGGGCGATATACTAAAACAACCCTAAACGCTAAGGAGATAGTTATATCGAAGGCATCTAAGCAGAGAACGTCCGATTTGAGGCAGACGGGAACGTTAACAACAGTTAGACTAATCGAACTTTTGGCAAGGCAGCATACACCGCCACCCCTTCGACTTCCACGATCTGCTCTGAAGATTCTGTACGGAAGATTTGAAAGGATCTCGGTATCCGGTATCTTGTCTGTGAGCCACGTTTTGGTTATAAAGAGTAAGTCTGGTTCGTAGACGGACAAGAATAGGTGGAGGTGATGAACTTTGTTTGTAAGACTACGAGAGTTGAACAGAAAACATTTAATGGCTGCGGATCTGGTGGATGTGTGTGGTATGCCGCGTCCAGCTAAACGTTTCCCGAAGCCCGAGGCTTCGGAAGGTCTTCGACCCGTCTTAGCTGTCCGTGGTACACCACCCACACCCGGCCATTTAACTGTTTGTTTCGTTCCCTACACTCCTGCCTCAATTCGAATTCCCGTTTCCTCTCCTCCTGGGTCATACTGCGGCGGATGCGAACCTTGGTAAATGCAGCGGACCCTCGAAGCCGCCCCTGTCTGCCCATTCTGTACAATTCCAGAGGGCGACACTCGAGGTTAAGAACATCAAAAATTTCACTAACCTTCTCTTCAAGATCCCTTTGCTTTGCTGATGGAGAGAGGTCGCTGGCTGGCTCAGGCAACCATTCAATTACAATGCTTCTCTCTTTCTTCTCCTCTTCAATTCGTTCCGCCAACTCTTGGGGTAACTTGGAGATGAGAGCAAACATCATCTTCTCGATAATGGGATCTTTATTCCTTTCTAAAACAGCATTGATAATCTGACTAACCGATAAGCTAGAATAGTTAACCTCAGTGGGACAGCTCTTACTAGTATCGGCGACCACTTGACTCTTCTCGCCGGGAATGGCCGGCACGTCAGATGCTCTTTTCGTGATCTTAGTGCGCTGAGACATGACCAAGGTTCAAGGCAAAACGAAAATCAATATAAGACCGGAGACAGTTCTGTTGAAAGTGAGAGTTGCGCTAAGTAGCGCACTAGAGCACAGAAAAGAGCCTCAAGTAGAAATTCGCTTTAAAACAAAGTTCAAAACTTAAAGGACGTTCAAGAAAAACAAAAATATTTAAGGAAAAACTTAGCCAGAAATCCACTATCGCAAACACCGCCGCTCACTGGCGAAGAAGATGGACGACCATGATTATTTGATATTTGGAGTCTCTACATTGCGTGCGGTTAGCCAACAAATTTTTGGACAAACTCATTTTCTTAGGACATAGATATTCGCAGCCAAAATCGACGACAGGGAGTGCTCTTTACCAAGGTTCACTTGCAGTTTTGGCGAATTGCAACCAACACACAAATGCCCAAAGTGAGCTCGAAACGTAAATTTTCTATGTCATTTTCCCTCCTTAAAGATGAGTAGATTGCAAGCTACAATAACAGGTTTAAACTGAAGATGCTTCCGTTGAAATAAACAAAATCAGTTGAAGCAGCTGCAGACATTTTCCTGCCAAATTTGGTACCAAATGAATTGTCGCGGCCAGGAGAAGGTCATAAACAGCAAGAAAATACAATTTAATTAGGTTTAAAAATTTTAAAATTCAACTGGGCAGCACTATTTGCGCCTGGGGACATAATTAAGCGAGAGTCGGCGACGCTGCTGGGTCGGGTCACAGCAATTAGGACAATCCTTAATTGCGGCATTGGTTTTCAGGCTTCCATCCACTTTTTAATGGCGGTTGCATGCCCATTGGTAGGTAGGATGATGCTAGGAGCCCTTGTGAATTTTGGTGAGAAAGCCTTTATTTTGAACAAAGTTATCATGATGCGACGCAAAAAACGCGTTTTTGCGTCGCAAACGTCGTTTGGTTGAATGTTTAGCGGCGGTAGTGTATTTACTGCCTCTCATAAGATCGGGCACGTAGCAGCGCAGTTTTAGGAGGGGCCGACTGCTGTTTCCATCCCGAATCAATCTCGATTCGTTTTTTTCCATATAAGCCGCTCATCCCACCGCGGTCAGTGAATTTGTACCATTCTTGTCTAGAAGGGATAATACACAGATTTGTTCATCGGCTCACCACTGTAAGGCATTGTGTCGAAGCCGAATGGGCAATCAAAATGCCTCCACGATATTCTGTAGAGTGCGTGGCGCATCCTGGAGAAGATTGATCAACGCCGTCCTGCATAATTAATCTTTCAACAATCTGAAAGGATGAGTAATTTTCAGGGTTTTTGTTAGTAATTCCCGATGAATTCATGCACTCTATCGTTTTTACTGGCCGTTTTCATAAGACACAATAATTTACCAAGAACTATTGTGTGTTCAGCGTGTTCTTAGCTGTGCAGATGTTAAAGGCAATTTTTATTACTGGAGTAAATTCAAGAGACAGTTCTGCAACAGATGAAGGATTTTATTGTAGGTGAACGAAAACGGAACAATGGCTGCCGCTGTGTCCTTGGCTCCGTTGAGGCCGATGCGTCTGAATCTAAACGAGCCGAAGGAATTTCTTGCGGATCATCCCTTTTTGTTTATTCTTACGAAGGACAAGAACCCGTTGTTCATGGGCCAGTTTGTCTAAGTTTCCTGTTCCAGTGCGTTTTAATAACGCTAAATGAAGTGTCTGATAAAACGCCTATTCCATCTCCTTTATACTCCTTCATAAAGCAAATGGTGTTGCTAGAATCGGTCCCGCAGTGAAGGTACCAGGGATGAGCAGATAATGATATTTTAAAGCTCTTATAATGGATAACGAGCAATTTTATTCGAAAGTAGCCGGGTAACGGAGAACGGATAACGAACAAACAACAAAAACTAAAAGTCGTTTTAAATTGCTCTAATTTCAACGACAAATTAGAAGTTGAGGCGCTGTTAATTTATATGCCATTCCTAGACATTTTAATAGTGCTTTTAAACGTAGTGCAGTCGCCGCACTAACGACACTCTACGGGACTTTCTTCCCATAGGAAGACAATCAAACAGCAACGTCCCGCTTTCGCCTGTTCCCAGAGGGTTGCCTGTATTGCTCCATGTATCAGTCGCCTAGTTATTTTTCAATTCAAGCTGCTGAAAAATAGAATGGTTCTTGGAAGAGCAGCTCCTCCGATGTCTCCTGACTTTTCCCTGCTATGAGGAAGGCGGAAGACGTCCACCGAATAATTTCCACATCACAATCTTGAATTCACTGGGAGACTCACAAACTAGAACGAGTCTACATCTTGAAGCACCCGCTATGATATGTTTACGTTGTAGCTTGTTGTAGCGCTGAAATCGTTAACAGAGAAGTCGCAATGTCTCTATGTATCTGAATTAAACCTATTCTTTCTTTGCTCATATTCATTGCTGTGCTGCAGTATTTGTTTAATATTTCAAAACAGCATGTGGCTTAAAGCCTCGCCTCACCGCATACAAGCAAATATAACGCACTGCAATCATGGAGCCACAAATGAGACAACTCAAAGATGGCGGTAAAAATCCTTTTTAGGTTGAGGCAAGGTCTACACTTCTAACGGTTACCAGTAGGTATACCTTGTTGGTCGGCACAACAATGCTCTGCTTAGTAGGCCTCATAGATGCATGCTGCTTAGTGACCATGGAAGGATAAAAGTGAGGTATCTTTAAACCTATGTAACCAGTTCTCAAGTGTGGAAATAACTCAATTAAATATTCTGGATTTGATTGACTTCTGTAGTTCCTGACGACCACTCTTACGATCGTCCTCTACATAGTCCACCCATCTTCACGCTAAAACCTAGGAGTCGCCTAATTTGTTGTTCGTTATCCGTCCCAAAATCGCCGGATAACAGACAACAAAACGAACAACAAAACTGACAGGCCAAAACCTCCGGATAACTGCTAACGGATAGCGGTTAATGCGCCCATCCCTGGCAGGCACGCATTTTCCTATTTCCGGCGACGCCTCCTCCATTTGGTTAGATCCAAAAACGTTTATGCCGAGGTGGCTCACAACGAGAGGGAGGTTCATCTTATTTTGCCCTCTTCTAAACACAACCTTTCACTTCCCGATTGTTGACCGTGTTAGGTTCGTGAGCAATGCGTGTGGGATTGGTATTATGCTATTACATACAGTTTATGATGTTGAGTCTTCGCGCCTACTTTTGTTCGCATGATAGCCGAAGGCCATAATCTCCATATTAGTCCATAACCCTCTGTCGTCTAGCGTTAGCAAAGCGCACGCCTTTAACGAAGAACAAACGATGAAGTTTGCCGCCGAAGAAGTTGAAAACCGAAAGCCAGAGGTCGTCTATGCATCAAAATTCCCCCTGCAACATGGGTGAATGAAAAAATTAATTACCAAAATTTGACGTACAATGTCATGATAATGGATGAAAAATTTAACGGTGTCCTAAACTTGTCCGTCGAATAAGGAAAATATTAAGCAGTAACCCAAGTGCAAGAACACTAGGCCATGCGTTACCCCGGAGGAGGACTCACCTTCTTCTGCTGGACCTCGCTTCATTTATTTATTTTTATTTCTTCGTAAAGGATGGGTATGCTGGCCTAGAAAGGTACTCGGTTTCGCCGCAACTGACTGAGTTCATCTCTGAGCCTCGATGCCGTAGGTGTGCAGCTTTTATGACAAAGGTGGGCGTAACGACTTCACTGCGGGTTCATTCCACACATTTAAGGATACGTGCAGTTGAAATAGTTGATATCCTTTTCATAATCCTTGCAAGAAAAATTTGAGAAACATGATGTTTGCCAAGGGATTCTGAAGCTTTGAACGTTGGCTTGCTTATTGTACTGAACATGGTACAGGTGTGTGATTTGAATTTTTCTCTGCCAAACATTGAGAACTTTCTTCACTGCAATTACCTTGTTGAAGAACGATCTCAGCTACTCCATTGGGTACCAGGACTTCGACTTCCACAGATCAGCCGCCAAATCGTTTGCCACGCCCGGCTTCATCTTCTTCAGAGCTTCTGTCTCCATTTCCTGAACGAGATCGGGAAGAGAAGCTACGGGAAGAGAAGCTGGAATGACCAGATGACTATCTACTAGATACAGTACCGCCGCTAAACATTCAACCAAACGACGTTTGCGACCCAAAAACGCGTTTTTTGCGTCGCATCATAATAACTTTCTCCAAAGTGAAGTCTCTTTCGCCAAAATTTACAAGGGACCCTGCCATCGTCTTACCTACCAATAGGTATGCGACGGTCGTTAAAAAGTGAATGGAAGCCTGAAAACCAGTGCCGCAATTAAGGAGGGTCCTAATTACTGTGACCCGACCCAACACCGTCGCCGAGTCTCTCCTAATTATGTCCCCAGGCATAGTTATTGCTGTCCAGTTAAATTTTAAAATTCTTAAACCTAATTAAATTTTATTTTCCTGCCGCTTACGATCTTGCCCTAGCTGTGACGATTCATTTGGTACCAAATAGCGCCGGAAGATATGCACTGAGAGTGCTGCTGCTTCAACCGATTTCGTTTATTTCATAGGAAGAATTCTCAGTCTAAGACCTCTTACTGTAGCTTGCTATCCAGTCATCTTTAAGGAATGAAAATAACATAAAAATTTAGATTTTGAGTTCAATTTCGGCATTTGCGTATATCAATGTACTAAGCGGATGAATTAGTCTAAAAATATGTTGGCTCACCATACACAATGTAGAGACCCCAAGTATCAAATGTCGTGAAGCCAGGTGATCAGATGGCAGATTTTCAGCTGATTAAAATTACGACTTCTTTCAGAAGGGCGACTGAGCTTCTAAAGCGTTTCATGTCCAGTCTTCGCAGAATGAGAGATGGAAAGCCCAGTAGTATTGTAATTATGCAGCTATTCGCTAAAAATCTTCAATCAGTTCGGACGTCAATATTTGGACGCACCCGATCCAGCGCTGATGTAGAGGCGTTCTTCGATAATAATTGCGCTGACCTGACATGCCCAACAGAGACAGTGCACTCGGCTAAATGAGCAACCAATCGCTAATTTTTCTTTCTCGTAATTACGGACCGGCTAATTTTAAGCAGCTCACCATTATCGATTAGGGTGCCAAATCCTGACGAGTTTTTCGGTTTTCCGAATTACGTACAATACCGCCCGCGTCGCGAGGTCAAAAAAAACGGTTTGCGACGGAAAAATCCGTCGCAAACCGTCGCATGCTTGTAACTCCTTTAATCTTGAGTTGTTTCAGAAACTGTTGGTACCATTCGATTCGTCTTCTCGAGATCTATAAAACCGTGCATAAAAGTTTACCAGGCCAGCGCATTTTCGCTGTGGGTTGCCTAAAAGAACAGCTGCAGCAGGCTTTTGCGATTGGAGCACCTTATTTTCCAGGATGTGCAGTGTTTTCCGAGTATCTCAAGCATGGCGTGCGTTGTCAGTGCTCTGTCATGTTTGGAATGTTCTGAGAGTGTGCCGTACACAATGCATATAGGATCGAGCCTATCAATCGAATCGGCGGAAGCATGTCCACTGGGTTTTTATTTTCGCTTGATGGAAAATGTAAAGCCTTCGTGACTATCTCGCATTTTTTGGAGAATTTTATCAAAAATTTCCAGCCGCCCTACTCTGGAATTGCTCCAATCTGTCCCGGAAAGACGTGGAATGTGCGCCGCGTGCAATGCGTATAGAGATGAACCTATCAAACAAATAATCGAATGGGTTCGACAACTGGTAGAGTGAGCGTTTGGGGAGTTCTATCATAAATTTCCAGCCGCCCTACTAAGAAATTGCTTTAAGGCTGTCCAGCTAGCCTTCGGAGTGCGCCATGAACAATACATATAGAGTCGAACCTTTCAATCGAGGGGGGGGGGGGCGACCGCTTGCAAATTGCACGCGCGGGCGTGTTCGGAGCGCAATAACTCTTTCAAGTTCAAATCGTTTCGGCTGCAACTCGTGGGTCTTATAGGCACTAAAACGCTCTAGTAGTACGTTAAAGTAGAACGGTCTAGCTTAGGAAGAGGCATTGTTACAGGGGTGCGATAATGCAGGTGAGGCTTGTGTGACGTATTTTCTCCGATTTCGGTGGACCACTGCGGGAAGGCCCGGCGAGCAAACGATCTTGAAATGCGTGTGCAAACGAAGCGCTAAAGGTACTTCACGATAGCGTTCTCAGAACTCTTCAGCTTTCTAAACTGCCTTAGCCTCAGCTGCCAGTTTAAACCGGCGGAAGATTAGCGGTCAGAGTTTCTTGCGTTATTACTCGCCCAAGTTTGGTTGTACGACACTCTCAGTGGTACCGTTCTGTTCAACATGAAAAGCGCTATCGAAGGGTACCAATTTACCGATTCTGGGAGTATCGGTTTTTTGACAATTTCGTATCAAAGGCGAGGCGGCTTAACGGCGCGGCAGAAGGTCGATGACGTCATCGAAAATCGATGTCTTCGACTGGCCCATGCTTGATACCGCTCGATAGAGCTTTTCATGCTGATTGAACGGTGTTATTGTGAGTAGGGAAAACTGTAACATGGGCGAGTAAGAGGGAGGAGAACATCGACCGTTGTCGTGTCGCTAAAATGCACCCGCGGGCGTGTTCTGAGCACGAAAAGTCTGTCATTTGTTAACCTTTCCGGCTGCAGCTCGTTGCTTTTGTAGACAATAAAGTGGACTAGTAATGCGCTGAAACATAGCAATGTAGCTTATGAATGGACAAAGTTACAGCGTGCGAAAGTGCAGGTTAGCCTTGCCTGACACGATTTTTCCAAATTCAGTCGACAACTGCAAGAACACGCGGTGAGCTAACGGCCTACAAATGCGTCACCGAACAGAACACTTAAGGTTCTTTAAGAGAAAACTTTAACAATTCCTTAGCTGACTAAACTGCCTTAGCACCAGCTGCCATTTTCGGGCGGCGGAGTTTTAGCGTTGAAGTTTCCTGCACCCTTATTCAGCCAGGTTTTGAGTGTTCGACATTCGCAGTGGCACTATTCTGTTCAGCATGGAAGCGCTTTCGAATGATATCAATCTCGACCAATTTCAAAAAAAAATCGATTTTTTGACAATTTCCCATCGAGGACGGGGCGCTCCAGGCCTAGCATGCGCGAACGATGACGTCATCAAAAATCGATGTTTTCGAAATTCGCCGAATTTTCTCGTCCAAAATCATCTAGGGGTTATTTGGGGCGCTGATTACGAACCCGACGTCCATCTTTGAAAATTCCGCCGATTTCGGTATGTTTTGGATATTCTTCTGGATAATTCGATCAGCAACCTTCGCTTCGCCGACGATATTGTTCTCATCTCTACCAGCACGGCAGAAGTCGAGGAAATGCTGAACGAGCTCGTGGCAGATATGAAGATTGGATTGGACATGAATATGTCCAAAACGCAATTTATGGTCAACCAGTGGTGTGACACGGGAATCGTAAGGTTAAATGGAGTCGCTCTGCAACAGGTCGACTCCTACGTCTATCTGGGAAGAGAGCTGAACATGGATAACGACCTCGCTCCTGAAATCGCTCGCAGGAGACGCGCAGCATGGGCAGCCTTCAGTTCGATTCGCGAAGTCACCGATCAGGTCAAGGATCCCGGCCTCAGGGCCTCGATATTCAACGCCTCTGTACTGCCTGCGATGTGTTACGCGACTGAAACCTGGCCCGACAGCAAGACAATCGCCAGAGCGATGCAAACTACGCATCGTGCACTGGAGAGATGTCTTCTAAGGACAAGCCTTCGTCAGCAATGGCAAGAAGGCCTACGAAGCTCAGAGCTACGGGAGAAGTCGCAATTAGCAGACCCGCTAATTGCGACTTCTCCCGTAGCTCTGAGACATGAAGAAGTCCAAATATCGCTAGACCGGTGATCCTGACCCGACCACCCTCAAACGGAACTACTGAAAGCGGCGGAATTTTCAAAAACGGACGTCGGATTCGTAATCAGCGCCCCAAATGACCGCCTGGATGATTTTGGACGAAGTTTGCACGAGGAAATTTGGTCAATTTCGAAAACATCGGTTTTCGATGACGCCATCGTCCGCGCCGGCCCGGCCAATGGCGCCTACGTCCTCGATGGGAAAGTGTGAAAAAAAATAGATTTTTTTGAAATTGATCGAGAGAGAAACTCTTCGACAAAGCTCTTTGTGGTGAACAAAATGGTGTTATTGGGGGTGTCGAAAACCCAAATGTGGGTGAGTAAGAGGGCAGGAAAGTTCAATCGCAAAATCCGCCGCCCTAAAATGGCAGATGGGGCTAAGGCAGTTTAGGCAGCTGGGGAGTTGCGACCATATCTTCTTAAAACACCTTAGGTGTTCCGCTCGTCTACGCATTTGCTTGCCGTTGGCTCGCCGTGTCTTCGCGCAATGGTCGACCGAAATCGGAAAAATTGGGTCGCGCAAGCCTCACCTGCATATTCGCAGCGCTGTAATTTACTCCATTCATGAGCTACACCGTTGTATTTTAGAGCACGTCAAGAACCTTGTACTGCCTACGTGCCTACAAAGCCCTCGAGTTGCAACCCGAACGATTTGAACTTGATAGAGTTATTGCGCAAGGAACTCTCCCGCGCGTGTATTTGCGAGCAGTCGCCCCACTCCATTGATAGGCTCTATTCTACATGCATTGTTCACAGCGTACTCTAAAGCCTCTCCGGAACGGAGTACAGCAATTCCTGAGTAGGGCGGGCGGAAATTTCTAATCTATCCTAATTTCAAAAACGGTTTCGTATATAGTATGCCTTTTGCACGGCGCCTCTCTATTCTTGCTTCTTAAAACCTCTTAATTTGTATTAGCTGCTGTCACTGTGTGCACTAAAGCACCTAAAGAGGGTAAGCTTTGCTGTTTATCACGACATTTGAACCGCTTCCACTCGCTCGATTGATAGGCTCGATCCTATATGCATTGTGTACGGCGCACTCTCGGAACATTCCAGGCATGACAGAGCACTGACAACGCACGCCATGCTTGAGATACTCTGAAAACACTGCACATCCTGGAAAATAAGGTGCTCCAATCGCAAAAGCCTGCTGCAGTTATTTTTTTAGGCCACCCACTGCGAAAACGCGGTGGCCTGGTGCGATTGGAGCACCTTATTTTCCAGGATGTGCAGTGTTTTCGGAGTATCTCAAGCACGGCACGGTTGTCAGTGCTGTTTGGTGCCAACAGTTTCTGAAACAACTCAAGATTAAAGGAGTTACAAACATGCGACGGTTTGCGACGGATTTTTCCGTCGCAAACCGTCTTTTTGACCGCGCGACGTGGGCGGTATTGTAGATCGCATTTATTCCGTAATTCTTAAAAAATTTTTCCCAATCACCAGGGTTTCCAAAAATGTGTGTATATATATGTTCCATTTTAACGTCGAGTTGGACACATTTGAAATCAAATTGGACACTTTTCTAATCAAATTGGACACTTTTCGAAGCAAATTGGACACTCTTCCAAATGTAAGCTAGAGTAAGAATTTCAACGCAAATTAAACGCCTTCCAAATTAAAACGTGCTTCTTACAAACTAGATTACAAGCTTTTCAGAAAGCGTAAAATAATTTTTTGTCCAAGAAAAAATTGCTATAATTTTTTTGAACTTTTTTTAGTTCAGCTGCCCGAACGAGTAATAATTTTATGCAATTTTTGTTATGTTTAAAAAATAAACTAAATTTTATTTCGAAGCACAAAGAGGCAACAATCATTTAGTGCATTAAAGACCAGATTGCGCCGTGCTCTTGAAAAGCCCGTCGCGATTTTTATTTGATTGATAGTGTGGACGCTGGTTACATGAAGCATCAAAGCGAGAATATGTGTATTTTTACAATTGTCTGTGTTGTACAAGCGTTAGACTGCATGCAATCATCTAATTTTGCTCTCTATTGAATAAAAATCGTGATGCCTTGTACAAGTGCATGGCGCAATCCTTTCTGGCATTAAAAATTGCTGCTTTCTTGCTCTTTAAAACAAGCTATAAACAAATATTTTCCACAAAAAATGGCAATTCTTTAAAACTTTAAGACAAGTGTCCACTTTTTGGGTAAGTGATTTAAAACTTCAAAGAGATTTTACTAAAATTTTCCTTAAACAATTTTTTTAAATGTTCAGTTTATTGTAGAAAAAGCGCACTTCGATTTGGACGCTTTGGTTTTAAAAGCCTTAAGCTAGCATAGAAGAGTGTCGAATTTAACGTGAAAAGTTTCCAGTTTGAATTGAAAGGTGCGCATTTTAAAATCGACGTAGAAGTAGTATATCAAGGTCAGCTTCTATGCTAATTAGCAGCGCCTAGTAAGGAACTAACTAACTTGTTGTTTTACCACAAACATTTTTTTAGATAGAAAAGTAAAATAGAGTCGATTGGGCTTGACAACGGCTGCTGAAATTGAATTTTGTGAAGCTTACACACTGGCCAACAAATTCATGCTATGATCTACGCAATTCGGAAAAAAGAAAAACATGTCACGATTTGGCAGTCTGAATCGATAATGGTGAGTTGCTTGAAATTAATCGGTCCGTAATTACGAGAAGGAGAAATGAGCGATTGTTTTGTCATATAGCCAAGTGCACTGTCTCTGTAGGGCATGTCAGGTCAGCGCAAATATGATCGAAGAACGCCTCTACATCAGCGCTGGATCTGGTGCGTCCAAATATTGACGTCCGAACTGATTGAAGATTTTTAGCGAATAATTGCATAATTACAATACTGGGCTTTCCATCTCTCATTCTGCGAAGACTGGATATGAAACGCTTTAGAAGCTCAGCCGCCCTTCTGAAAGAAGTTGTCACTTCATTCAGAAGGGAACCTGCCATATGATCACGTTGCGTCTCGACATTTGATACTTGGAGTCCCTACATTGATGGTAAGCTAACATATTTTTAGACTAATTCATCCGCTTAGTACATTGATATTCGCAGCTAAAATCGGCGATAGAGAGTGCTTTCTACTAAGACTCGCTTGCAGTTTTGACAAACTGCAACCAGCACGCAAATGCCCAAAATGAACTCAAAACCTAAATTTCTATGTCATTTTCACTCCTTAAAGAGGAGTGGATAGGAAGCTACAGTAACAAGTCTTAGACTAAGAAATCTTCCGTTGAAATAAACGAAATCGGTTGAAGCAGCAGCGCTCAGTGCATATGGCGTACCAAATGAATCGTCACAGCTAGGGCAAGATCATAAGCGGCAGGAAAATAAAATTTAATTAGGTTTAAAAATTTTAAAATTCAACTGGACAGCAGTAACTATGCCTGGGGACATAATTGGCGGTGTTGAGTCGGGTCACAGTAATTAGGACCCTCCTAAATTGTGGATTGTGGTTTTCAGGCTTCCATCCAATTTCTAATGGCGGTCGCATGCCAAGGGGTAGGTAGTATGATGGCAGGATCACTTGGAGATGACAAACCTTGACGAGTTGACCAAGAAATCGCCCAAGCGACCCAAGCTACCAGTTGACATCGTCGTAATGAGCGGCTCTTGCAACGGGTACCTCCTTCGCTTTTTGGACTTTCTGATACAGACCTTATTTGTCGGCTGTCTTATCACCGAGGAATGCGTGATATAATGTCTTCTTCCCTCTGACTTTTTCCACCAAACTTCGTGACTTCGTTGGTCCAACGCCATGTCTGCTTGTCGACCTTACGAATTCTAGGTTTAGTAGTGCCGGGTTCGAAACGCACAGCACTGAGTACCGTTTTGGTAGCACGCTGTCATGTCTCTTCGACGGTCGCTACCGTCGGCGAAGGAATGCGAGAAGTCAGAGAGCTGCTTCTCCTTTAGCCGCCACCACTTGATCCTTAATGGACCGCTCCGTACGACCTGCTTAAACATCGGTGGTGTCACCTTCCTAGTGCAGATCAGTGGGCGGTATGGTGTGTCGACATTCGCGTCCGCGACAAGCGCTTGGTTTCGTTTCGCACAAGGACAAAGTCGATCGGTGTCTCAGTATTTCCGCTATAGAATGAGGTAAAGTAGTATTCAGTTTTCGGAATCTAGTGTTCACCATGGTGAGGTCGTTCGACTATGCGTACTTGAACATACGCTCACCATCAGCGTTACGTGAACCAAAACCGAAACAACCATGACAGCCGTCTCCGTCTTTCTCAGCGATACCGTGCCGTTAAGGACACCTGCGACAGTAATAGTCTTTTGACAGTACGTACTTCTGCTTTCTTCTCATGAAGGCGGCTCTAAAACTCATTCTAGGCTCGCTCGGAGCAGCCATTCTGTGGTGCATACGCAGAGGAAATGATGGCTCCAGCGCCGATCTGCAGCGAGTACTACCCCCACCAAAATGCGTTCCACGTTTGCAATCGCTTCCTCATTTGTATTATGTATAACCAAGAGGTCATCCATATATCTATATATCATATATATAGATATATGGATATATATAGATATATGAATATATCTTCACTACTCCTTTTAACAGTTTTTGAGAAAGTAAACTCTAGAACTGCCAATGTGATATCAGCTAAGAGTGGACTAACGTTTCCTCCTTGAGGAACCCCTTTAAGTTGTTTGAAAACAAGATCACCAAATATACAAAACCTATTTCTTAGTAAGTAATCTGTAAAATACATTAGATCCTCTCTTTGGTAATACCTGCATCGGTTTTTCCCATCATTATCATTGGAATAGAACTCCTTAAACCCATTAGTGGCAATAAACTTTTTTCCAGCATTTTTATAGTAGATTTCCAGAAAGATATTTACATTTTTAAGGACAACGCTGTGAGATAAGTTTGTGAACATATCTGAGAAATCAGCAGAATAGATTTTTATATTCCTAGCTTTAACGTAATTAAGCCCAATTTTAATGTTAATGTTACTAATCGACCAAAATGTTTTTATAGTATGGTTATTATTGTAAATAGCATTGACATATCTAATAAAATGTGTTTTTAAAAGGTAAATATAACTTTACGTTCGTCTAACGGTTTCATTCTACTGTTATGTGCACCTGTAATAAATCTGAATTTTATAGGTTCTTTGTGTAATTTCGGTAGTGCATAGATAAGGGGAAGATTACAATCCAAATCAAAACTAAGTTTGTATTTCACATTAAAAAGTTTATGTTTAATAATTATTCCTAATTTACCTTTGTTGGGTAGAAGTTGGTAAGCGTTTGTAGGGAATAGGGTTGGTGTAAGGTTTGATTGATCTTCCATATTAAATCCCATTTCTTTAGCGATAACTTGAATATAAATTTTTTTACAAATAACCCATAATTATTATTGGCTTTTTACTAAGAAATAGCTACTGTGTATTTGCTGGTATGATTTACAAACAAAATAAAGGAGTACCACAAGGAGGAAATTTTAGCCCTTTACTTGCAGATCTAACAATGTCTATGTTTGAATTTGAATATTCCAAAAATATAACTTTAGAAGGACATCAGTTATTTAAACCATTTAGATACATGGATGACATACTTATAATTCATAACTTTACTGAAGACCTCATAGACAATACTCTTGGATTAGTGTACAAAAACACACTTGCCTTTAAAAAGACACATACCACTGAACACATGTGTAATTATCTGGATCTAACCTTAAAAATTGTAAATAACCAAGTAGAAACCAACTTGTATAATAAAACAGATTCTTTTAACTTTAAAGTTAAATGGTTCCCACACATGGATTCTAAAGTTTCTATCAGAGTTAAACGTAACGTTATATATACAGAAATCCTTAGAATAGCAAATGCTTGCTCAAAATTTGAATATTTTTGTAATAAATTAGAAGATTTTTATAAAGTTCTTGTAAATAATGGATTTAATAGAAATTTTATCGTCGGTAACATTGGTAGGTGTATTTTTAAAAATAGACAAATATTGTATAAATACAACTTGCTAGACCATAGCAAAAAGGCTATAAACTTTGTGAAAACATTAAGCTGAATTTTAAAATTTACTAAAATATACTCGTCATTAAATTGATCACATATGTGTATGTTTATATTCATGAAACTTTGCTTTTGTAATTTAATACAAAACTTAAATCAATCATTTAAACTTGAAAATAATAAATTAAAGCCAAAAAACAAGATTAAGATAGAAAATAATGCCGCCGTGATATCATTCCTAGCAAAGCAAAATGACTTACACTGTGGAATGATACGAGTTATCCGTTCTGATAGCAAATACTGTACTACAGTTGAGTTATTTTTGTTAAAGCGAAGACTAGAGTCAGCTGATCGTCAGCTGATCGACTAGTGTGAGTTTAAAAACCTTTATAATTTTAACTTAAATCCAATATTAGTAAAATAAATTATATATCAATAAAATAAACTTTTAAACTAAACATAAATTATAAAAATAAAATAAAAAAACTTTTAAGTTTAATAAACATTAAAATTATCAGAAATTGAATTAGTAAATTAATAATTTGCACGTCCAAAAATGTTGTAACACCTTCCTCTTCACTAATGAGCCACCGGGAAGGTGTTATAACAAAAGGTTCGTCTGAAGATAGGTGGCGAAACGAACCTTTTGGAAAAAGAAAAATGTGTAATTTTATTCACTACGCTTTGAATTTTCTTTTTTATCAAGGGGGCAAAAAACAAATTGTTTCTGGTATTCTTTAATAGCGTTATAGGGAATTTTTTGACCAATATTTAGTTTTTCAGTGGTCAACAATGCCTTAATTCTTTTTTGGTATTGTTGCAGTAGAAAAGTGTCTATTGCTTCTCTAGCAAATTTACTAATATTATATTTGTTAGTAACATAAGTAGCAAATTTAATTTATTTTTTCCATTTTATTTCTATATTTAGTTCCTTTCATCATAAGTTCTCTTAAAGATCTGTTTTTTTTTATAAAATTAAGGTCACCCGTAATAAAATGCTTATGGAAAGGATCGATATATTCTTTATATTCTTGGTGATTAGCTTCACATTTGCATTTTCTTTTCAAAAGGTCTTTCAACGTTACCAGGTTAAGATGCCTTAATGTTTTATTATAGTTAAAATTATATTAGATAAAGGGTTATCATAGGAAAATATAATTCTCACTGGAGTTTAAGTAACTTGCGATTGAATACTAAGCAATCTTTTAATTTTAGCTGAGTTGAAAATTTTGTTAAAATTGATATTGTCGTAAATATCTTTAATGAATTTAATCGTTAATGTGTATCTAAACTCATGACATTTTTTCTTAGCAACTTCTCTATATTTAAAGACAGTGAGTAAACATAGTACTATAAATCTTTCTTTACAGCTGATTGCGGAAAGAAAGTGGACATTTTAACCAGTTCTTTTATTTCAGTCTTTGTTAGGCATTTAATCTTTTTATATAGCTTAAAGGGTGCCTCATAACAATTAGTTTGAGAAATAAGTTATATAACATTATTAAGTTCACCTGTGTCCTTTTTGGTCTCTTTTTTTTGCTACCTCTATTCAATCTTTCTTTCGTTGTTTTAAGTGTCAAAAAAGGATGATAAGGTTTATATAAAAGTGGATTATTAATGTTAGATATGTTGCCATACTCCTTTACGTTATCGTTAAGTCCGAAAGGATAGGGTGTCATTAACAGTTTTGTCCAAAAAAGCTCCTTTTCAAGAAGAACATTTTTATCGCTTACATTTTCTGAGGTGAATTTATAAAGGAGTGAACTTTTTGGAGGTGCTGATATTGTACAAATGTTCCTTAATCCGTTCTTTAAGAGGGCATGTAGTAATGCCTACATACTGCAAATTACACATCTTGCATCTAAAACAATACACTACATTTCTAGATTGACAATTGGAGTTAAGATTTTTATATGTATTAATGACAAAGCTTGTAACAGTTGAAGTAACACAACTTTGGAACTCCATGATAATACAAATAGAACAGTTTTCCTTACATTTGATACCAACGTTATGGTTCCCAAATTCCTTTATAGTATAGTTGCCGGCTCTCATTTTGATTTTTGTGAAGTGAGAGAGGGTGTAATAGTTACTAGGTTGAACAGCAGTGAGAGTTTTTGGTCTAGATCTGAGTTACAGGGCAACCATTCCCTGCAACAAAGGGGTATCATCCTACAAAATAGGTTCGGTGGGTTTGCCACCCAGGCAGTGCACCGCCTGTTTGTTTCAATGCGAAACCACGAGAGCTGGAGGCGTAAAAAAGCGATCCCCCTAGTTGGCCTTTTTTACTTGCTTAACCCCATCAACTCCAGTGCCTATTATTATAAAGAGGTATGACCCTCTTGAATGTGTGAAGGATTAGAGTAGGACTTCGTCTTAATCTTAAAGCACAAGAACCTAGACAAGTTCCCGAAAGGGTGTGGTTGAAAAAATATAGAGCCTTTAATGTGAATATAAAATAGAAGAGGGAATGAGATAGATCAAGGTACCAAAGTCCGTCTGATAGATCTAGATAAAATCAAAATTGGGGGAATGCGCTGGCCTAAAAGGGGTGGGAGAGGGGTGCAATTCATGTCATATCTTAGCTCCCAGTTCTGCATCTCCATGTCGCAGGTGAGTTTTTAATTCCGAAGTCCTAGCTAGTGAATTATTGTGAGAATAAATAACTTTTTTAGATTCCTGGCTTCGACATACCTAACTTAGACCTACAAAAAAGGAGCGAAGATGGTCAAAAGCACATAAATAGGAGGGTGACATCAGAGTACATAAGGATAATAAATTTCCCGAACCCGGGTAGAAGCGACATGGATACACTAGTAAGAAGATTTTTAGAAGAAGTGGTAAGTGGTATTTTTATTAATGCTATTGATTAATAACTTATATAAAACTTAGGTATTCAAACAAGAAAGATCGATGTCCGTTAACCTGGCCCACGTCTACTGGAAACAACCGTGGACTTTCCAATTACAGAGTATGAATTAAAAACTGTTAATGAAAGGTTATTACTATTTACATACAAAACATAAACCACGTTTAGGCAAAGATGACGTACCCATTCTGGCAGTATTTCGTTACCGAAGGGAAAAAACGCCTAGCCGAGCACAATCGAGCCACATTTAACAACATTCGAGTCATTCGGGACAAAACAATCAGTTTATCAGAGTTAGAGAACCTGAGGTAAGAAAATAAGATAATAGATAGGTAAAGTCGTCGGAATTAAGAAATTGTCCAATTTATAGTCTCTATCTTCGCAAGAAAATCATAGAGGGGTTCAGCAAAGAAGGACTTATCGCTCCAGACATAGTTCTCAAAGGAGGAACAGTAACTATGTAGTGGACGGGATGGCATAAAGAAAGTGAGTGTGTCTAATGATAAGGATGAATGTGGAAAAGTTTTTCTTTTTTATTTATTTGTTATTTATTATTTATTTATTTTTAAATTTTTTACATATATTATTATAAATATTCACTTTTTTATTTAACTATTAATTATTTAAATATTTAATTTGTTATTATATTCTTTTATTTATTTATTTTGATTTTTTTCTAATATATTATTTTTGTTATATTTTAAATAATATTAGACTTTAATATTTATATATTCATTTTTAATTTAAATTTTTAAATGTACCTATAATAATGTATTATTATAAAAAATATATTATTTATTTTTCAGCATTATCGATCCACCGAGCTTGCCGTCCGTCTAGGATGGGAGTACAGCGACTGGCAGGGGGCAGCTATAAAAAGTCTCATGACAAAACAAGAACTAGGACTTCTCGTGGTAATGTGTATTTATAAATTAGTTTTTTCTTAAAGGCAGTATTATGTATATTAATTATAAGAATTATTAGTATGTGGTACAAAAAAGGTATTACGTTTTATATATATGTATGTATGTACGTTTTATATGTGTATGTATATATGTATGTATATATGTATGTATGTTATACATATATACATATATATACATACATACATATATACATACATATATACATACACATATATTATTTTATTAGTATATTTATTATATTTATTGCATATATACGTTTATAATCTATACATGTATATCCTAATATAAATCAAAATTGGATCCTGAGATGAGTAAAAATTAAATTTTTTAATTATAGGAAGGAAAAATGCTGTGGGGCTCAATCGACATAAAAACATGGAAGATGCCTTCTAATTCGTCTGCTCCTCAACCTCAAGAGTGGAGCAGGTATTAAGATAGAAGACTCTGAAATGCAATCGACATTCCTTTTTTCAACAATTAAGGAGGCGACGATGCCAGCTACAAATGGACGCAAGCGAACCAGTGAAGAGGATCTCGACAAGCCAAGAAAGCAATCAAAGAAAAGCTAAATATTTTCAGTGAATGATACACCACTCTGTTCTATTTTTTTTGCACACATATGCAATAAAGCAGTTTTATCCAGAACTATCATTAACCATCGGTGTAAGGTTGTCCAGGAAAAGAGTAGAAACAAAAAGAAGTGTCGATTCGACACGGCCACTGGCCCTGGTCACTATTAGTGACACTAACAGAAGCAAGAAGATAAAAGAAAAAGAACAAGATCTTGTGTGAGTGAAGAAAAAAATATTAGGTTTCAAATGTCTGTCTTACTGGTATACTTTAATCTATTTATTTGTAATAAGAACCCGTTAACAAACGGAACTGGTATCAGTGTACTATTTGTCGGCTGTCTTATCACCGAGGAATGCGTGGTATAATGTCTTCTTCCCTCTGACTTTTTCCACCAAACTTCGTGACTGCGTTGGTCCAACGCCATGTCTGCTTGTCGACCTTACGAATTCTAGGTTTAGTAGTGCCGGGTTCGTAACGCACAGCACTGAGTACCGTTTTGGTAGCACGCTGTCATGTCTCTTCGACGGTCGCTACCGTCGGCGAAGGAATGCGAGAAGTCAGAGAGCTGCTTCTCCTTTAGCCGCCACCACTTGATCCTTAATGGACCGCTCCGTACGACCTGCTTAAACATCGGTGGTGTCACCTTCCTAGTGCAGATCAGTGGGCGGTATGGTGTGTCGACATTCGCGTCCGCGACAAGCGCTTGGTTTCGTTTCGCACAAGGACAAAGTCGATCGGTGTCTCAGTATTTCCGCTATAGAATGAGGTAAAGTAGGATTCAGTTTTCGGAATCTAGTGTTCACCATGGTGAGGTCGTTCGACTATGCGTACTTGAACATACGCCCACCATCAGCGTTACGTGAACCAAAACCGAAACAACCATGACAGCCGTCTCCGTCTTTCTCAGCGATACCATGCCGTTAAGGACACCTGCGACAATAATAGTCTTTTGACAGTACTTCTGCTTTCTTCTCATGAAGGCGGCTTTAAAACTCATTCTAGGCTCGCTCGGAGCAGCCATTCTGTGGAGCATACGCAGAGGAAATGATGGCTCCAACGCCGATCTGCAGCGATTACTACCTTCACCAAAATGCGTTCCACGTTTGCAATCGAATCTCGGTAACTTTCGGAGACGATTATGCCTACATCGGTGGTGGCCATAGGAATGTGAATAGAATGCCCTTGAAACCTCGTCCCTTGACCCCGGCCTGTCGCTTGCACACGAAGTGTCCGTGTTGAGCTCGGCCAGCATAAGCACTTTCCACTGGCATAACGTAGAGGAACGGACATCCCATCTTTTCACTTTAATCTTTAAAAACATAAAAAGAAAGATGTAACAGCAGTGTGCAGAAGAATCCCGAACAACCTGGGACACTTTGCGTATGGGACTGCACCATTAACCACTCAAATAATTCGGCTTAGGTATGCTTCTGCGCAGGGTACCGTTTTCAAGAGATCATTCTTTATTAATCCTTTAGCGCTTTGCCCGCTCATTGCCTTTAGAGGCTTAAAATAACGTTCACTTTTTGAGCTGCTTTACTGTCGTTTACTGCAATGTCGTAGGTTTGCGTTTTCTGCTATGGCTCTTGACATCTAGCGAAGGGCTATAGTGGAGAAGGTACTAATATTCGAAGCATTGAGCAACTTTAGGCCTTGGGAGACGATTCACAGGTGAAAATGTTGAGACACGCGAAAAAACATTGAACCACCTTGCACATGCACGGTATTGGCTTTCATAACCAGTTACCTCACCCACGTCGGACAAAATGCATAAATAATAAATCTTTCGTGATTATAGGAAGAAAAGTGAATGACTCGCAAGAAGTTCCTAGAGACAGCTGCCTTTAATGGCTGCGCAATCCATGGCTGGCAGTACGAACATACAGTTTTTCGTCGCGCGCGCGAGGTATGCTGTAATGTAACTAGATATGTGACCTTTAGAAATGGAGCCTCTTGTCTTAAAGGGACACTCAATCTTCTCACAATGGAAACAATTGCCTACTTCTTCGACTAGATCATCTAATTCCCTCTCGAAATATCGACTTTCTCTGAACAGGTGCACCGGAGGACTTTCAAATAGCTAAGCATAAGCAGCAGAAAAGGTCTATGCAGTTACATGAGCATTAGACTCAGTGACTGTAGCAGCCCTTACTAGTTTTATTACGAGCTGAGCGAAGTCCGGTACGCGTGGGATGCTTTTCAGAGTTCCTGTTTGTAATGGAAAAAGTTGAGTGTTTTACGATGTATGTAACTCAGCAGATGGTATGCAAAATTTGGTGAAAAGAATTTATCCTAGTTTGTAGTTTATACGAGTTTTTTCTGATTTTTTCGAGTTGACGTGTTAGTCAACACTTCCTCACTTACCAAAAGGGAGAAGAAATAAAGAAAAATAAGATGGCAAAAAATTTGAGAAGATGAAAAAATTTTAAGTGTAAAGATCACGTTTCCTTTGTCCTTATCCTTAAGATTGAGTTGATGCTGGATGAGTCGATTGGCAAGATGTCACAGTAAGTTGTCGTTGGAGTTGGTACTATTGCACCTCTAAAATTTGTTGAAGACGAAACGAAACGTGAGAAAATTTCGGTATATAGAATGTGGATAGTAGAATATGAAGTGAAAGAACGGTGGAGAGAGAGACAACTAGTGTTAATCGTGATTTGCTTGCTCGTTTTTATTTATTCTTAAACTGTATATTTTCATCGTCTTCCTTCAAAATGAATTTTGTTGCGCTTCATTAACAAATACGACCACAGTACATTTATTAGTAGTACCTTACCGCGACGGTGGCGTAGCCTGGCCAGGACTTAACGTAACACTGCTCAAATACCGGGTTAGAGGGATTTTTCTCCCTGTCACACAAATGAGTGGAATATTTTTTTCCTCGCGGAGTAGAGGTGGAGCAGGGGTGTGACATTAGCGCTCTCTTTTCTGTAAGAGAAAAGGAACAATAGATCGCAAAAATGGTAAAAACGTGGGGTCATAGTATTCAAATCATGGAATACGAGAGCATTTTGAGCATAAGCAGAAATTTATGAGGTTCAGACAACTTGCTGTGAAATTCTTATCTTGAAAAGGGAACGCCTTTTTAAAATACTGTTACTTCTCTAAGTAACAGTATGAAAAAATAATAAGAAAATATTCTTATGTCCTATTTTTGGTTAAATTGTGCCGGGCACATACGCAGTGACACTAGAAGGAAGTGTAAAAAACTCATGCAGCATTAACATCTTTTTTTTTTGAAAATTAGAGAGAATACAAATAGAGTGATGGAAGAAAGGACGAAGAAACCGATCAAAAAATAGGTGAGATAAACTAATGCGAGCCAGGACCTCCATATAATAACTCCGAGCGCCCACTGTGTTCGACAGTGTAGCGGTTGAACGCCCGGTGTTATTACTTGTTATCCCATTTTATTTTATGCAGTATAAGTTTACGCACAGAACGCTCAGTCCTCGCATTAGTTTAATACAATTTCAGACACCAATATTATGTGCAACGACACCAAAAAATAAAGAGGGCAGGTGTCAGCATAACGGCCGAGCACCACCGAGCCCACACACCACTGTCAACCTGAGAGGCGTTCTCTTGTACTCTCTGGGTTGCGGGGCTCTAAGTGGTGGCTTAATGGGGGTCCCGATAGCCAGTGGGCAAACTCCCGCACGGGTACTTTTAATGGGGGCCAATGGCGTCAGGTAAGACAAGGCTAGGCGTTACTGGGTGACCTAATCAATCTCCAGTGGATTGGCTATCCCTCTCTTCTATCGCAGCCTACGTCCCATCTCCCTACAGGATTCCATCCCCCTTACAATTTTCTTACACTAGCTAGCAAACAAGACAACTACAAATAGGCATCGCATAGTCTTCTTCACTTATCAGCCCTACCAGACGTTCAACGGCCTGCCGGCCGCCAAACGTCTGGTTGGGGCTTCGCCCCAAACCCGGAGTATAGAACACCAAGAACGTCTTCTTCTCCTCTTTAGGCCTTCTTTCATTCATTAAAAAACTGGTTTTGCTATATAGAATGATATAGCGGAGTAGGACAAAGCAGGCCCACCACTTTCACTGGACCCCCATTAACTGGTCCCTTATCACTGGTTTCCCTTTATTGTCAGCCCATTTCCGGTTCACCCTTCACTGGTCCCCCTCCCCTTTGTCGGTCCCTACTACAGCAACCACCTTCACTGGACCTCCCTTTGTCCCCTCTTCGCTGGTTATCCTATCCTTCACCGATCCCCATTACTGGTCCCACCCTCACTGGTCCCCTTTTAACTCATCAACCCTTTTCCGGTCCCCCTTCACTGGCCCCTTCCCCCCCCCCCCCCACTACCTCACCGGTGCCCATTGCTGGTCCCTTCCTCAGCTGTCCCCCTTCACCTGGTCCCCTCTTCACTGGTCAACATTCTACCGTCCCCCTTTCACTGGACCCCTCCCCCTGCTTCACCGGTCCACCCTTCACTGGACCACTCCCCCCCCCCCTCCCCTTCACCGGTCCCCATTACTGGTCCCTTCCTCACCGGTCCCATCTTCACTGGACCCCTCCCCCCCTTCACCGGTCCCCTTCGCTGCTTCCCCCCCCCCTTACCGGCCCCATTGCTGGTCTCACCTTCACTGGTCCCTCCTTTATTGGTCAACCCTTTACCGCTCCCCCCTACAGGAACTCCATCCTTCAGCGGTCCCCAATTACTGGTCCCACCTTCACTGGTATCACGTCGTCTGAATCCGGAATCCTCGCGCGACAGCGGTGACACTTCTTCCAAACCCGGTGGCCTGTTGAACAACGTCAGTGACATGTGTTCTCAACCCGAACGTGCTTTGCGCGACATCGGTGACACGTCGTCTGAATCTGGAAGGCCCTTCGCGACATTGGTGACACCACTTCTAAACCCAGGCACCTGATGAACGACGGCGGTGGCACCTCTTATGAACCCGGACGTCTGTTGAACGACGTCGGTGACACCTTTTCTGAATTCGGACGCCTGTAGAACGACGTCGGTGACATGTGAGTACGAAAGCCCTTTGCGCGACATCGGTGACACGCCTTCTGACCCTCTCGACCTGACATGGGTGACACATGGTCTGAACCCGGACGCCTGTTACTCGACGTCTAGGATAGGAAAGGCCAGACGGATAGGCAGACGGACGGACAGATGGACGGACGGACAGACGGACGGACAACCGCTTACTCTTTTATATATAGTAGGATAACAGTAAACACACGTTGTAAACAAGGCTATCTCTGCCGCCGGAATAAAGATATGATAAAGCTACGATAGAAACCGGTGCCACTAAACAGAGCATTTCGGTGTGGAGGTGGAAAATCCGAAGCACAAGGTTCCAGTCTCGGCATGGAAAGCCCATGATTCGCTCAGGATGAAAAACCAAGAATGCTCATGTCTAACAGAGAGATCCATGCCTTTATAGAACACGGTAGATCAAGCATAGGTTTAACGGTACAAATGTCGAAAAGATCAATTCAGTCACAGCCACTATCGAATGAAAGAGGTGTTCATGAGCCCGAGCTCGCCTCAAAAGTTTCCATTCGGATAGAACGTAGAAGGAATCTTATGGGTCTGCTAATGCTTTTTCAATCTGCTCAATTTGTGGAAGTTTGTGCATACTTGCCAACTGCCAACTTTGCTTAATTTCTTCAGCTTCTGATACGCTAATGTTTCTACCATTTTCCTGGCGAGATTTGACGGTCGGGATTAGGTGGCTGGAAGCTTCCACGCGCATAGAATGAAGGACATACAGCACAGCACGGCACTTACATTTCCTGACTTCCTATGCGAAATACCCATTTTGATATAGCGTATCTTGTAGAACGATACGGTTACTCATTAGAAATTTCCTATTGCTACAGAATCAGAAAGAGAAGTCACGATTGCAACATTTTCTTCAGTTTTTCAAGACGCACGTTCGTTCCTCTTTCACGCATATCTTTGCCAATGACGAATTAAGCGGCAACATGTAGAGTAAAGGAGTGAAAAGAGACGTCATAGCACTTAAAAGCCCTTGACTGGGAGAGCAGTATGGAAAATGTCTCATATAAGGTGCACCTTAAAAAACACAGACGCCTATTTCTGCAATGGAAATATGACCTGTGGCAATCACCATATATTTGAATGGTCCTGAGTTCCTCCAAAATTTCGAATTTCTGAACCATTTCGAATGCTTACAGTTTAGTAACATTAGATTTCGAATATGTTAAACCCTTCACCGCGCGGGCCGATTTCGACCGCGGTTATAAAAATATTTAGAACACCCATTTCTCGCTTTTTCATAGAGTTTTCATTTGATATGTTGGACCTTAGCAATGCCAGTCACTGTAGTCTGGGTGTTATTTAGTTCGAAGTATTGATAAAAACAAATATCCAACACTAGACACTATTCAAGTTCACCATTCTTGTGAAATTTTTGAAAACAAATTAATCAAAAATATTTCGAACACTTGCTAAATCGTGGGTCAACTTTTTTGCACGATTTGTGGCGATCGTGCGCCCGTCTTCTTTGCAGTCTTCCTTACAGCAGCAAGTGCATCTTATATGTTCTGCTGTCGTACCTTTTCTGGCCTTTTACAATATGTGCTAACCTGATAGGAGCTCCATTTAGAATGTCGTGAAGTAGTGATTCCACGAGATTCCGGCGTTCGTGCGGTCCTAGCACGCTGTCACACGCACCAGACGCGCAATTTGCTCATGGGTTAAAGAACGTGATCTTTCTGAATGTGTTTTTGTGGAAATTCGAATATTCAAATTACAATGAAGATTGTTCGAACAACATAGACGTTCTCTGGATTTTGCTGTGAACCAATATTACTAAACTGCTAATAGGTCTTTATTTTAGCCGTAGACCTCGAATGCTATCCACATTCATTAGGAAGACTTTTGGTGAATTCGTCTTCTTCAGAGCCTGGAAACATGAGAAACGCTTACAATACTACTAGTCATAGATCACGTCACAGTGTTCTAACATCAAAAAGGAGAGAGGCCGTGCTTGAAGAACAAATAGAAGACTTACATTCTAGTTGGATGCCGAAAAGAAACAACAACAACGGTATATAGAGGTAGATGTGGGAGAATCAGCACCCTCCTCGCCCCTCCCCTCATCTCGAAATTGATATCGTTCGAATGATCCTTACTGCAACTTATATGTTCGAAATTTCAGAAAAAAAATCTTGAGAAAAATTAGGTTTTTTAAATATATTCGAAAGATAATGTTTGAAAACGTGAGCATTCGAAACCGTTGAAAAATTCGAAAAGGACTATTCGTTTATTTAGTGGATGCCATTCGAAAATTTGAATTGAATTCAACATAGTAGTCAGAGGTCATATTTCCATTGAAGAGATAAGAATCTGTATTTTTCTAAAAGGCACCTTATATCAGACAGAAACTGTAATTGCTACGACTCCTTTCACTCCTTCAGTTTCCATGTTGCTGCTTAATCCGTCACTTGCAAAGACCTGCATGAAACGCGGATCTAAACGTCGGATCAGGACCGGCCCAGCGTAACCGTAGTGCGCGTCGCGTAAAAGCGTGGTTGCCGCAAACAGCAGGAGCGCGGTGTATCTTACGAAAAAATCGCAGACACGCAACTCTCAGACGTATACACTCTACTCGTCTCTGTGTCGTCTATGTATATTTTGCTCCCACTTTAGGCCACTCTAAAGATTTGCAAAAAAATTTTAATACTTGATTCCATCTTCTACGAGAAAACCTCTTTTTGAGTAGTCTCCAGCTTCTCTCTTCTTGAAACCTCGGCATGTATAGTTGTTGTTGTTGTTAATAGTGTGCCAACACGAGGTTCTTTTGGTGGATCTTTACTGTGGCCTTACGAATCGACAGAATTGTCGTTTTCAGAGGCCTGAATGTGATGCAAAATTTTGGAGATGCAATTTACAACATCAAGCGTCTTACTCTGCTCTAGAAAAGGCTCAGGAATGAGAGATAAACTCACTCATAGGTCCACCAGTATTGGAGCGTAATCGCCCTTTATTAGAAGACCAGTAAGAGCTAACGAGACCACTGTGCAGTCTCCGTATACCTAGGCATTCCTAGACATGCACCTTGGCTGACTGGTCTTTCTACAGTTCGCAGTGTGAAACAAGGAACAGAAGTTCATTCGTAACGGACATGCACCTATTTCGGTTGTTCATTGCTGGATTTCTTGTTAAAATCCAGAACGCTTCTAATGCCTTCCTAGCATATGTCTCCTCTTCTACGGCCTATTTTGATCAACCACGGTGCACGTCTAGGAATGCCTAGGTATGTGGAGACTGCACAATGGTTTCATTCGCTCTTAGTGGCCTTCTGTCAGAGGGCGATTGCGCTCCAATTCTTGTGGATCTATAAGTCAGAGTATCTTTCATTCCCAGGCTTTTTCGATTGATCGTAGATTTGTGTCAGAACTGCTAGAGCGGGTAAGGCGCTTGGTGGTGCAGAAATTGCATGTCAAAAACATTGCACCACATACAGGCCTCTGAAGACAACGATTCTGGCGAAACGTAAGGCCTGTAAGGTGTATACCTTCTGCGAGCTAGCCGTTTCGAACTGTTGTCAGCGACTGTGTGTGGCTTAGACCATATGCTTGCTAAGAAAAGTATGACGTAGTCGTGATGTCCCACAACGCGACTCACTTTTGGAACGATTTTCAGGCATGGTGCACAGCTGTCAATTTCCCAATTCGTGGGTTGGATTTTCGTCAATGGCCTAATGAGTGAAATGGGCCAAAAACATTAATCCGTCATTAGTCGTCATGTGGCAATCCAGGTTTCGTTTTCCGGGTATGCTGTACTTCTAAGTCAATCCTCGGTGTATTACTACTTATTTTTATTTCCTCCCTCGTTTTTGGGTCATTTTCAAGATACGAGCTCGAGCTCCGCAGACCCAAATCTCGCTGTACCTGTAACGGCATATAACTCCGTGGAGGTATGAGCCATTAGTGATTTTTTCTTTCAGTCAGTTGTTTATTACATGTCTATTGAGCGTTGTAGCGATTTTCGCATGAGTTGCTTAGAAAAATTCCCTCTAATTAGGCTGAATCACTTAAACGTTAAACTTCGGTCAGCTTTTGGATATTTTATACACTGTGAGTCATTTGGATCCTATTATTGTCGAGCGACAAAAATATAGAACAGTTCCGTGGTAGCAACACTTGTGCTTCTCTTCAACTCGCAGAGGCAATGAGGTACATTACTGTTTTCATTAAATTTCCAATAGATAAAGAGTATGTGTTACTATCGAGATGCAAATAAATGCAACACAACAAAACACAACCAGATGACAAGCTTTGAATGAAAAAATTCTTCAGAACAACATGGCCCCAAGAAGTTGAACCGTCATTTGTTCTTCACGCACCGATACTTTAAGGAAGGAATTGCCGAAGGAGAGGATAATAGAGAAAGATGCTTTTCGCAAACGACAATTTCAAGTGCAATGAATGTTGTTCGGTTACATTGGTATTGGTTTTTTATTGGTTGCTTCCGAACGAGCGCTGGCAAGTGAGAAATGAAGCGAGCACCGCCCTGAGGGGTTTCCAGACTAAGCAATTGAGATGTCCGCTATGCGACGAACAGACCGAGGTTTGTGTTCCTTATTCTGCGAACCATGACACTGAGCGTGGAATTGAGGAATATCTAGGAAGACTTTTCTAGTTTTAGACGCACCGGTCACTCGTAGAGCAGGCACAGGAAGAATATGCTCGATAAAATTGGACAATATAAAGTCGAAGCTGCTGTTTCAATAGCATTGATACATTTCAGGCATGATTCTTGAATTAGCAGGAATGGTTCGTTCAATTAAACATATCTCCACCCAGCAATATGTGTTTTATTGGTGGATTGGAAACATGTGCAGAAAGAAAAATACGTGCAGCGATGGTCTAAAACTACCACACAAATGCTGACCGAAGAATTACATAAAACGCATGTGGTCTTAAGGAAACCAAAGCCAGTGCAAAGTGTGCTCTGCTGGATAGCGTTCTTGAAAGTGCGGAGGTCTTAAGAGACCGTCACTTAATAATAATATAATATCGATATCGCTAAGGTTACTGAAAACAATGCTTTGACGAGTGTTACGTATCGTAATAGTCATATTGGTCATCGAGTTGATTCATCTCAGCTCAGTTCGAGTTTCGAAGGATTTGCTGGCGCCCATGTTGATAGAAAGCTTTGGTGGAACTCAAATTTGGAAAAAATAGATCACTGTCGAGATGAGGAAGTGCGACAAAGGTTATACTCCACGACGTCAAGGCACAACAGGTTCAACAGGTTCCAACGTTTATTTTTTGATCGGACATGAAGTAAATAAATCGAACACTGCATATAAATGACGCCGTAAAATACAGATTAGGTCCTGGCAGAATACATCACGTCGATGTATAAGAGCCAAGGAACAGAGCAAGTTGGCATTAGACGATACATCCCAGCTGGTGAATAATCTGAAGACGACTTTGTGCTTGGTGAAAAACCTTGTGCGAAACAATATGTAGTGCTATTTAAAAAATATATTAGTTTTATAATAGCAGATAGTGGTGGTCTGCGGTTAAGTACAGTACCGGACGCGTCTTTTGAATAGACGCCGAAAAAACCGCACTTTTGCGGTTTTTGCGTCTTTTTGCTATAACTCGCCCAAAGATCATCCATTTGAAAAACTAAGAGCACATTTGAGCTCAGGAGATTGAGCTCTATCGTTTGGTATATACATTTCATATGAAAGATCAAAAATGGCCAACATTGAAAACTTGCGCGAGAAGGACTGCCGCGGTCGAGTTGTCGGCCGCAAGGCGTCGAAAACCGTTACATGCCCACAATTCCTCTAATTTGAGGTGTTTTGAGAAACGGATGATACCGATCGATTCGTCCCTTCGAGATCTACACAACCATGTATACAAATTCGCCAAACCACCGCATTTTCGCAGTGGGTGGTCAAAGATGTCTGGAGGAGACTTTTTGCCACTGGGGAAGCTTATATTCCAGGACTTGCATGTTCTCGGAGCATCTCAAGCATGGCGTAATGTGCTTTATCATGCCAGGAGTCCTCTGAGAGTGTCAAACTCGAATCGTCTCGGCTGCAAGTCCTGGGTCTGGTAGTCAGTAAAACGGCCTAGTAGTACGCTAAAGTAGAGCGGGGTAGCTGAAGAAGCGGCAATGTTACAGGGGTGCGAATATGAAGGTGAGGCTTGCGTGAGGTATTTTTTTCCGATTTCGGTGGACCGCTGCGGGAAGACGCGGGAAGCTAACAGCCTCGAAACACGTGGGCGAACAGGATGTTAAGGGTACTTTGCGATTACATGCTCAGAACACCTCAGCTGCATAAACTGCCTTAGCTTCAGCTGCCAGTTTGAAGGGGCAGAAGATAGCAGTTAGAGTTTCTTGCGCTCTTACTCAGCCAACATTGAGTTCTCGACACTCGAAATGGTACCACTCTATTCATCATGAAAAGCGATATCGAATGGTATCAATTTCGACAGATTTCGGAAATATCGATTTTTTGACGGTTTCCCATCGGGCGCGTGTGGCGCAGTCGGAGGAGGCGCGACTGTCGCGTGCACCCGATACCAGGTTCCTTGTTCGGATTTCCCGCCCAGGCCAACCAAGCCTTCCATTCCTCCGGGGTCGGTGAATTGGTACCAGACTCGTCTGGGAAGGATAAAGCGGTGACTTGTTCATCGGCTGGCCACCGCAAGTCATTGTATGGCTAAATACGCATTCATGTCGCCTCTACGACATCCCGTAGAAGTAGAATGCGCATCCCAGAAGGGATTGAGTAACGCCGTCCTTTATCCTTTTATCCTTTATCCCATTGAGGACGAGCCGCTCGAGACCGCGGACCGCGGCAGGCGGACGGTGACGTCATCGAAAGTCGATATCTTCAAATTGTGCTATGCTTGATACCATTCGATAGAGCTTCTCATGCTGAATTGAACGGTGTTATTAAGAGCAGGCAGTACTGTAATCTGGGCGAGTAAGAGCGAGGAGAACATCGACCGTTATTGTGCTAAATTGCACGCGCGAGCGTGTTCGGAGCGCGATAACTCTGTCAGCTTCAAATCTTTCTGGGTTAAACGTGTGGATTCCGTAGGCAGTAATATGGCCTAGTAAAGCGCCAAAGCACAGCAAATTATCTTACGAATTGGCAAGGTTATCGCGGTGCGAAAATGCAGGTTGGGCATGTGTGACACGACTTTTTCAGATTTCGGTCGACCGCTGCGGGTGCACGAGGCAAGCTAACGGCATGCAAACTCGTGGACGAGCAAAACAGCGAGGCACTTTACGAAGATCTGCTCCTACTCTGGCACTCGCTGGCCCACAGTCGGCCCATTTTGCAACGCGGGCCTCACGGCCACTTGCTACTGGGGCGCAGTAGCGTTGTCACTGTGTCGAAGCGTGTTGATGGGGTGTCGGCCCGAGTTGCTAAGGTGTTGCAACGCAGCAACACAAGTTGCAAATGTCTGCGAAAAATAGCAACACAGGTTGCAAATCGGCATATCCGCGTGTATATCCGCGCATATACACGCGTATATCCACGCATATCCACACATATATCCACTCGTATCCAGCTCGTACATACAATGGATGTCCACAGTACATCCATATATGTGTATACACGCGCGTATACACATGAAATATATATACACACAATATACACATATATACACGTATATACACGCGTATATACGGTGTATATATACCCATATATATGTATGTATATATGCATATATATACACATATATACATATATATAGGTTTACATATACTCGTATATATGCATGCATACACAGTATACACCACTGTATATACATGTATATACAGTGGTGTATACTGTGTATACATATATCCACATGTATATACGCGTGTACACACATGTATATACGGTATATACATGTATTTACAGTAGTGTATATTGCGTATACATGCATATATTATACGAGTATATCTATGTAAACATATATATGTATATATGTATTTATATATATGCATATATACATAGATATATATGGATATATATGCACCTGTATATACGGGTGTATATACGCGTATATATATCCATAATTACAAATTTTTTATGTATACATTCATTATTTGCGATACAAGAGCATTCTAAATAGAATTTAAAATGTGAGGCACAAGGCACACATGGTGTTGAAGAGAAAAAATGTGATGACAAAAATGAAAACGATATCAATGTAAACGATATCGATCCGAGTGATGGATCAGATATTCAAAGACTTCGAAGAGGTCTCGCGAGATGGCAAAGAAATGAGGTTAAATGTAAAAAAGGCTTAGAATTCGATGTAAGTGAGATGAATGAGACCAGTAAAGCGAATGAGAACCGAGCAATGAGTGAGAATACCGAGAAGAAAATAAAGCAAAATTAGAAAACTAGAAAGTAGAAAATTTCTGCTCTACTCTAGACTATATATGTACATAACTAACAATGTACAGGACGTGTAAGCATGATATAATATAAAAAACTACTAGCGGTTAACTGCATAACAATGATGTATAGGAAGAAAAACGAGGATGGGTGCTCCGCTTAAGGGTGTTCAATTCCAACTCATTTCAACTCAAAAAGCAGGTCTTTTGCTTAACTTTTCACTAAAGTTTTTGACCGAACTTCATCTCAGCTTTTGTATAAAGTATTCAACAAGTAGTGCTGTTGTGAAGTTGTCTAATTTTACGCCAAAAGGTGTCGTTAAAAACAATTAAAAATGATGATAGACAAGTAGTTAAAATTTAGCATAAGTTAAAATTTAGCATAGAGCGCACACCCTTGTTCAAGAGAAGCATGAAATACATGAGCCGGATGAGGAATCAAAATGTGGAGCGTTAACCTCTCACTCTAAAATCGTCGTCGTCGGCAATCAAAGTCGTCGTTGTCGTAGTCCTCGTCATCGTCATCGATGTAACGGCGGGACGATCGTCGTGTGTGGCCGCTGTAGACCAATTTCACCTTCTGGAAAAAATTTAATTATTTTTGAATTATTTAGAGAGGAGAAAGAGAGGAGAAAGACGCACCGGAGCGGGAACGAGCCGACCGTTGGAGTCGAGGACATATTTCCTGATGTCCCTCCTAAAAAAGATAAATTTGGTTAATCTCTCTCATAAACAGATGAGAAGAAGCGATTATCAGGCAACCTACAGCGCACGTTGGAGCGCTCCTTTTATCAGTCTCCTCCAGCGCCTCATGGCCTTTCTGCGTTCTTCAAGCTGTGTGCGCCTCTCCTCATCTGTCTCGCCCAATGCGGTCCAATACCTGAACTTTATGAAATTAGCCAGTGGTTAGTCAGTAAAGTAATATAGTAAAGTAGTATTTATATAGCAATGGAAACCAACGGGGTGGGGTAGGCCTTCAGCGCTTTGGGCGAGAGGGACAGCTCTTGTGCTCCCAGCAGCATGCCGTCCAGGCAGATTCCTGCAATAGGAGGGTCAAGAGTTGAAGTTGGAGGCAGAACTAAACAGTGTGGAGCTACCTATGAGGGGATCCACAATCTGCTCAGGAAGATCGTGCAGTGAAGGATTTACAGAGTGCGAAAGCCGGACAGCGTAACGCTGTATCAACTGCGGTGGATCACAGGCCTAGAAAGGTAGGGGCTTACAGGAAGCTACTGAGAAGGTTATGGTCTATCATGCATGTAGAGGGGGAAGACGAGGGGACACTACTAACCGTCCTCAGATACTTTCGAAAGAAGTCCACGCAGGAGGCGATGTGGTCATCTTGCTTGATGCGGCCGCTGCGAACCCAGAGCTCGAGTACTCTATTCAGGTCACAGCTCTATAAACCACACCTTGGTGTTGTGTTCTTAAACAGGAGTAGGAAGAAACATCTCTTTACATCGACGCTACCGACCTTAAAGCAGGCATTAGGTACGTCCTAAATTTCGGAAACGTCCAGCTGCGGAACCCGCCAAACTTGCGTGACATTGTCGTAAGCGAGGAAGGTTGGCTCGGGCAGTGTGAGCTCCTTCGACTTCGTTACAGTACAGTCGGCCTGCTGTTGTTCCAGGTACTGCATGCCCGCTAGGCAGGAGTCCAACTGTATATAAGTGGTTTCAGGGAGTGTCGTAGGGAAGGAATGAGTGCGCAGAACATCTTCAAAGTCTTCTCACCACCGCAGTTAGTCCCATTATCGTCGACTGCTTCTGCTCCACGATGCTGAGTAGCTGCCGTACGATGGAGTCGGACGGTTCGGGCACTGTGGCTAGCATTCTGGGTACGGCTTTGCCTTCTTCTACGTCGAGGCGGATGCCGCGCAACGTATTAGATACGAATGTCTAAAGTTTAGTTATAGTTGAGGTAGATGGGGCTCGTCCTTGATTTCGAAGGAACCTTTCTCACTACTTTTCTGACTAGGAGTTAGATCCGTTGTTTGGACACCTTCTGCACCGGACCAAGCGCCAGCCAGGAGCAAATAGGGTCGGGGGGGGGGGGTCAACATGGCTTAGGAGATTCAATCCTAACAGTGTGCTGGAAAACCCAGAGTGGTACTCGTGCCTTTTCAAGCCGAAGCAAGGGAACAACGCTGTGGACGTGAACGGAATGTTTACCAGCAAGCACGGAACAACTACGTCCAACATGCTCAGTCCACTGCTGGAGAAGTGGACAAACCAACAAGAACGATCTTCATCATATTACCAAGGACGACAAGAAGACCAAAGAGAAGATGGCACCGTAGACATTGTTCGAATGGAACGATTGTAGCACTCGTTTGCATGACATTGCTACAACATCTCACTTTTCATTTTCTCGCTGTAGCAGTATCACGGATGCTGAGTGAATTAATCCGCCTTGATAGAAACAACATGGCTGCCAAATAACATCAGAAATGGCCTACCTCAGCTCACCACAGAAACACAGAACACACCAGTTCCGTGAAAGGTTTTAATTTTATGTAATATAGAATGTCGTATAAGGCCTGTCGGACGCCATGGCAGTTGGAGGGGGTCACCATAGCATGCGCGGCATGCAGACGTGGCGAGTAGCTGCATACAGTCAATGTAAATACACTCTTCTTCCCTCTTTTCGACTACAGATCCGCATTTTATTTGCTTCCGTACTGGGCAATGGAGGGAACTCCAGGATGTAGGCAGTTTTAACACGGGTGCGTCACTCGAGGCGCATCCTGGAGTCCCTTCCCCTGTCCAAAACGATACTATAGCTCGGTTTGTTTGTTTTCTTGACTATCGGTGTGTCATTGTCTCTTTTCGTGTTGGCGATACTTTTTGCAAGGTGACCCCCCCCCCTCCTCCCCGATCCGTTTTGCGCGGGTGCTGCAACTGTTCTCAGTTTCTTCGCTTCTCTACCACCGCACAGCAAGGATGGCGCAAAAATACGAAAACGAAGGTGAAAATAGGGTCCGGGGGGGGGGGGGGAGGGTCAACTTATAAAAAGTGTAACTGACACCAAGAAAACGAGACAAGGTACACTGATAGTAAAGAAAACACAATGCTGCAGCTGTGTTCTGCGCTCTCCTCTGCAGACGCGGAGGAGAGCACAGATTTAGGCAGGAAAAGGGACTCCAGGGTGTGGCTTAAATAACGCATCCGTGTTAAAATTGGCTACATCCTGGAGTTCCCTCCCTTGCCCAGTTAGGAAGCACATAAGAAGCGGATCTATAATCGAAACGAAGAGATAAGACTGCATTCACATGCACTGTATGTAGCTACTCACCACGCCGGCCCGCCGCGCCATGCTGTGGTGACCCCCCCCCCCCCCGACCCTATTTGCGACGTGAGAGCACACGAAAGAAAGCTTCCGTGAGAGCACACGAAAGAAAGCTTATTAGCTCCGCTAAGGGCCGGTCAACACTGGATAATCGATATTCAGCACAGCTCAACGTTATCCAAAACAACTACGTTAAAGGCTGGCAGAGTAGACAGAAGTGAGCCTGGACTTTGCGGATCTCTGGAACCTATTAGTCGTCTCATATGGAAGTGCACGACTTCTGACGTCCAAAAGATGAGGCTGCAGGTTTAATCTAAAGTCCATCTTATACTTTCATTTAAATCCATAAATCTTCTGACACTTTCATGTGACTGCAGTCTAATGCCACGTCATGCCTCCACGCGTCCTTGTTCCAGGTCTCGCTTCATTCTAACCGTGTTTTGCACCTCCTCTCATCCATTTCATAGGGCCACAGGGATGTACTTTATACTGTACGTTTCTCGTTTCTACCATAATTCAAATGAGAATATCACGTAGAACCCTGCCCCCCCCCCACTTGCACCAAGACAAGATCCACTGTCTCAGCGAAACAGATAATGAACAAAGCCTTCAAGCAATACAACACTGACAAACGCTCCGACGGCCGCCGAAAACTGCATTTGTTCCCGAGAGAAATTGTGAAGCGGTAGAACATACTGGATAAACGGCATGGATCAGAAGTGCGATAGACACCGAAGCCTCGCAAATATACAACGACCGTTGCTAAACGTCGGAGATGGAACGGCGTTAAATAAACAGTGCAATTCTACGTCAGCGCCATGTTACTGACGCAAATTTGCACAACAGAGGATTCCACAATGTCCAATTGTGGAATCCTCTGTCAATTCCGGCCTGGGCTTTCTAATTCTGCAGTTGAGGCATGGTCACTGGGTGAAGGTATTACAAGGGGGATGCAAATAGGGTCGGGGGGGGGGGGGGGGGGGGTGAACATGGAGCGAATGTGAATGTAGTCTTATCTCCTTGTTTCGATTACAGATCTGTGTTTTACGTGCTTCTGAATTTGGCAAGGGAGGAAACTCCAGGATCTAGGCAATTTTAACACGGGCGCGTCACTCAAGCCACACCCTGGAGTTCCTTCTCTGCCTAAATAGAACAGAGCTGTACCATTGTTTGTACCTTGACCCCCCCCCCCCCCCCCGGACCCTATTTGCGCCAAAACGCGTGTTGCCCAGCACCAGTTCTTCACTGACGAGCCAGCGGGAAAATGCTATAACACAGTGGTTCCCCTGAACAACAGTGGCGAAGCGAACCCATTTCTTCGTTGATATTTAGTCGTCCTAACTTTTGCTTTACTAAGAATATCGCTGTTCAAAAACAAATTACTGGAAGCGAAAAACATCGAACACACTAAACAAACAGATACAGTTGTACCTGCGAGAAAATAAAAAACTGTTTCAAGGAAAACCAATGATCTATGTGCTCACCTGTCCACCATTTCCCTGCTGAATGGACATCTCGACAGTCAGCTGGAAACAAAAACCCGCTCCGGCTAGTGAATATATGCGATGCAGCACATAAAATACTACCTTAAAAGTGAGAACTCGTTGGGAGGAATGCGCCGACTCCAGTGGAAACACGCGCAGGCATTACCGAACACGGTACGAGTAAGGTGGGTGAAGACAGCAATGGCATCGCCGACGAGACAGAGAGCACTACGACGGCAGGCGTCCGGCCGGTCGAGCACCGGATCGATCCGAGGACGGGGACAAGGCCCCACGGCAAACCCGACCCCCTCACGACGCACTGGAAGCCCAACGCCGGGGTCGCTCTCGATGACGTCATGAAATCGGCCGCGAGAGTGACGTCATGTCTCGCCCTAGTGCAAACAATGCTGCAGCTCCGTTCTGTGCTTTCCCCCGCGTCAGCGGAGGAGAGCACAGATTTGGGCAGGGAAGGGACTCCATGGTGTGGCTTGAGTGGCGCACCCGTGCTAGAATTGCCTACATCCTGGAGTTCCCTCCCTTGCCAAATTCGGAAGCACGTAAAACATAGATCTGTAATCGAAAAGCGGAGATAAGACTACATTCACATTCGCTCCATGTTCACCCCCCCCCCCCGACCCTATTTGCGCCTGAACAACAAACAAACAACTGATGGAAAATCGCGACGTTTTGCTCAGCGTCAGCGCCCAATTCGATAGAACAATCTAGATGAGGCGTTCAGGACGTACTGAAGAATCTGACGAATCTGACGAGCCACTGGCGAATGAGACGACAACACGCCAACAGAAGCGAGTTGGAATGATGATGGGGAGCCCAGAATGAGACGTGGAGCCGGGCGGGATCGAACTGTCGGAACGCGGCAACGGCGTCGGACGACGTTTTCCGACCGCCGCGCGAGCCGCCCGCATCGGACGGAAATCGACGCCGGGTCAGCTCATAATCGATCGCTTCCCTTCCAGGCTAGCCTAAAACTTTTTAAACCAAAGCAAAGTCGGCGCAAAGAGCTTCGAAGGAGATCACCCTGTACTCCGTGGATATTCGCCTTGGTAATAGGGCACATGTGTGTCTAATTACATCAGAAATGGCCTAGCTCCGTTCATCATAGGGGTGGATTACACCAGTGCCGCGTAAAATTTTAATTTCCTATTACCCAAAGGCGTTGTATAAGGCGGCGCAAATAGGGTCGGGGGGGGGGGGGGCTACCTCCTAAAAAATGTCACCAACACAAAAACAAAGCGACAAAACACGCTGATAGTAAAGAATAGGTAGGCGCAAATAGGGTCCGGGGGGGGGTCAACATGGCCTGCCGCGGCGGGTAGCTACATACAGCGAATGTAAATACGGTCTTATCTCCTTGTTCCGATTACATATCCGTGTTTTATGTGCTTACGAATTGGGCAAGGGATGAAGCTCCAGGATCTAGGCAATTTTAACACGGGCGCGTCCCTATTCTTTACTATCAGTGTGTCGTCGTTTCTTTTGTCGTGTTGGTGACATTTTTTAGGAGGTGACCCCCCCCCCCCGACCCTATTTGCGCCAGGGGGGTCACCTTATAAAAAGTGTCACTAACACGACAAAAGAAACGATGACACACTGATATTAAATAAAACAAACAAACAATGACAAACAACATCATCAACTTATATACGTTCACAACGCCGAAACATAAACCGCAATAAAGTCTGGACCCACAATCTTGGCTACGCTAAAGAAACCGCTAGTCTATTACGACGTCAACGATGCCAGGATTCAATACGACCTCAACGATGCCACGATTCATCCAGAGTTGGACGTGGAACACATCAACTTGTATGTATATGTTCACATGACGGCATGAGCAAACGGCATGCAGTGTGACTACGGCATGCACACGCCATCCCACGCCGCTATTCACTGCGCCCGGATAGCAACACTGCGTTACTACTGCGTTGCTACCCTCAAATTTTTCCTTTCCGCGCGAGCGGCGCGAGCGGTCGCATCGGAGCACGCTAAACGCTTCCGCCCGAATAGCAACAGAGTAGCAACAATTTCCAACGGAGTAGCAACTGTGTTGCTGTTACCACCCCAATAGCAACTGCAGTTGCCATTTGCAACTGCAGTCGCTAAACCGTTGGGAGGGCTGAAAATGGTTCGGCCCGTGGCGGCCCAGTGTCCGAGTAACTCTCCAGCTGCCTGAGCTGCCTTATCCCCATCTGCCATTTTAGAGCGGCGGACGGCAGCGGTGAAGCTTCTTCCGCCCTTACTCGCCCATGTTCGAGCTTTCGAGCCTCAGCAAGGGAACCGTTCTGTTCAGCTCGAAAAGCCCTTTCGAACGGTATCAGTTTCGACCAATTTTGAAAACATCGATTTTTTGACACTTTCACATCGAAGACGGCCTCTAGATCGTGCCAGACGGATGATGACGTCATCGAAAATCGATATTTCCGAAATTGGTCGAGTATGATACCGTTTCATAGAGCTTTTCGTGCTGAATTGAACGGTGTTACTATGAGTGGCGAAAACTGCTGTCTGGGTGAGTAAGAGCACGGAGAACATAGACCGTTGTTGTGCTAAATTGCACGCACGGGCGTGTTCTGAGCGCAATAACTCTGTCACATTTGAATTTTTCCGGCTACGGCTTGTGGATTTTGTACTCGGACATTCGGGCTCGACGAGCGGAACCGAGTAGCAACACGAGCCACGCGGTCGGGTGGCTCGAGTTGCTATTGGGGGGAACAGCTGTTGCTATCCGGGAGAAGACGGTCAACAGTGGGGCGGCTCCTGTTGCTATTGTGTTGCCGCTCGGTTGCTACTGTGTTGACGTTTGGTTGCTATTGTGTCGCCATCCGGTTGCTATTGTGTTGCCACTCGGTTGCTAGACTAAATAAATAAATAAATAAATAAATATATATATATATATATGGGCAGGATAAAGAATTAGGAAACACTTATAATTACAAAATTTATACTATAACAATTTATTTATAAATTGGTAATGTAAAGTGACAGTAACAGTGGTATAGCATAAGTGAAATCAGAGAATGCTTAATAATTCATACACATTCATAAAGTGAGATTAGAGTATAAAGCATACAATGTGATAAATGAGAATGGACAGTAACAGAGGTATGGCATAAGTGACATCAGAGAATGCTTGAGAAAATAATGCTCTGCTGCTCGTGGGACGCCAAGGGCATGCTGTACTTCGAGCTGCTCCCGCAAGACATGACGGTCACCGCCTCCATCTACACCGATCAGCTCGAGAAACTAGCCGCCGCCACCCGAGAAAAGCGCCCCCGACGGGCCTCGGTCCACCTGCTGCACGACAACGCGCGCCCCCACGTGGGGAAGGAGACCCAGCAGAAGTTGGCGACGCTCGGCTGGGAGACGGTTGCCCATCCGCCGTATTCCCCGGACCTCGCCCCCTCCGACTACCACTTGTTCCGCCCGCTGAAGCACCATTTGGCCGGAAGAAAATTCACCAACTACGACAACCTCAAATCCGACATCGCGGACTTCTTCGAGTCGCAGCCCCCGGAGTTCTTGGCGAAGGGCATCGGTGACCTGCCCAATCGATGGGCCACTGTTGTGGATAACTGTGGTGATTATATTGTTGATTAGACTTATTTTTCGATAAAGTTGAAAAAAATTAAAAATGGTGAAATTTTCGGACCAGAATTATTGGACAGCCTGGTACATGGAGATCTTTCTGTTAAAACATTCTATTTAAATGAAGTGGAGCATGTATTCAGGCATGGGGACAGATATGCATTTGTTTTTCTGCGGAAAACTGCGAGCGCGGCAGGGCAGATTCCAGATTGAAGAGTGCACAAGGGCACGAATGTCTCTATACTTGGTCAACGTGTCAATCATGAGCTCACGGCCGCGATTATGGAGTCTCTGAGAACGATGACATCTTGCGAAATCTACAGTGGCTGAGACCGTGCGCTTCACGCTAAAGTCGGTTGCACTAGCACTTTTAGAGGTTACAATGAAACCTTTAGGGGAAAATTTTAGGAACTTGAACTACCTAAGGAGGAGTGAAGGAGGTATATAGTGCTGCCTAAGAACAAATTGAAACTCTCTCCCCCTCGGGGCTCTTGAGGCCTAGCTCGATGGCTGAATATCCTTAATATAGTCAGCATAAAGGCCTACCTATACTCCTAAGATCTTTCCGACCGTCTTTACAACGGTGTAGTGACATGAATCAGGACATGCACAGCGGAAATAGTCTAGAATAGCTGGTCGGAAAGCTAAAAAATTAATTGGACGAACCATGTTGTTCATGTGTGTCTCAGTTCCTCTATGAGCTCAAGAACATTTTCTCATTCCAACAGTAAGATCCTCCGTGTAATAAAGAGTACATGGCCCAGCTCATAAATCACAAAAGCGCTAGCTCAGTATATATGACGGATGAAAAACAAAAGAGAATATAGCTATGTGCCACAGTTTACTGTGATCCTGGCAGATCCATAAACGCTTCAAAAGAACTTCATTGATTACCTAAGAATACCCAGAAACATTTTCATTTCATTTTCGTAGCCGCAGCGAACACATCACGTGCAAAAAGGCACGGCGAGATGTACGGTGCGACTGCGAGCAAGAGATTAAGTTTGCAGCGAGAGATGCCAGACGTCGGGCAAAAATCTATTCGCGCGCCGAAGCTGACGTCACGGGGGCGAGTAGCCCCGAGACGGTCTAGACTAGGCGGCGGCAGTATTGATTGCGCCAAGACCGCTTCGAGAAGCTTTGCGAGCGCAAAGCGCAAATGCGTGCACAGACGCATGTGCAGTGCACGAAAGCGAGGAGACCTTGGCCGACGGCGCGCGCCATTGCCCAGAGACGCAGACAGCGGGAGAGCACGAGGGACGATGACGCGAGGCAAATCCAGAGCGCAGAAAGTGAGAGTGCGCGGAGGCCATGGCGCGGGCGCACCTGGGACCGGATTCATCAACAATTAAACTCTTGGGTATGCGGGGTACATGGGGTAGAGATGAGATAAGAGTCATATAGAGATAAGGTAAGAGTCAGGGACGCAGGCTTCATCGTAGGTATCTCTACCCCTATACCCGTGGGTTAGTCGTTGATAATTCCGGGCCCAGATCTGGATAGCAACACTGCGCTGCTATGCTCTTCCTTGCGGTGCGAGCGTGTCCGATTGGAGCACGCTAGTCGTTACGCCTCGATAGCAACAGTGTGTTACGAGCCTACAACAGGATAGCAACACACTGTTGCTGTTGCAACAGTATAGCAACCGCAGTTTCTGTTTGCAACCGCAGTTGCTATTCTGTTGAAGGGGGCCTGGTTGGGCGGAGACTGTTCGGCTCGTCGAACTCGAATGTCCGAGTAAGCAGTAGAATGCTAAAGAAGTGCGCTAAAACATAGCAACGTAGCTTATGATTGTATAAAGTTACAGCGGTGCGAAAATGCAGGTAAACGTTGTGTGACACGATTTTTTTTCCGATTTCAGTCGATCACTGTGGGGACGCGCGATCAGCTAATGGCCTACGAATGCGTAAGTTATCAATGCAGTTAAGCTGCTTTACGATGAAGTGTCCATAGCTCCTCATCTGCCTAACCTGCATTAGTCCCAGCTGCCGTTTTGGAGATGCAGAGGGCAGCGGCGAAGTTTCTTCCGCCCTTTCTCGCCCAAATTTGAGTTTTTGACGATCCAGATGGCACCGTTCTGCTCATCTCGAAAAGCTCTATCGAACGGTATCAATCTCGGCGAACTCCGGGAAAATTGATTTTTTCACAGTTTCCCTCGGGGAAGAGGGCGCTCTTCGCCGAGCCTGTCCGGACGATGACGTCCTCGAAAGTCGACGATTTCGAAATTGGCCAAATTTTCTTGTCCAAACTTCGTCCAAAATCGTCTATGGGTTATTTGGGGCGCTGATTACGAATTCGACGTCCGTCTTTGAAAATTCCGCCGATTTCGACTTTCGATGACATCATCGTCCGTCTGGCGCGGCCGCTTCGATGAGAAACTGTCAAAAATCGATGTTTTCAAAATTGGTCGAAATTGATACCGTTCGATAGGGCTTTTGAGCTGAACAGAACGGTTCCCTTGCTGAGGTTCGAAAGCTCGAACATGGGCGAGTAGGGGCGGAAGAATCTTCACCGCTGCCCTATGCAGCTCTAAAATAGCAGCTGGGACTAAGGTAGTATAAGCAGCTGGAGAGTTAGGAGCAGATCTTCGTAAAGTACCTTAGCTGATTTGCTGGCCTACGCATTCGTAGGCCGCTAGCTCATTGCGTGTTTCTACAGTGGTCGACTGAAATCGGAAAAAATCGTGTCACACAAGGCTAAACTGCATTTTTGCACCGCTGTAACTTTATACAATCATAAGCTACGTTGCTATGTTTTAGCGCACTTTTTTAGCATTCTACTGCTTACAAAATCCACAAGCCGTAGCCGGAAAAATTCAAATGTGACAGAGTTATTGCGCTCAGAACACGCCCGTGCGTGCAATTTAGCACAACAACGGTCTATGTTCTCCGTGCTCTTACTCGCCCAGATAACAGTTTTGCTCTTAATAACACGTTCAATTCAGCATGAGAAGCTCTATCGAATGGTATCAAGCATAGCACAATTTGAAGATATCGACTTTCGATGACGTTACCGTCCTTCTGGCGCGGCCGCTTCGATGAGAAACTGTCAAAAAATCGATGTTTTCAAAATTGGTCGAAATTGATATCGTTCGAAAGAACTTTTCGAGCTGATCAGAACGGTTCCCTTGCTGAGACTCGAAAGCTCGAACATGGGCGAGTAAGGGCGGAAGAAGCTTCACCGCTGCCGTCCGCCGCTCTAAAATGGCAGATGGGGATAAGGCGGCTCAGGCAGCTGGAGAGTTAGGAGCAGATCTTCATAAAGTGCCTTCGCTGTTTTGCTGGTCCACGAGTTTGCATGCCGTTAGCTTGCCTCGTGCACCCGCAGCGGTCGACCGAAATCTGAAAAAGTCGTGTCACACATGCCCAACCTGCATTTTCGCACCGCGGTAACCTTGCCAATTCGTAAGATAATTTGCTGTGCTTTGGCGCTTTACTAGGCCATACTACTGCCTACGGAATCCACACGTTTCACCCAGAAAGATTTGAAGCTGACAGAGTTATCGCGCTCCGAACACGCCCGCGCGTGCAATTTAGAACAATAACGGTCTATCGAATGGTATCAAGCATAGCACAATTTGAAGATATCGACTTTCGATGACGTCACCGTCCTTCTGGCGCGGCCGCTTCGATGAGAAACTGTCAAAAAATCGATATTCTCAAAATTGGTCGAAATTGATACCGTTCGAAAGAACTTTTCGAGCTGATCAGAACGGTTCCCTTGCTGAGACTCGAAAGCTCGAACATGGGCGAGTAAGGGCGGAAGAAGCTTCACCGCTGCCGTCCGCCGCTCTAAAATGGCAGATGGGGATAAGGCAGCTCAGGCAGCTGGAGAGTTAGGAGCAGATCTTCATAAAGTGCCTTCGCTGTTTTGCTGGTCCACGAGTTTGCATGCCGTTAGCTTGCCTCGTGCACCCGCAGCGGTCGACCGAAATCTGAAAAAGTCGTGTCACACATGCCCAACCTGCATTTTCGCGCCGCGGTAACCTTGCCAATTCGTAAGATAATTTGCTGTGCTTTGGCGCTTTACTAGGCCATACTACTGCCTACGGAATCCACACGTTTCACCCAGAAAGATTTGAAGCTGACAGAGTTATCGCGCTCCGAACACGCCCGCGCGTGCAATTTAGAACAATAACGGTCTATCGAATGGTATCAAGCATAGCACAATTTGAAGATATCGACTTTCGATGACGTCACCGTCCTTCTGGCGCGGCCGCTTCGATGAGAAACTGTCAAAAAATCGATATTCTCAAAATTGGTCGAAATTGATACCGTTCGAAAGAACTTTTCGAGCTGATCAGAACGGTTCCCTTGCTGAGACTCGAAAGCTCGAACATGGGCGAGTAAGGGCGGAAGAAGCTTCACCGCTGCCGTCCGCCGCTCTAAAATGGCAGATGGGGATAAGGCAGCTCAGGCAGCTGGAGAGTTAGGAGCAGATCTTCATAAAGTGCCTTCGCTGTTTTGCTGGTCCACGAGTTTGCATGCCGTTAGCTTGCCTCGTGCACCCGCAGCGGTCGACCGAAATCTGAAAAAGTCGTGTCACACATGCCCAACCTGCATTTTCGCGCCGCGGTAACCTTGCCAATTCGTAAGATAATTTGCTGTGCTTTGGCGCTTTACTAGGCCATACTACTGCCTACGGAATCCACACGTTTCACCCAGAAAGATTTGAAGCTGACAGAGTTATCGCGCTCCGAACACGCCCGCGCGTGCAATTTAGAACAATAACGGTCTATCGAATGGTATCAAGCATAGCACAATTTGAAGATATCGACTTTCGATGACGTCACCGTCCTTCTGGCGCGGCCGCTTCGATGAGAAACTGTCAAAAAATCGATATTCTCAAAATTGGTCGAAATTGATACCGTTCGAAAGAACTTTTCGAGCTGATCAGAACGGTTCCCTTGCTGAGACTCGAAAGCTCGAACATGGGCGAGTAAGGGCGGAAGAAGCTTCACCGCTGCCGTCCGCCGCTCTAAAATGGCAGATGGGGATAAGGCAGCTCAGGCAGCTGGAGAGTTAGGAGCAGATCTTCATAAAGTGCCTTCGCTGTTTTGCTGGTCCACGAGTTTGCATGCCGTTAGCTTGCCTCGTGCACCCGCAGCGGTCGACCGAAATCTGAAAAAGTCGTGTCACACATGCCCAACCTGCATTTTCGCGCCGCGGTAACCTTGCCAATTCGTAAGATAATTTGCTGTGCTTTGGCGCTTTACTAGGCCATACTACTGCCTACGGAATCCACACGTTTCACCCAGAAAGATTTGAAGCTGACAGAGTTATCGCGCTCCGAACACGCCCGCGCGTGCAATTTAGAACAATAACGGTCTATCGAATGGTATCAAGCATAGCACAATTTGAAGATATCGACTTTCGATGACGTCACCGTCCTTCTGGCGCGGCCGCTTCGATGAGAAACTGTCAAAAAATCGATGTTTTCAAAATTGGTCGAAATTGATACCGTTCGAAAGAACTTTTCGAGTTGATCAGAACGGTTCCCTTGCTGAGACTCGAAAGCTCGAACATGGGCGAGTAAGGGCGGAAGAAGCTTCACCGCTGCCGTCCGCCGCTCTAAAATGGCAGATGGGGATAAGGCGGCTCAGGCAGCTGGAGAGTTAGGAGCAGATCTTCGTAAAGTGCCTTCGCTGTTTTGCTGGTCCACGAGTTTGCATGCCGTTAGCTTGCCTCGTGCACCCGCAGCGGTCGACCGAAATCTGAAAAAGTCGTGTCACACATGCCCAACCTGCATTTTCGCACCGCGGTAACCTTGCCAATTCGTAAGATAATTTGCTGTGCTTTGGCGCTTTACTAGGCCATACTACTGCCTACGGAATCCACACGTTTCACCCAGAAAGATTTGAAGCTGACAGAGTTATCGCGCTCCGAACACGCCCGCGCGTGCAATTTAGAACAATAACGGTCTATCGAATGGTATCAAGCATAGCACAATTTGAAGATATCGACTTTCGATGACGTTACCGTCCTTCTGGCGCGGCCGCTTCGATGAGAAACTGTCAAAAAATCGATGTTTTCAAAATTGGTCGAAATTGATACCGTTCGAAAGAACTTTTCGAGCTGAACAGAACGGTTCCCTTGCTGAGACTCGAAAGCTCGAACATGGGCGAGTAAGGGCGGAAGAAGCTTCACCGCTGCCGTCCGCCGCTCTAAAATGGCAGATGGGGATAAGGCGGCTCAGGCAGCTGGAGAGTTAGGAGCAGATCTTCGTAAAGTGCCTTCGCTGTTTTGCTGGTCCACGAGTTTGCATGCCGTTAGCTTGCCTCGTGCACCCGCAGCGGTCGACCGAAATCTGAAAAAGTCGTGTCACACATGCCCAACCTGCATTTTCGCACCGCGGTAACCTTGCCAATTCGTAAGATAATTTGCTGTGCTTTGGCGCTTTACTAGGCCATACTACTGCCTACGGAATCCACACGTTTCACCCAGAAAGATTTGAAGCTGACAGAGTTATCGCGCTCCGAACACGCCCGCGCGTGCAATTTAGAACAATAACGGTCTATCGAATGGTATCAAGCATAGCACAATTTGAAGATATCGACTTTCGATGACGTTACCGTCCTTCTGGCGCGGCCGCTTCGATGAGAAACTGTCAAAAAATCGATGTTTTCAAAATTGGTCGAAATTGATACCGTTCGAAAGAACTTTTCGAGCTGAACAGAACGGTTCCCTTGCTGAGACTCGAAAGCTCGAACATGGGCGAGTAAGGGCGGAAGAAGCTTCACCGCTGCCGTCCGCCGCTCTAAAATGGCAGATGGGGATAAGGCAGCTCAGGAGGCTGGAGAGTTAGGAGCAGATCTTCGTAAAGTGCCTTCGCTGTTTTGCTGGTCCACGAGTTTGCATGCCGTTAGCTTGCCTCGTGCACCCGCAGCGGTCGACCGAAATCTTAAAAAGTCGTGTCACACATGCCCAACCTGCATTTTCGCACCGCGGTAACCTTGCCAATTCGTAAGATAATTTGCTGTGCTTTGGCGCTTTACTAGGCCATACTACTGCCTACGGAATCCACACGTTTCACCCAGAAAGATTTGAAGCTGACAGAGTTATCGCGCTCCGAACACGCCCGCGCGTGCAATTTAGAACAATAACGGTCTATCGAATGGTATCAAGCATAGCACAATTTGAAGATATCGACTTTCGATGACGTCACCGTCCGCCTGCCGCGGTCCGCGGTCTCGAGCGGCCTCGTCCTCAATGGGAAACCGTCAAAAAATCGATGTTCCCGAAATCTGTCGAAATTGATACCATTCGATAGCGCTTTTCATGGTGAATAGAGTGGTACCATTGCGAGTGTCGAGAACTCAATGTTGGCTGAGTAAGAGCGCAAGAAACTCTAACTGCTATCTTCTGCCGCTTCAATCTGGCAGCTGAAGCTAAGGCAGTTTATGCAGCTGAGGTGTTCTGAGCATGTAATCGCAAAGTACCCTTAACATCCTGTTCGCCCACGTGTTTTTGAGGCTGTTAGCTTCCCGCGTCTTCCCGCAGCGGTCCACCGAAATCGGAAAAAAATGCGTCACACAAGCCTCACCTTCATATTCGCACCCCTGTAACATTGCCGCTTCTTCATCTACCCCGCTCTACTTTAGCGTACTACTAGGCCGTTTTACTGACCACCAGACCTAGGACGAATTTGACAGAGTTACTGCGCTCTGAAAACGCCCGCGCGAGCAATCTGCGAGCGGTTGCCCCACTCTATTGATAGGTTCCATTCTACATGCATTGCTCCCGGCGCACTGCTTAGTCTCCGCCGGACAGAGCACAGCAAATCCTGAGTAGGGCGGCAGCGAATTTTTGATAAAAACTCTCCAAACGCCCACTCTATGAGCTGTCGCGCCCAGTCGATTGATAGGTTCGATCCTATATACATTGTGCACAGCGCACTCCAAAGTCTCGCCGGAACAGAGTACAGCAATTCCTGAGTAGAACGGCTGAGAATTTTTCATAAAACTCTCTAAATGCTCACTCTACAAACTGTCCCCCCCCCCTTCGATTGATAGGTTCGATCCTATATGCATTGTGCACGGCGCACTCTCAGAGGACTCCTGGCATGACAAAGCACATTACGCCATGCTTGAGATGCTCCGAGAACATGCAAGTCCTGGAATATAAGCTTCCCCAGTGGCAAAAAGTCTCCTCCAGACATCTTTGACCACCCAATGCGGTGGTTTGGCGAATTTGTATACATGGTTGTGTAGATCTCGAAGAGACGAATCGATCGGTATCATCCGTTTCTCAAAACACCTCAAATTAGAGGAATTGTGGGCATGTAACGGTTTTCGACGCCTTGCGGCCGACAACTCGACCGCGGCAGTCCTTCTCGCGCAAGTTTTCAATGTTGGCCATTTTTGATCTTTCATATGAAATGTATATACCAAACGATAGAGCTCAATCTCCTGAGCTCAAATATGCTCTTTTTTTCAAATGGATGATCTTTGGGCGAGTTATAGCAAAAAGACGCAAAAACCGCAAAAGTGCGGTTTTTTCGGCGTCTATTCAAAAGACGCGTCCGGTACTGTAGTCTTATAAAATCAAAGCGTTTTTAGTTATTATCACTCCAATGCAAGTGGGATAATAGAAGAAAAATCGATCACGTTGGAGAAGCATCGACAGCACGTTGAATCTTACATGGCACTGCCTTAGACTAGAAACCGTTCTCGTTCTCGATGGATTATGAGCCGCTATTTGTTGCCACATAGGTGCGACTGTTAGTGCTGAAGCAGGTAAAGTACATATGACGCTTAACTCAATTCAGAATAACTGAGAAAGAACCAGTTGCATTGTTCGAAGAACTGAAGGCCCTCGTTCCGGAATTCGATGTGAATTTTCTATTTTTTATAACGCCTTCAACAAAGGATTTTTTCCGTTGAAGTCGTTAAAACTACTTTCCACATATCACGTTTTGATAACCGTGGAAAGGAACTCTAAAAAAAGTTGAAAAAGGTGCGTTGACATGAATATTGAATTAATACAATTGAATATTAATAATATTGAATTATTTGAATATTGAGCATTGTATCCTTACTAAGGAATTTTTAGAAAAGCAATACAGATATTGTAATAAGAACAATGCGAGATTTTTGCCGTCTGATCATGCCGACTTCTTTATGAAGTTCTTCAACCTTCTCACCTTCCCCGCGAACTCCAGAGAGCAAGAAATGGCCCATTATTTTGAGGAGATCTGGCAAGTTTACAGTTTCGAAGCAAACAGCTATCTTTTACTTTTGTGATTTCTATAAGCAGCAAATGCAAGCAACAAACAAGTTTTTAAGTGCCTCTTCTTTTCGTCATGGACAGGTGGTTGGACCTCCCTAAGACAATAAAAAGAGGAATGGAGGTTCTGAGCACTGACCCTCGAGACCGACGCGATGCGATAGCTCGAGTATCGTGTTATCGTTGTCACTGTCATCTTTCATGGACTGTAATGCGGCAGTAGGTAAGGACATCAGTAAAGGAGTCAGGACGCCCCTACTATCACGAGAAACGCTGAAATCCAAGACAAATTCGTTCAATGGCAGAGAAACACAACACATTAGAACGTCTACGCATCTTCGTCCATTCGCACCTTTGACATGAAATTCTGATCGAAGAAAACTCGCCTGCCTCAAACACGTAATGCAGGCGATACTCCCACTGAGTCTGATGCACTCATTCCACGAAAGCGCTTGTTTCAAATGTTGTCAATTCCACCCGCTTTGTTCCATAACAGAGCCCAGATTCGGTTTCTTCGTGGCTACTCGAGGAAGCACATTTTGAACAGGGTGCACGCTACCAACGCTTTTCCGAACCTGTAAAATGGCTATGCAATCATGCTTATTGCTTGTCTTTTTTTTGTTGAACAGCGCTACTAACGAGTGACAAGACATAGCGCTCACCTATGGCGATTATGGTTTTGACGTTCTTTTCGAAGTCGTAGTGGTTGCAGTCGGCGTCGTTCAAGCCTGCGTCTCGCTATCTCCTTGTAGTTAGAATTATAATGCCTCAACATTAGTGGAATAGCCAGCCTAAAGCCTGCTCACATAAACCGACGACGGTTGTGGGACATACAATAGAGGCGGAGGATGAGCAGAGCTGGTCAGCCGGCAGGCGTTCGGTTTTCAACCACATCTGCTTCCTTCTTTGTACAAGGTCCTCTTCGTTGTCGGTCCTGCCCCGAAAGAGAGCATTACCTTTCGTCAACCCATGGAGACAGGAGCGGCATAGACGGGAGTCACGTTGAACCACATGGAGCGCGCCTGACGATTGGCCTCCAGAATGAACAGCAATGCGCGAGCAGTTAGATCGTGCTGGACTTGCACACGGAATTCAAACGTGTGAACGGGTGGGGCGAGAGGAGTGACTGCTTGTCGGCATGGAGGTGAAAGTGGTGATGCTCCTCGTTGTCGACCTCGTCACTATCGCCGGTGCTGTTTCTTCTCCTTATCAGCACCCGCCCTGTGCTCTGAAATCCTTAAGTTTATTGATCTGAAAACGAAGGTGTTCCTTTGACATTCAAAACTTGTTTTGACTTAATTCACTGTCGAATTTTGAGTCGCAACATGAGGCAGTGTTTGGCCACACACCGAATCCCCATTCGAGTTCAGATTGCTGAGGAATGCCCAATTAGTCAGTGTTTTCAGTAGTCTGGACTCACAGCTGTATAAAGGTGACAGACGACCCGCCGCGCAACGGAAGTACAGACTGCGTAGCTACCCGCCCCCAGTGTTGGGGACAGAGTATGCGCTAGTAGCTAAGTACAGCGTAGCTACCCGCGAAACACTGTTGCCGGTGCGACGCGGAAGTGTACCAAACACGATTATATATGTCGCATATCAAGACCTGCTCGCAGTGATCGCAGTGCGCATCGCGTAAAAGCGTGGGTAGTGCAATGTGTAGGGGCGCGGTGAACCTTACGCCTAAAATCGCAGACAGCTACTCGCGAGTACGTGCGATTATAATACACAAACGACCACTGACCCGATGCTGTTTGCGCCCTATCTGCTTAGAGATCGCGCTGGGCAACGAGCGTGGAACGTTTTGGAGTCATCTTGGCCCCCACCCTTCTTCATCTGTAGTACATTATGCATCTGGACCTCATGGAGCATCGCTTACCAATTTTCCGCAGAATTCGACTTGCTAGGTGAGGTGTAGTGAGGAGGCGAAACTATAATAGACGTATTGACATGAAGCATCACACACCAATTGTCTCCATTGAGACATTGACATTTTGGAACAAGCCTGTTGCTGCTCAGAGATGTTACTCTTGTAAAAAGTCCGAAGCTATCACATGAGCCGTTATTGCTTTAAACATCTGAAAACCGCAGTATACCAAACACGATTATATACGTCGGATATCCAGACCTAAAAAATAAAAATAGATTTTCTCACTTATTCCAGTTTTTTCGAATATTGAGTGGTGTCCTCTAATGTAACCTTTTTTGATATTAGACACATTACAACAAGAAGAGTAGGATACTGCTATTTGAAGCCCACAATAACGCAGCGCCGGTCAGTAGGTTGATGAACTTCTGGACCTGCTGCGGATTCCACCTGCGCGAGGAGAAGAGTTTCCACACATCCATCACACCCTTGAGTCCATTTCCTTGCCTGGTTCCGCGCACGAAAGGTTTCCACACGAGTAGCAGCAGACCCCGGAGTTCCCTCTCTTGCCTGATTCTGTGCCTAAGGAGCGCAGAACCCAGCAGCGGACCTCCCCCTGAGCGACGAAAGCAGTTTCCAGACGTGCTGCTTGGATCGATCACACCCTGAAGTCCCTTCCCTTGTCTGGTTCTGCAAACAACGAATATGTGATGCTCCGCAAAGCAGCTCATGTCCGACAAGTGAAGAAGCGTGATGGGCTAAGAAGGCGCCCGAAAGTTTCCGCGCTCATGGCCGAGCGCAATCTCTAAGCAAACAGCATCGGGTCATTGGTCGGTTGTGTACTATTAGGTTGTCCGGAAAGGTCTCAGAGTTTTGTGTTACTATTTTTTATTCATTTATTGTTAAGTAAAAAATTAACTTTCACTGCGATTTAATGGTACGTTCTATACAGAATTTTTCGCTTTACCTGACTAAATTTATGTTCCAGCGTTGTTTTATATTTTTGATCTTGAAGGGCTTACTGAAGTAAAGTATGGAACCACTGCACGATTCAAGAAGCATTCCGAACGATATTTTATTGTGACTTCAAATTGGGACAATCCGCAGCTGGGACGGCTCAACAAATCAATCAAGTGTGGGGCCTAATAGTGCTGGAAAAAGCACTGTGTGCCAGTGGTTCTTTAAATTTTCGACCGCCGATTTCAGCTTCAAAGATGACCCTTGCAGCAGTCGACCCAGAGCAATTTTGGACGACGAACTGAAGGAACTGCTGAAAGCTGAACAATCCCAAACAGTTCCCGGGATCGCGAAAGAGCTAGAGGCCATAAAACTACCTTTGCAGACGCTTTGAAACGCCTTGGGAAGGTGAAAAAGCTCGAAAAGTGGGTGCCCCACAAGTTGTGTGAGCGTGTGTGAGCGGCAGTACGACGATATGAATGAGTAGTTGTTCTACACAAAGACTTGCGGTGGCCAGTGATGAACACGTCAGTATGCAACCCTTTCAGACAAGTCTTGTAATAAATCGCTGATCCGGAAGCGATAGAAGGCATCGTGCTCTTTCTTATCGTTTGATTCCTGCAGAACGTCTCGTTCGTTTGCTCTTTGTTGATGGCTGCAGTTGAAAAGTCGCAGAAATGATAAGCTTACTCCATCAATGTTAGTAACCAGCAAAATCAACGAATTTGTTTTCATTGAACATGTAACAGACACACCTCTACATGGGATTACCTGCGGCGGCAGGTGCAGCACTGAAAACCGAAAGTAACCTGACTACCTGGGTCAGTCCCAGCAGCCACTGTCGCAACCTATGTCACGATTAAGCCGTCTCCCACGCCTCGGACGTGAGCGCATTCCTCCGCCGATTATCTGATCACGCTGCGGCACTGTCGCCTTGTTGAGCCGTCGTAAACGGCAAGAGTTGTTTCTATCTTGTCATTGTCACTTTGACTATCTATCATAGAGTTGTCGATTGTCATTGCCGTCAGACTACGTAGGATCAATAAAAGAGGAAGAATAAATGTACAAATGTATAATGCGAATACAAACATGGTGCATCGCAAGATGAACTTCACCACGCTAGGTCACATTCCCTTATCGTATTAACATCATGGTCGTTCTGTAGTCTTTTTGGTGTTTTTCTTAATCCCCATTGCTGTTTTCCTACACAACAAACTGTACTCAAAATCATAAGTCATCTTCCCTCTTCCCCAACTCCAGCAAGTCCAATGGCGTTTCGAGGGGTTACGACGCCATGATTCTTAGAAAACAAATTGTTCCAACCCTGTCCCTATAATTAATACCGATGGCAGTTCATGCATGAGGGACACTGAGCCCCTGAGCCTCAGTCGGGTGGTCTAGGTAAGATGCTCGTTATTTCGGTTGATCGCGGGTCGACCAGCATTTTCGGACACACTTTCAGACATTTTTAACTCCAGTAAATCGTGCTTCTCTGCTAGGCTCTTTACCGCGGTGCACATGCGACTTATCACGTCAGCCATCTTGTTTATCTATAGCATGCTCGAAAGATCTTCGCAAGCGTTTCTCACAAAAACATATCTACCGAAACCGTACAGCAGCTGTATCTCACATTTCATCGCATATACTTCGAACAACATTATTCCTCGCACATCAAATCCAGCTATCTCAACAACTTTTAATGTCGTGCTCGGACTTCACGGCGACTCTCGCCTACGTTTAGCTTTGCTTTGCACTGAACGGTAGTCTCACTGTGATGAGCAATTCTTATACGATGTCAACGCCTCACTCGTCATACCAACGATGTGTACAGTGTCATCTAAAACTCTAAAAATATAAAGATGTCTGGCTTCCAATATAAAGATGGTTTCCAATTAATCGTAAGGAACTTTGTATCTTCATTCAAACCCAAAGAAAAATCGTAGGCTTTATAATATCAAAACTCGAAACTAAACTTGAGTGTATCTCCATCTTATACGCTGGAACCCTTTCGAGTGCAGAAAATAATCCTTACATTTTTCCGGAATATGGGACCTATTGAAAAAAAACAAAGAAAAATAGAAACGCTACTTAGTGAAATTCAGAAAATCGTAAAAAAAAGTACGAAATCACTCATATCCCCACAGAAAGCACGCCGTCAACCATGCTGAAGGCAACTTTTCTGCACGACAAACCCATCAACTTGCTTCCTAACGATGTGCAGCATGTTCATGTGCTCACAAAATTCGGTATTGTAACAGCTTCAAATCTGTTGGTTCGAGGCGACGTCGCACTCAAAATTTGAATAAGTGTTTTAAATGTTTTTCTTCGTAACAGCTCTCAATGTAGAAAAGGACATTGTAATGTTTGTGGAGAGCATCACAGCGTTGCCCTCTGTGGAATGTATCAATCAAAACCCCATAGCTTTAGTCTAGTCATTCACGCAATGCCGGGGAAAAACCCTAGAAAAACGGGATAGAGCGCGAAGTACAAGCAGATGTTCGCAGCAATCTCACCGTAGTGGCTCTAGAGCCCCTTCGAACTCCTGCAGAAACACTCAGTCGCTGAGCCATCGCAATCAGCGTGGATTCGCCCACAATCGCAAACCCATACTCCACGAAAGCGTGATAATTATAATCCTGTAGTTCCAAACAGTTTGGTGGTGCCTACGAAGAATCAAACACCGTCACCAGAAGATAAACTAAAGATGAACTTGATTAAATTCAGGACAGTATCCTCTCTGGAGTTTAGCTCGCACTTGATGATAGTATCTTTTTCCGACTTTAACTCTACCAGTGATCGGAGCGTGCGTATATATGCTCTATTGGATACTGGAGCGACCCTTAGTTTTGTTTCCAGTTCACTCGCACATCGCCTCCATCTACCCCTCATTCTACTTCTTCCTTTTATCTACATTAGAAGATAAACAAGAGAAGCGTAGATCGAATAAAGTCACAATTGAAACCTTAGATTCGTTTGGGAAGAAATGTTATTTACATCTTTAACAGTAATGCAATTTCGGAAAAGGTTGGTGTGCTTCCTAACAGTTGATGCAATTTCGGAAAAGATTGTGCTTCCTCGTCTCTCACTGACGGATATTGGGGGGCAGTCGGTACACCGTGCTGCCCGCCGCCCACTTTCCGTCCTACCCGCGCCGCCCTATTTGGACAAGTTTGCTGCGCACGAAACCATAGTTAATTGGCGTGACATCGTCAAAAAACCTAACAGGTGATAGGATACGATTGGGAAGCATATCTGGGGGAACTCTGAAGTCATTTTCCAGTCGGTCCGGTTATGGAAGCGGTTGAGGAAATCAGAACGTCGCTCTTCCCTCTGGATTCTTTTAATTTTCACCACAATCCTTTAAATTTTCGCCTCAACTAGAGACTAGGGTGATTCCGGTCAGGGATTCTACATTGAAGGCTTCTCCGTTTGTGCGCGAGACCAGATCACCGTCCTCTCTTTCCAAGGACAAGACAATTTTCCTTGCGCTGAAGAACTTTTAATTGGATTTTCGCGTTGTTGTCATGACGTATCTCGCTAAGATGTTGCTGTACTTGTCGGAAAATGCGGACGACGCTTAGTACTGAGCAATGTGGCGGGACCTGAAGAAAGCCTTGGCGCTGCAGCTGAAAACTCTTTTCCTCCAAATATGGTGGACAAGATTCTGACTCTTGTCTCAAGAACGAAATCAGTTCAGGATAGAGCTGCAGGGCCAAGGGAAGTGATTGGAAATGCGATGTCTCCATGTGACGGCAGGGGCCTGGACATCTTGTCCTCGGCGCGCCCCTCGCCCCGCCCCTTTCCGAGGGCGGTGAATCTCCGCCACGGATATTCAGTACGCTCGCCAATTTGGCATTTCGTCCCATAGCATTCTTGATGACGTAGAAATCGAAATTCTCCCTAACATTCATCTTGAAATAAGCTATTATTTATGATTTTGGATTTTCCAATTATACGTATACCTTCAGGTCTTCAATCTATTCCTACGATTTTTGGCATGTCGTAGCAGGTTCAGATGTTCAAGCAAAGTCTCGAAAGGTGATGAAAATCTAACCGATTTAATGACAATTTTGAAATTCAGCAAAAATCTCCTTGACCTTTCTCTTTTGCTGGAGCAATAATGATTCAGAATAACTGACGATGTTGCAAGCGATGATGAAAACAAACAAGTTTCGGAGCAGATCTATAGCTCAGCCGAAATTCGGAATAATGGAATCCACATACAATTTCCGTGGAAACCCAATGAAATAGAGCTGGAGAGTAATTATAAAATAGCAATGAGCAGACTGCATCAGCTGTACAATTTTTTACAGGCAAATTCAAAAATATGGTCAAAATATAGATAATCATTGAAGAACAGCTAGCTCGCAAAATTATAGAAACGGTTCTCACATACCATCTCGCACCTGTCCAGTCTACTATATTCCCCATCACGCAGTAGTTGAACCCAGCAGCGCAACAACAAAAGTAAGAATCGTATTAGACGCTAGTTCGAAACGAGTAGGACAGGTATCACTAAATGACGTAATTTTACAGGGTCCAACAATTTTACCTACGCTTCTAGGAATACTGCTTGCACTAGGTTTGGCCGAGTTCTTATCGCTGGTGACGCCGAAAATGCCTTTCATATGATACATTTACAACAATTGCAACGAGACGCAACCAGATTTCTCTGGCTAAAGGATACTACGCAACCACCCTCGTCGTAGAACATACAAAAGTTCACAAAGATACCCCTCGGAACGAAAGCGAATCCATCATTGTTAGCTATGTCGAGCTGTCTAGCTTATGTAAGGAACTTGTAATCTATAATCTATACGTTGATAATATGATTCTATTAGCCAATACTGCGGAAGAGGCAGTAGTTAAACATCGTAATAGCAACGACGTTTTTGGAGACATGTCTTCTATGAACCCACGTCTCAAGGCACCAGCCTAAAAATATTATGTCTCATGGAATTTAAACGGGACTCGATTACCGTCCAGTTCTATATATCTTCCATGCAGGCGTGTGCTTACAGGAACATCAAATACGTGCTAAAATTAAGTTTGAAAAAGAAATCGTATCGAAAAGTTTGATATGCTCTGCAGCTCCATTCTGTGAAATGATTGAATGCTACCTGTGGTCGGTTACATTACACTTATTGGGCCAGTTGCAGTTGACAGTATAGATGGTGACGAGGTTAGGCATAGTTCTTGGCTTGGCGTGGCTCTTGGCTTGATGTAGTTCTTGCCTTGGATAAGACCGCACAAAATAACCATAGTTGTTGAGGAGATATGACGCATAGTTCTTGGCTTGTGATAAGAAATCCATATAATATAACCATAGCTGATAACAAAATATGGCAAAGTTTTTGGCTTGTGATAACAGATCCAATAATATATATTTATATATAAGGTGTCGATTTTCATCTGTTCCAACATGATATATCAGAAGCCATGCAGAGAAGCCTCGATGTTATGATTACAGTAACACTTCGATATAACAAAATGATATAACAAAAATTCTTAAATTATAGTTGTGAAGGCATGTTACTTAGAAATTGTTTATGATAGTTTATGATATGATATGTTTATGATAGTTTATGATATGCTTTTTATGATTAATAATCAAGACTGCTGGCCAAAAACGGCCACCGCGATGATAGGCATTCTTTTGTATTGCATCGTGGGTTCTAGCCTGCTAACATTTTGCCTTGGTAAACGTCTCCGCAGAAGGGTCTCTGCAGTCTACGACGGATTCCAACGCTCATCTTGCAATGTATTTATAAGCGACAGTCGGAAAGACAAGACGAAGAGATTCCACTTGTTTCCATTTCTAGGCATGCTAAACACTTAAAAAGATCTACATTTGTGAGTACAGTAGCTTTATCAACCATCTCTTATCTCATTCCCTCGACACAGTCTTGTCAGCTTACCTTCCCCGTTGCTTCGGAAAGTACGTATGCCCACAGTCTGATCGGAATTGCTCAATAACTACTCCCGTCCTTTAAATCAATTCTATCGTAAGAAAAACATGTATTGTCATTTCAGCGAAAGGCGCTGCGGTCGAACAGCTAAAAATCACCTTATAGAGTGTCATTCTAAATTGTAATATTTTTCTAGCAACACTGTAACAGAAGTTCCATCTCGTAAACGATGTCCTCATATGGGCAGCTGTGCAGGCAGAAAATGCGGCCACGCAAATGCCACAACTCTCAGAGACGAGCTCCCGGAATCGAGCATGTACCCTGGAATCTCATCGCTACGAATCGTGCCGATTCTGGAGATGTAATTGTGGTTTTCCCTCGTCAGTTTGTCTGTTTTATAGAATTTATAAACTGCCTATCGATAACGAGACATGCGAAATAATGAACTGCTCCACGTGGCATGAATCCGTAGTCCTAAAATAGAAATTTCATGTTTTCGAGGTAAAAGTAATTTTTCCTTCTTACACTTCAACATAGCGTCCAAAAATCAATCTTTAACGGTGTAATATCAATCACAAATCTTATATTACCCCCATTCCTTTTTGAATTCACATTTCATTCGCAACAGTCAACGTCTCGCAACGGTTTCACAGGAAACGTCATCTTCTTACGTTTGCGGTGAATTAAATTCCACCTCGCAGACTGTACTGTAAAATAAACCTGCACTTGCACACCTGCGCAAGATACGGTAAACTGCTATTGTACAGATGATCATCCCAAAGAACTGTTCAATTTACACATGTTCTTCCTTTTATTGTTCTTCCCTGGACTTCCACGACTCGCAAACCATTTCACGCATTTTTTGCCCTTTTCGCATTTAATAACACTGCAATCTCTTCCCGACGAAAATTCAGACTTTTCTTTCACCGACTCCTTTCACATTTTGGATGTTATTAAAAGGTTCGTACTTTTCCTTTACTCTTTTGATCGCAATCTTCCTACTAAGTGCCATCATCATAACCTTCAACCTCATATCACGTTTAAACTCTGAAGGTATCGTAAAATCGTAAAATTATCTAACATTGCAGCGTTCATACCCTGTTTGATTCCTGTATTGTTCATCATTTCGATTTGTAAATTCATTATTCGTGCCTTTCATACACCACTTCACGCAACTTATAAGTTTAGATTGTCGAACATATCACATACGCCGTTCTAAAACATATAAAAAGCTCCTTTCAGTTCTTAACGTCCTCGGCGTCCTTTAAGTTCTTAATGTCCTCGGGAGACGAACGCGACGTCCATGGATACCTCCGAAAACGTCGCTCAAGAAGACAAACACGCTACTCAGCAGCACGCAGAAGCTGTAAGCCCGCAGTGTATAAAACGATGACTCAAGTGCTTCGCAGCTTAATATCGGCATTAGCCGTAAAACTCGGAAATCTTCGTCAAAAGCCGAACAGAAGGAGGTCGGTGAACTGATTTTATAGGAATTCTATCGAAAACATTATATTCCACCTCTAAGAAATGGTTACCTTTCGATCACGTTCTTCAATGAAAAAAGTCGTTGTTAACAAAAAATGGTCAGTTTCGTAAAATTCTCTGCACATTTAAAGTTATATACACGATTTCAGAAAGCAGCCATGGTCGCAAGGGACGAGATCAAGCAGATCGAGGATCAGCTTCGCAATCTGACTGATACTCCTCAAACGACTCCGCACGAGCCGCAGATGAAGAAAATCGCAAAGAAAGCTACGCCGGAACCACCATCAGCTCCATCTCAAGGATCATCGACAAGCAAAAGAGAAGATCCAAGTTCAACTGCAATTCGCTCACCCAGCGGTGCGCCGCCGACTGTGATGTTTATACTACGCTTTGTGAACGCAGAGACCGCATGGGTGATCTTCATCTATGCTTCAAATGCTTTCCACAGTGTCTTGAATCTGGCCATGAAAAGAAATGCTTCAGAGTTCTTTGTTTTTATTGCGCTATGAAAAAGCGCGTCGGTCAAGTTGACCGCAACATTTCTGGGATCTTTGTCCTTATATGTTCTGTCAATGAGAATAGATTTGCTTTTCAAAAAAGTTTCACTCGCAGCACATTCATAAGATTGTTGTTTTGTATGCCTTCAGTTATTTTGGCGGCTGATTATATGGTGTCTTTAAATTCTTTACATTCCAGGAAGATTATGCCGTTTTTCAAGTGCTTTATTTCATTCAGTCCTTCATTGTCAGCACGCTCCTCACGTACAAGCTCTAAATCCTTTTTTCCAACTCGTGGCCGGAGAGGACGTCAGCTCTCAATCAGTTTTCTCGCAAGCTTGCGTTGCACTGAATGTGTTAGCTTGAGCGTTCTCTCCTTCTATCGGCATATCGGGCATGCAGGCCGGCACAGCGCTGATGTTCGCATGACTCATTGTCGTGCGATCGGTCTGCAGCGAAGCCGAGTCGGAATCGTAAACAACCAGGGCCAGCAAAATCTTCGGGTAGGGAGTGTTGCGACTTATGTCGCAGTTAAGCCGTCTCCCACGCCTCGGGCGTGAGCGCACTCTTCCGCCGCTTATCTGGTCGCGCTGCGGCATTGCCATCTTGGTGCCATCGCAGACGGAGTTTTTTCTACACCCTATCATTGTCATTTGACTATCCTGCATAGAGTTGCCGATTCTCATTGCCGTTAGCTACTTAGGATCAATTAATGGAGAAGAATAAGTGTTTACCGAGCACAAACAACCACTGCGCAACACACTGTGAATTCTTTCTTGAGAAATTACGGCCGCTTACAACCATCCCTCTGCACTGCCAGCGGCACCCCGCCTTTGTACAAGAGTTCTACTTTCTTTCTACCTATTTTTTTTTACTAAAAACACGATCACGACCGTCAATGAAATCTCCTCTGCATGCCCAGCGGCATTCCGGCCATTATTAAAATTCAAAACGGAGGTTTTCCCGTAGAAGGCGTAAAAGACAGAATCAAGAAATGCACTTTCTTGTAAATCCCTAGAGTGATCTAAGGTGTAGAAGTAGGACTGACGCAAAGTAGACGAAGACGACACAGAGACAAGTAGAGTGTCTAGGTCTGGGAGCTGCGTGCCCGTGATTTTAGGCGTAAGATTCACCGCGCATCTGTAGCTTGCACCAACTACGCTTTTACGCGACGCGTTCTGCGGTTGCGATATCGACGTATATTAGACCGTATCTAGAAATACAAAACCGACAGCCACAGCGGTTGCGCACGGCATCGCCTGAAGCGTTGCCAGCTCTGTCGACCTGCTGCAGTTTTTGCACTAGAGCACGTCAGTAGCTTTCCCTGCTACTACATTCTCGACTCTCATAATTCAATTACCTTTATTTTCTGAACGAAGTCTGCGTGTTCTTGAGCTATTGATACATTCTGCTAAACTTCTAATGGATCTGCTGAACTCTGGAACAAGAAGAGGCTAGGTGAATTTTCGATTTTCAAAATCTTTTTTGTTCAAATCACACTTTGAACCCAGTTTTTTAAATGACATAAGCAACTCTTTCCGACTGTTTGGCGTGTTTATTTTTATTACATGGAGAAAAAGGAGGTTGAACAGCTCAAATTCCGTAGAATGCTTGGACATCCTTAATTAATATAATATTACGAATGGCATTTTGTTTACAATTTGTCCTATTACCTCTTGTCCGTTTTTGTCTATCACTTCCCTTTTGACAATGGCATTATTTAGCCTTTTAGGTTTGAGATGCATGATGACACTTTTGCCTTGTTTCACTTGGGGCCGATTTCCCTAGGAAGAAGTGCCGTGAAACGTTTGTTGGTGCTTGTAATTGAGGTCTCCAGTATTCTTGCACCCATCGTTCTATACAACACTTTCGAGGTTCTATCGATAAGGCCAAGAATTTCGTAACACGTTCTTTGGTGGGCTGCCCTTGACACCTACATATCCTTAACTACCGGATTGTACCAATTTCGTAACATGTTCTTTGTTTGCCCCGCGCTTGACAGACACCTATCATTAACCACAGGATAGGACCAATTTCGTAACACGTTCTTTGGTTGGTCAGCGCTTGATTGACACCTATCCTTGGTATTCTGACACCTAACCATAAGATAGGGCCATACTCTACGTCTTCACCGCATGCTCTTTCATATCATCACTTTGACAACTGCGCTAGTCGTTTTCGACGCCTCCTTTTAATGGAAGCCTCCTATCGCGGATCTAGCGCGATCAATAAAAGTGAGAACATTTGAACATGCGCCGAGATATGCGAGCCGATATCGAAGAATAACAAATCAACAGCCTCAGCTGACTACAGCTCGGCATAAACACCCAAACGTGCTTGGGTAAAGGCTTAAATCCATCCCACTTGGTCGCCGCAGCTCAGACGCCTGGCTGCGCCTCGCCGCCGCATTCCCGCCTGGTCGCCTTCGCTCCTCGGTCTGGCCGCCGCTGATCACTACTCTTGCCGTATTGCCGCCCTGCATTCGCCTTCCGCCTTGCCGCCCATCAGCCTGGCCCCCGCTGATCACCATTCTTGCTGCCGCTCATCCTGCCCGTCGCCTTGTCATCGCCTTCCACCTTGTCACCTCGTTTGCCTGCCGCCGCTTTCGGCACTCTTGCCACCCCGCACCAGCTGCCCTCTTTTGCCAATAGGTTTGGGCTGCTCTTAAACCGTTAGTGATTTTAGCTAGCTAGATGTCGACTAGATGTCGTAGGTAATCACTTTGGCCGCAGTCCAGTTTCTATGCACCTCCATTACTCTCATGCGCCTTCAGAAGATGTCTGTATTACAGGTCGTGCTATGTCGAGATTGTTCTTTGCGTATTACATATTCGCGGTTTAATTACCTAACTTTTAGGTCACGAATAAAGTAATTGGGATTGGATTCTTGCGTACTGGTCAGTCTACGTATATTATTAGCTCGTGGCAGGGAAACCTCTGGACGAGCTGAGCAACTAATTTGCCTCTTTAGTTTGTTTCACACCCTCTAAGATTCAGGACTTCCAAGCATGCCATCATCCAGCGAAGAAAGGCCTCACAGGTGCAAAGAGAGCAAGAATCCAATGATTCGCAAGAGCCTGTATAAGCACCTGCGATTTGTTTACGGTGAACTGAATATCAGCTTGACCTGGAAAAGGAGTGATTAAGAAGGGAAGCGATGGTAAACAGGGTGGACCTTTCTTTGTTTGTCCACTGTATGAAACTCAGTTCATCAAATATGAGGGGCTGGCAATCCGTGGCCAAGAACACCACATTGAAGATGGAGAGGCGGCGAAGAGCAGATCTACTCGTCACTACACTGGCTAACTTTTAAAGCGCAGGAAGATTTTGAGGTACTATTAAATATATGTTTGAAACACTCTCGGCATTGAGAGAGTAAACAACTGGAGCTTTTTTCAGGTGTGGCTAAACGAGAATTGCAGGCGGGCCGATACGGCATTTTATACTAGGGCCCAAGTTCCAAATAACAAGTGCTATTATCCCAGGTTTCTCTTCAATGTGTCGAGTTTTATTTTTAGTTTGGTTAAAGTTGAGAGGTGTTATTAGGATCTAATCGCTCAGACATATTCGTTTTTAGAAACCAAAGTCGATTCTCACACAGCCAAAAGGGGTTGACTATTCCACGTTCTACTTTTATTGAATCTTGGCATGATGTTGATCAGTATGAATACCAAAGTGATGCAGCTGACGAACCAAGATTAGTATAGATCCTTTATTTCGGCTAACGTTCTGGCGTAACGGCCATCTTCAGAGCCTGGAAGAGTCAAGTAGAGTTTGAAAAACCATCCGTACAAAAACCATTTCAAACCACAGCGGTGAATCAGAGGTTGAAAGGAGAGGGGGACGAAGCATGAAGAGGTAACGCAAACAGTCCAGTGCAGTTGCGCGAAAAGTACCCCTTTTGAGGCGATCCATGAGAGGATGAGGTCACCTCCGGTCCACCCTCCTAGAGAGCCTCTGGCAGACCGTCCTCCGGTTCCAGACCGCAAATGTTAACGTACGGGCCCAGCTCCTGTATCACCGCTACGCACTCCTCCACCCTGTTGATTGTGGGGTTCCTAGCGGCAATCCACAGCGCTTCTAGTGTTTTCTGCGCCGAATCTCGAACTCGCGTGCTAACATCGTCACCTCCACGTCAACCCAGCGCCAGCCTGTGCTCACCCGACGGACCGGAGATATCGCACCTACGAAGCATGTCCAAATGCTCTTTAGCGCGCTGCCCAAGTGGTCCACCCCTCTCGCCGAAATACTCGCCGTTGCAACTCATGCGCTTTATAAGATATGCTACACCTGAGGCCATGCGGTCTCCCTCCTTCTCGAATGGGCAAATAATGCACTGGCGAGTCTTACATCTGGAATCGTATAGTCGATTCCTAACGAGACGTGCCTTGAGATTGGCCGGCGGAACCAGGTGGACTATTGTTGCCCTTTTGTGAATATGCGATGAAACTATGACGGCGCAGTGACGCGCAGTAAAGGGATGTTTTGGACACATGGGACACTAAGCGCTTATTTTACGATGAGAAAGAATATTTCAGAAATTTGCTGGAAGATGAAGCCAATTTTTCTTTGTTATCATTCTATGCGTATGCATCGTGATGTGCATCCAAAGCTAATGGCTCATTTGGGAGTTTGCTACAAGTCAACAATGTCAATTGACCTATCGACATCGCTCGAGTATGCTGATTTTTGCTGAGAATGAGCAGTTTAGGAGAGGAGCGTTGCAAGTGCAATGTCCACAAAACGGGCGTTTAACAAAACGGAAAAATCTATGGATGGACCTCTATCGACCGCTAGCTACTGTCTTCTCGAAATGATCCCTAGCCTAGGCTTAATAACTACTGGGTTAAGTACTGGGTTAATAACCCTACTGTAGTATATTAAAGAGTACTGCGTGTGTGCGTGTTTCCGTTCGTCACAACTGGGATGGGGGTATAGTGTACTGGCGATACTCAACGATTGATGGCGACCACAGCGGCCCAAAATTTCAGTCCTGGGGTAGCCGAGGAGGCTAAACACGAACCCTACGTTTGTCTTTGAAGTGTCAATCGCCATCAATCGATATGGATCAAGATTTTCTGTAGATGTCATCCACGGAGTATTGGCCCTGAGGGTAGTCGAGGTCGCTGAACGGTAGCGGTTTAGTATCCTCGCTCGGTTATAATAAAATGACTCTCTGGACATTTCACCGCATTCAAAAATGTTGGATGTTTTTCAGCGTGGCGTCAGTACGCTATCGGAACAATTACTATATTTATTGTTGGTGAGCTCTAACTTTTCTGGTAGTAATCAATACCCTTAGAATAATGGAATAGAATAGCAACTTTTTATCGTGACTGTTTTTAGCTTTTCCCACTCGGCGAGACTGCATTGCAGAACCTATGACGTAGACGGCGAATGATGATGAGGAGTTATTACTACGGTGAAGCCTTCAGTGCGGCCGATAGGCCGCTCTTGCGGCTGCTAATATATTAAGCCAGCAGCAATTTGACGGCCACACTAAGTCCTGTTTGAGGTCCCAAGCAATCGCTTAATATGGGCAGTGGTCGACCAATTGTGGTTATCTCTTGTAAGGTATTGTGAAAGGTTATCATCTCCGCCAACTCCAAAAAAGTCCGATATCATCGATATTGGTTAGTTGTCGGTATTGCTTATGAAAAAACGACAGTAGCGTTCAATGCCACCCTTGCGCTTATGGAAAGACAGTCGCGTCATAATGGCTGTTTTTTTTTTGATAAAATGATTTATTATCTTTGTGCTAAACTCTCAGTGGTCTATCTTACATTTATTTAGAGCATTTACCAAACTACATCATAAAACGTTATTGCAGTGATCATTCCGCAAAAACGTCAAGGCTTCAATTCGTTGCTAAGAACGACCTATTGAGCATAATTGAGAAGCAAGGTCAAAGAAGGAAAGGTTCCCAACTCAAGGTGAGCTTTTGCGAATTGCTATTTTGACAGAATGTAGGGCACTAGGAGCGGAGTCCGAATCCACAGTCAGTTTTTGCTGAACGCTTTTTTAAAGATCTGAAAAGGAGGCGGAGGCGTGAGCGAAACTATCGTCAATCCCTACGACATCCAACGAGATGTGCCTCGGCTGCGCAGTTAGTAGGAGCCCCGCATCTTAGGAGTACGCCTGCGGGGTCTTCAGTTCGAGTTCGCGTGCTGCCGATATTTTTGTACATACTAGTTTGTTGTTATTACGCTCTTTCACTTGGTTGACCTAGGCGGAAAATCCTAACCGTGGAACAGGAATCGGATTCACGCAATAGGTGGCGCCTCCTCCGACTGTGCTACACATGATTATTCAGTATATTAGGTTGTTACAGAAGTTCTCGCCATTTTCAAGACACCACATTTTTTAATTTTAGAAAAAAGCGAAACACGTCGAAAAGCGAAGTAACCGCCATCATGTTCTATCACTCTTCTCCACCTTTCAGGCAGACTCCCGATCCCATGTAGCGTGGCACTTTTCTGGCTCGAAGAAGCCATCCAGCCAGCATTCCATGTCGTCCTCGTCCTCGAACGTTTTTCCTTGAATAGCATTGGGGAGAAACAGAAAAAGGATTAATTTGTTGGTGCAATACCTTTGGTTCCGAAAAGTGCTTGCCGTCAATGTGGACTGATTTCTCCAACGGTGATTTTTCGCTGTTGTCCTCCTCCTCACAGTCATCATCAGGTGTCCAGTCGACATCCACCTCCTCATCGACACGCACCTATGGAACCAACTGGATAATACGTGTAGAAAGGTCCCATTTGTGTTATACTTCCTATAACCTGAGCCGACTCTTCCTGACAGATCACCACATATGGCATTGAGTAGGGTCCTTTTATGATATTCGCATCCGCAATGTCTCTCAGTGAAATCCGTTGTGAAGGTGGAAAGTAATCAATCGACAACACGTTCAGATGAGAACGACAATTTAGCACACTTATGCACCGATATGACCCGTGTTCATAGTATTCAACTGTGTTCATAGTATTATTGGTGATATGGTATGATATGGCATTGTTGATAAACTAGCACATTTGAAGGCGCAATTGGTCTGTTTTAAGCATTAATGGTCAAAAGTAAACTCCTGTGATCATGAGAAGGCGTAATAGCAACAAACTAATATGCGCAAAAAAAACCGGTATCATGCGGACTCAAACTGGAAAACCCGCCGGTGTGCTCATATCAAGCGACCCTCCTACCGACTGCGTCGCCGAGGCACATCACGTTGGGTGTTTTAGGTGTTTATGAAAGTTGCAAGCATGCCTTCAGACCTCCTTTTCAGACCTTTAAAGAAGTGTTCAGCAAAAATTAACTGTGGTAGTGGACTCCGCTCACTGAGCCCTACATCCTGTCAAAATAGCATCGTAAAAGCTCACCTTGAGTTGGGAACCTTTCCTTGTAAGACCTGGCTTCTATGATACGGATGAAATGCAATCGCTTTTAATGTGGGAGGATAGGAACAACAGTAATCAAGGATTCGCCTTCTTTAGAGGCCATATGATGGAAGCTGAGTATTATTTGCTTCTTTCGTTGATATTTGTGCCATTCTGGCGTCAGATTCATCAACGACTTCATAACTAACAGAGAATTCACAGTGGAAAACTCAGATAACACGGCTTATCGCTTACCATTTCGCTTGATAAGCCGCGCTATTAGTGATTTCGGCTGTAATTTTTTCTGTTAAATTTCTGCAAGCCGTTGATGAATCCGCCCCGAGTCTAATCGTAAGTTTTCCCTTTGACTTTGCGCCAACCCAGCTGCAGTGGCTGGAGGCCTACTCACGACGTGGAAATTCCAACGATGACACAATGCCTTCAAAAGTCAAGGAGCGGTCATGGACACAGCCGTGCTGAGTGCGAGGTGGCACTTGAGACTGAAGAGCTAGGTGCAGCACAGGAATGCTAACTCCAGAGCTGACTGCCTTGTTGAACTCTTGATAAGATCTTGCCGATTCTAACGAAAGCAATGAAGATTGCACTCCTGACGCTAAATTATTTCTTCACAAGAAAGTGTTCAGGGCATGCGGCAGCTCACGACAGCGTCATTTAGATCGCAGCAAACAACAATGCATCACTGCGATGCTCTCGCGAGCTACAGCGGAAGATCTGAGAAAATCAGAATCAGTTCTGCAACGTTAGATAACTCGACCGCCTCCGCTGTGGATGAAGCAGCGCACCTCACTTAGGTTAGATCACTCACTCAAACGTCATCGACCACTACCCCAATTATATAGTGGTAGATAGATAGATTGGCGTCGAAATAAAGGAAAATGTCTTACCTCTCAGGTTTCTGCATTCTTCGCTAGGAGAGAACTATAATATAGAAATATAAACAGAAATATAACAAAATAACAATATAGCAAGGCATTTGACAAAGTAGAACATGATCGCCTTCTTGCTAACCTAGACAGGGTAGGAGTTCGTGGTCAGATGCTGCAATGGTTTGAGTCTTATCTCTCAGGATGGAAATTAAGCGTTAGAGTAGGAAATCACTTGTCAATGCCCAGAAACTGTCCATCGGGAGTCCCCAAAGACGGAGTTTGTCACCGATTCTGTCTCTCATTTACACATATGATTTACCAGGCTATCTCAAGACTGATCCCAGAATTTCGGTTTTTGCTTGCGCCGATGACGTTAAGGTCTACATTTCATACGAGATCAGTGAGTCAGAGAAGGCTACGCGCTTGTTGAATGAAGCGGTGTCGAAGATGAGCACATGGTCCAATGAATGGACATTGCCTTTAAATACAAGGAAAAGTCATATTTTCCCGCTTAACTCCTCCCCGCTCCACGGATCTCCCTCGATAGAGAGCCTTCGGGCTCTCTTGTTAAGGGGGATCTCGGGCCGCTTGTCGCAGGGCCACGTGGCGCGTACCCGGGTGGTGGATAAGGAAATTAAACGCGAACCAAATGCGACCGTGTACTGCCCAGAGACGCAGGTGGGATACAGGGGATGGACTCCTTGCTCCTGCTGTGTCGGGTCGACGCGTTCCTTGTGCGTGGGAGCGGCATGTTCGTACACAGTGTGCGCAGATGTGTCCGTGACTGTGCGGATTGTAACTGTGTCGGCTCGGGCAAAAGCTTGCACTCGGAAGACTGGGAGTACATCGTAAGGCCATTCGAGGCCGCCTCAAAAGTCTCGCCCCGTCCCTTCGGGCAGTCTGGCTGGCTGCCCGGAGTTCTTCGCCAGCACGACAGAGCCTGACTAGCTACCCGTGTTGTATGGAAGTCAAACACAGCAGCACTAAAGGGCCTCATTCCCCTGACCCCGAAAGAGCCCTCATTTCTGCAGCGATGGGAAGAACGAGTACGGAGAGGCTGCTAAAATCTCAGGGCCTAACCAGGCTGCGCAAATTGAGAAGAATAGGATGACGATCTGTACTTACAACGCCCGCACACTTGCGTCGGAAGCATCCGTCGAGGACCTGATGATGCAAACCAGGAAGATCAAGTACGACGTCACCGAGACGAGAAGACACCACCCCCTACACGCCGCCTACGACTCTATAGAAGATCTGTTCCTCGGAACATGCGACAGCAGGGTAGTAGGCGGCGTTGGTGTCCTCGTCAACACGCACTTGGCCATGAACATCGATTCGTACGAGTCTCTGCCAACAGAATCGGACGTATGCAACTGAAGCGATGTGGCTTCGTGCCAGCTATGACTGTATTCGTCGCGTATGCCCCAACATCCGACTACGACGACGAAGAGGTCGAAGCCTTTTACGTGGAGCTGGAAAAGTTCTATAAGGAAGATCACACCTTCTACAAGGTGATCGTCGGCGACTTCAACGCCAAGATCGGACCGCTAAGGTCGCCGGAAGAACTTCACATCGGAACCCACGGTTTGGAGTGGAACGAGCAAGGTGAAAGGCTGTCTGAGTTTATCTTGTCGACCAAGACCATCTATGGAAGCTCACAGTTCCAGAAGCCTCCCTCTCTACGATGGACCTGGGAATCCCCCGGTGGCCAGTTCCACAACGAGATCGACCACATCATCTTCAATCGCAAGTATTGCCTGACCGACGTCTCCGTTGTCCCGAAGTTCTACACGGGATCGGACCACCACCTCCTTCGCGTGAGGTTCCGCTTTTCGCGTCAAGGAGAGAAGGCCGCAATGTTCAAGAAGAGGTGTCCCAGTACAACCATAAACTGGGACATATACACCACTCGTGCCAGCCTTTGGAATGATACCGTCAAGGACAACATCGACGAGGAATACGACCGCTTCGTGCACCATCTCCACGATAGTGCTAAGGGAGCTGAGAGCTTGAAGACCACCAAGAGACGCCTGTCTCCGGAAACTCTTGAGCTAATACGCCAGCGTGGAGCAGCACGAGATTCAGGCAACTACCAGCTGACGTCTGAGCTTGCGAAGCTATGCAGAGCGGCGATAAAGGAAGATCTCAAGGAGAGAAGGGCGGAAGTGTTGGCTGAATCCGCAGAGGCAGGGTTGAGCACCCGCAATGCCCGCCGAAACTTCCAACTTCAAAATCAAGATGACCGCTCTCCGACGTCCTGACGGAACCGTCACCTCTTCCAGAAGGACCATGGAGAAGGTCATCCACGACTTCTACTCCGATCTCTTCGATAGTCACGTCCACCTGCCCCCATTCTATCTTCCGCAGAATGGAGACGTCGTTCCCTCTGTTCTCCTTTCCGAGATCCGACACGCCATCTCGTCGGTGAAGAAACGTACAGCACCCGGCCCTGACTGGATCAGAGCCGAACACCTGAAGAACTTCCCGCCAGCGCTCATCAACACCCTGGTGCGGCTCTTCACACGATATCTGTCGGAGTGCAAGATTTCATCTCAGTTTTTGAGTTTTTCACCCTCAATTTATTTTCGAACAACATTTCCTACGAACCGTTTATTCTTCTACCAATACAACCAATCATTCTACTACCGATTTATTCAATCGACCGTTTCGCTAGCTATGAAATCGACCATTCTGCCATCGACCATATTGTGATGGACCATTTTGCCCATTATGCAATCGACCATTGGATGACCAAGATTATTCAACTTGAGCTTGGCTGGTATATGTATTTGTCTTGCAAAATACTCGCTTGTTCTTCTTTAGCTTCTTGCCTTGACTTGATTTGAAGTGGAGATTCCATGGATTCCGATCGATCGGCTAACATCCAACTAACGGCCTCCTCGCGCGTCAGGGGTGCATCCGACTTGTGCCGCTTGGCGAGCCAGACAGCCAGCCCCGCATCCTCTGCACCCCCGCTTAAGAGCGCTGATAGATGGGCGGAGTGAGCGGCGATTTCTGAACCGGAACGCAGTTCAGAACACTCCGGAAACCACAGTTTAAATGCGGGGAACAATATTAAAAGTATTGTTCACGCCGCTCCACACGGGACGTAAAGTTGCAGACATGCAAACAAACGGCGCATTTGAAACGAGGAGACCGTTTTTTGGCGTGTATAGGCAAAAAAATTTTTTTTGTGAAGGCAAGCGAGCTAATGAAGAAAAATTTTTTTAAAGATTTGTGTGTCTTACCAACCTTGCCCTTACATAACCTTGTAATGAGAGCAAAATTCGAAATTACGAATAAGAGACAAACGTGGTATCAAACAAAATGAGAAGGCCACAACATTGAGATGCAATGTATAAAGCGAAACCAACAATATGAAGAACTCAAGCATGTTCCGGGTGTGTCGTCGATGGCGCAGTAGCGAGCCTTTGTTGGAGTACTCCGAGGGCATCTGGTAATCTGGAAACAGCAAAATGGATTACATTGAAGTAGAACCTTAGGACTATCGTTTTTGGATTTCTTGTTTGTTGATTGGAATTTGGGTTGTTGCGCGTGTTTTTTTGTGCTTAAATTGATTGAATTTGAATTGAACCTTAAAACTTAATTTGAATTTTTTTTTGTCGCAAGAAATGAATCTTGAGTATGCTTGATTTCGAAATGATCGAACATCTGTATTGAGAGATTGAGGAATGGCTTGAAAGAACTTGAAATTGGAGTGAATTCGAAAATTGTTACTAACTTTCACTACTTGAAGGTGAACTCGCAAAGCGCAGTGTGGTGTTCGTTCATTTCCTTCACCCTGTTTGCTTTGCGGCAGTAGAAACACGGGTGACTTTTGCGGCAGTCCTCCTGCGAGTGGTCCGCGGGGGCTAGACATTTTTCGCATTTCTTCAGCGCGTAGACGCGGCGCAGACGCTGTACGATCGTTGGGTATTCATTGCAAAGTGAAGTCCAGTGTTTTTGGCCGCAGAATGTGCAGCTGCGAGCTGGTTCGAATGGCATTGTTGGTGTCTGCTGCTCGTTACGGCTCGTTTCCGGTTTGGTACTCTTCTCGCTAGCGATTTCCCCGTCTTCCAGCTGTCTGGTGGTCGAGCGGAGCGACGGTTCCATCTGAGATGTGTTTGGGTTAAGGTGAGCGAGAGAATTGGCGTGATATCGTTTAAGCGTTATTACCTTGGGTCTTTTCACCGCGTCCGTTTGGGTTTCTCTGGTTTGTGAAGTTTGATTTGCTGTTCTTTTTCTGGTGCTGCGTTCACTTTCTCGATCCCGCGCTCGTTCTCGGGCCATGTCGTCGTATTCTCGTGCAAACGCACGGGTGTAGTCCAGTATGCGATCGTGGTCGCGTGTCATGTCGTGCTAAAATGGGCTTGTGAGAGGTGCACGACGTAAAGCAAATTAGTGGTAGCTTGGAAAGGAATTTGGAATGTTCGTTATGTTGTTTGTTGAACAACTGAATGTTTACAAATGCGTTGAAGGCTTTTCTATCTACCCATCGAAATCCTGCGGGTGTTGGATATGATTGACTGAAGTGGCTCAAACAATGCTGTGATGCGACTGTCCGCGATCGATAATTTGTATTGCACGTCGTCGATTTGTTCCTCGATACTTCCCAGTCGATTAAATATGTTCGTGTCGGTCAAATTCCATGCTGGCGGCATGACTGCCACTTGTGACGTTTCACCGATGGATAGTTGACGTTCTGTCGGGATAGGTTCGTCCTCGGCAGTTTTTTCGGCACTGCTACTCGCCATGTCCTTAAAAGGGTAGAAATTACGGAGCATGCTAGATTTCTTATTGACGGTTTGTCCGAGTGCGTTAAAGCGCGAGTTTTAAACATGATGACGCAACTTTTAAGATAAAATAGATAATACGGACGAGAAGTTTATAGAGGAGTTGGAATATTCTGTAAATTATGACAAAGATTCTGAGAGGGAGAGGAAGTAGCGCGAGCATCCGCGCGACGGCTGAGGACGGTCTGTATCGGTTTCCTGGTGTGCTTGTGCACTTGTTGATGTATCCGATGCTGATGCTAAGCGCGATAACAAGGGCAGTCATTGTCAGCGCCGTGTGAAGAAGCCATTTTTGCACGTGTCAAAGAAGTGTTGAACGTCAGGGAATTTGAATTCGAATATGTCTTGTGATTGACTTGAGTTGTGGTGTGCTTGTAAATAGTGGAGAAATGGCTTGTAACCGTTCACGTATTGCAATGTGGCTTGGAGCTCAAAAATTGTCGTATGGGACCCGCAAACAGCGGAGCACTGTTCGTGTATTAGTGCTCTGCTGTAGAAAAGGGTCACATCATTTGCGTGGCCGTATTTGGAGCATATCAAGGCAAATTGTTGTGTTGTGCATATTACCTGGGCAGTGGCTTGAGGCACTGATGCGTAGCAGACTATTGTGAGGAGGCTTCCCTTTGCGCAGTTGTAGCACCCGAAAAATGCGACTGGGACGACGTTGCAGGAAAAGTCCGTGATTTGCTGTTGTAGAGATGTGATGGTAGTGTCCAAGATTACCGCTAATTCTACGGAAAATACCTTTGCATGAATAGTAGGCGTTCGCGTAAGTCCTTCTGCTGTTACCAGACCGTTAGGTAGTGGAATGGGAACTGTATTCGAAAGATCCATCGTTTCTGTGACATTGTTTTGAGTGCAGTAGCAATTAACGGTGTCTTCTGCCGGGTTGCATTTACAAGTGTCTTCGATGGTGCAAGATGAATTGGTGCTATCAGAGAGTAAGGGATTGCTCGTACATGCGTAGCTGAAACTAGTTTCATCTCGAAGATAGGCCGTTGATTTGCCGTTTGTGACGAATCGCTTCGTAGTGATCGAAAATGGGCTAAAATCAAGCGATGTGACTTCAATGATGTGTCCTCCCAGTGATTTCTTCGTGTATGGTTTGATCTCTATTTGTGAGTGTCGACGCCACGCCAAGTCCTTTTGATTTTCGACCTTTAGCTTCACACTCTTGAACCAGGAAGGACATTCGTAAATTTCGTAAACATTGTGATCTAGTGGAACGTGGTACACTCGGTAAAATAGACATCCGGAGGACGGGAACCCACATGAGCACCCTAAGCCACCGCAAGACTCGGAGCAGTATGTGATGCCTGTATGGTTGTTGGCTATATCTAGCTCTTCAACCATGCTGTCCGGATTGATTTTTCCGCATTTTGCACCTGTGCAAGTGCCCATATGCGGGCATCGTTTGCGATATTGCACCCTCACATCCGTATTTCGCGTGTAGTAAAGGGTCACTCAGCGACAACGTAGTATGACTCCCTGTACTGTGATTCTGACAATCGTTTCGTTTATCTGACCGTGGTTGAGCTGCAGACAAGTCGTGGACTGGAGTGAGTTCAATTTGGCAATAATTGTTTTGTGGCTCGTGCAGTTCTGTTCTGGACTTCTACACTGTGGTATGGTACCATGGTTGTTAGCTGGCAACCTGCAGCTGTGTGAACGGTAATAGCTATGGCGAAAATACGGACGAAAGTGGATGCGTTCCATCTTCTAGGTTGTCTTCTGTGGATCTCGACGAGTGGAATAGAGTCTGCTGAGTTGTTGTGTCGATGACAGAGTTTAGAACGAGGCTGTTTGAAGCAAATGCACTTGGAGAAGATGTATTTGCATGTTCGAATAAGTTTTTTAACCGCGATGCACAACAGGAAGATAGAAATGAGGAGAATATATAAAAGGAGACCTGTTACCGTGATCGCGATTCTAGGCCAACACCCGGGATTGGATATCATGGCCACACAGAAATTGCATTGGATTTGTTCGCAATAGGGGCTTGGCGGGCAAGCCCAATGTATTGCAGATGTTTCATTCATTAGTATGGATTTAACTGTGATGTGGTAGGAGTGTAGTGTTATCTCGGGGGGAAATTGGACTTTAAAATTGAAGTTAGGATGTTTTACATCTAAACAGTAGTCGTTTCCGCACACCTGCACTGTTGGTGGTAACTGTTCCTTGTACCGAATCTCAATTCCCCCTCGGACACAACGAAGTGTAGGGGTGTGAGCGTTCTCTGTGCTCCCCTGGGCGCATAGGTTGGCTATCAGTGCAACCATGATCCATGGTTTCCAATATGCTCTTGATCGATTCGTTGCCGCCAGGCTGCTCTCCGTGGCGGTGTTTATAATGCAGCTTGTCATATTGTTTTTTTGCACGGCGTGGGAGGAATGGTCGTGTACGTCCTATGGCCGGGGTATCCGGAGTTGTCATGGGATCGATGTTGTTGTTGTCCCTAGAGGTTATATCTTCGGCAGTCGTGTTCTTTCCTTGTTCGTTAATTGGGTGTTCGTCTTTCTGTCCATCCGGATTGTTTTGCTCGTCCAGTTCAAGAGGAATAAGCTAGTTTATTGATCTTTCTATTTTTGATTTCATCGTGCGGAGTTTGACCGATCGTATTTCGCCATCTGGGTCTGTAATGAGTTCTTCGACCAGTCCCATCGGCCACTCTCCTCGAGATGTGTTTTCATCCATGTAAGTTCGACTTCCCCCTCTGACGGTCGTTTTCTAGTGAACGTTTTTTGTTTTATTCGTCTCTGGTGGAAGTTTCTTAATTCGAGTAGGTAATTTTCATGCCAAGCTTTCCACAGATGTTGTAGATATTTGAGTTGGCTTCGAAAATATGAGATGGCTTGGTCTTTAGTAGATATACTTGGTGTATAGGATGGGTCTTCGTTGTCGTCGTCATCATTCTGTGATGGAAAGATGATGTTTGCATACGGAACAAGGAAGTCTATAGGTCGCAGGATGAGGGAATCGTCCACTGTACTTCCAGCGTAGGCCAAAGGCCTTGAGTTGACCATGGCCTCGCACTCTGTTATCAGAGTGCCGAAATCACTTTCCTTGAGTAGTTTTCTGCCTAGAACGCGTCGTATTGCGGATTTCATGATACCTACGAGCCGCTCGTAAAATCCTCCCTTCCAGGGGAGAGAGGTGTGATAAATCGCCACTGTATCATTTCGTTAGCCATGAAGTAGCGCATATTTTTGTCTATGAATTGCTCTCTGTTGTCTATGACGTCAAAAATGTCTTTTCCAAGCTTAAAGTTCGTCGCGTTATCAGAAATGATAAGTTGTGGCTTTCCACGTCTTGCTATGAATTTTCTTAAGGTGTTTATCAGTTCTAAACCGCTCATATTGTTTACGATCTCCAAGTGGACTGCTCGCGTCACCATACAGCTTACGAGTAGTATCCATCGCTTACATTCGTTCTTTTCAGAGTCGACGACCCGAAATGGGCCTGCAAAGTCGACGCCCACGTGGGAGAAGGGGCGCGTTGGAGTGGTACGTGCGCTCGGTAGTGGAGGTGAGTTCGGATAAAAATAAGGTCGTCCGTTCCCTTTTTTGCATATTATGCAGCTCCTTAAAGTATGTTTTACCAATTGACGGCCTTGTGGGATCCAAAATCGTAAGTTTGCGAGTGTGGCGTTGACTCCTTGGTGTCCGCAGCGCAAATGAGCGTCTTTTATTAGTAGGGTGGTTAATGTGTGTTTTGGAAGAAGAAATATCGGTTCTCTTGTTTCTTGTGGTAAATGTGTGGTTTGAACTCTTCCTCGGCAACGTATGATTCCATTTAGGTCTTTGTAGAGCTGAAGGTTGTCCCATTTCTTGAAATGTTGCGTTGTCATTGATTTTTGCATTGATTTGATGAGTATGCTTTCAGCTGCCTGGATATCGATCGCTTGTGGGATGATCAGCGGCTTCGAGCAGTCTACCATTGCGACTTCAGGGATGCAGGTTTGTAGGATTTGTTGTTTTTCGGCGGAGAGTCTGTTATATAATTGGGACTTGAAGTATTTTAAAACTATTGCTGCTATCCGCTTATATTTGTTGATTGATGAACACCCCCTTGTAAAGATATATTCGACCGGGGTTTGAGACGTGCTTGCTGTCATGGCGGTTGCTTCTTTGCCTACTTTTCGTTGATCGATTAATTTATCCTCTTTTGGGACCCACTCAAAGTTTGGAAATTGCGTCCAATCAGTGGCGGAGTCGTGAAGGAAGTGTGGGCCGGACCACCATACATGGCTAGCAATTTGTTCCTTAGTCAGTCCTCTTGTCGCGCAGTCAGCGACGTTGTTTTTGGAAGAGACATAGTTTAAATACGTTTGGATTCCATTTTGTGACCACGTTTGCAAGGTGTTTCGTATTTCCTTGCACCGGTTGTCGAGGAATGTACCGTTTTTGCTGTTTGATTGCATCCAGTGCAAGGAAACTTGCGAATCGCTGTATATTCTTATTGTAGTTATTTTGAGCGCAAGTTCTTTCAACACGAATGCTGTGAGTCGTATACCGATTAAGAGAGCCATAAGTTCTAATCGTGGGATTGTCATAGTTTTCGACTTACCGTTAATTGGGGCTAGTCGATGTCTCGCCATTACGAACGATGTGCGTATTGATCCCTGGGTATCGATCGATCTTAAGTACACCACTGCCGCGTACGATCGTATAGATGCGTCAACAAATGTATGTAACTGATATTCACTGTTGTTTACGTTCACCGAGATGGGTCGAGGGAATGTGGCGGCGTAATTTGCCGCTCCATCGCAGATCGATTTCCATTTCTTGTCAAGGGCAGGAGTTAGCGGTTCATCCCACTTGTATTCCATTTTCCACAAGTTCTGCAGAAACAGTTTGGCGAAGAGGAGAAGTGGGATGAGAAATCCAAGGGGATCGAATGTGGAATGTGTTGCCTGTAGTACTTTACGCTTCGTCGGGTTTTCGAAATATCGAAGTTTGCATTCAATGGAGAATGTGTCGTCGTTGTAACACCAAGGGATTCCTAAAATGTGTGCGGATTTGCTTGTCAAAAGGTCCTCCGTAGGGATGGTATTATTACACGTCTCGTCATTCGTGATGAACTGGCGAAGGTTCATGGACATGTTGCAGAAGACTTGTTTGCACATAAAGTACTTGTGAATGAGCTCCTGCGTGTTTGTGGCAGTCATCAAAACATTGTCAACATATAGATTTGAACTGAGTTGTTGAGAAATTTCTTCTGGGAATTCCCTTTGTTGTTCGATTCCATATTTGATTGAAATTCCTAGGAGAAATGGCGATGCATTTATTCCGAAGGGTAGTCTGCAAAAACGTAACACTCGTATGTTATCAGACGTGGGTGGTTTGTTCGTGTTTTTCAACCATAAGAAGCGGACGGAGTCTCGCTCCGATTCCAGTAGATGAATCATGTGGAACGCTTTTTCGACATCAGCGATCATGATTTTGGCTCCTAGTCGAGATCTTAATAGGATACCACAAAGATTGGGCAGTATCAAGGGACCTTGGTGAATAACGTCGTTAAAACTGAGTTGCCCTTTCATTTTTGATGATGCGTCCAGTACTATCCTTGTTTTTGTTGTTGAACTCCCAGGTTTTATTACTGCCTGATGTGGTATATAATAGCAAGGAGAGGTGCCATTTGATCGACCTGGCGCATCCTCGATGAACTCCTTTTGGAGTTGTTCGTTGATGATGGTGCAATATTCCGTCCAACATTGCGGATTAGAGTCTTTGAGTTTGTAAAGCTGGTGAAGACGACTTAGTGCAAGGTTAAAGTTGTTCGCCAAGTCAAATTTATTAGCCTTCCATGGGAATTGAACGAAAATATTACCGTCCCGGACTTCAACTGTAGAGTAGAACTGAGCAATAATTTGTTCATTTTCTTCTTCTTGTGTGGAGAGCTCTTCGATCCCTACACCTGGCAGCTTCCACATCACAGTTAAATCCATACTAATGAATGAAACATCTGCAATACATTGGGCTTGCCCGCCAAGCCCCTATTGCGAACAAATCCAATGCAATTTCTGTGTGGCCATGATATCCAATCCCGGGTGTTGGCCTAGAATCGCGATCACGGTAACAGGTCTCCTTTTATATATTCTCCTCATTTCTATCTTCCTGTTGTGCATCGCGGTTAAAAAACTTATTCGAACATGCAAATACATCTTCTCCAAGTGCATTTGCTTCAAACAGCTTCGTTCTAAACTCTGTCATCGACACAACAACTCAGCAGACTCTATTCCACTCGTCGAGATCCACAGAAGACAACCTAGAAGTTTGTAAAGCTGGTGAAGACGACTTAGTGCAAGGTTAAAGTTGTTCGCCAAGTCAAATTTGTTAGCCTTCCATGGGAATTGAACGAAAATATTACCGTCCCGGACTTCAACTGTAGAGTAGAACTGAGCAATAATTTGTTCATTTTCCTCTTCTTGTGTGGAGAGCTCTTCGATCCCTACACCTGGCAGCTTCCACATATCCACGAAACTGCTATCGTCACTGATGTGATTTTGTGCGGTGTAGGTTCGTATAATGGTTTCGTAAAAGTTTTCATCTTCAGGCTGGTCGTTGAAGTTTTTTGTGGGTGCGCCGGAAACCACTGGACCGAAGAATGTAGGAGTGACAAAAAGTCCTGATGGAAGTCGAAGGGAAGGTTCATTAAGCTTCATTATTAAGTTGAAGTAGTCAATTCCGATGAGTATTTCTGGAGTAATTGTCTCGGTTACGAAAAATGCAGAGTAACCGGGATAATTCTTGTGTAGGAGAAGTTTATCTTGTGGAGATAAGTCATTCATATGGAGTGGTGGTGTCAATTTGTTGTTGGTTAGGAACTCTAGAGTTATTTCTTCTCCATAGCTGTTGGATAACGAGGCGACTACTCGGTTTACTCTTTTCTTTTCTGCGCGTCCACCGAATGTATTCACTGTAATGATCATTTCTGACTGAGGTGTCAACATTATACGTTTCGCGAGAGAGTGCAATATGAACGATTGATCGGAGGCAGAGTCCAGCAGGGCATACACCGTTTCTTTTGCTTCGTAGCATCCATGGTGTATATTAACCGGGACCACCATCAATCGTGCGGTCTCGCTGTCTCCGCACTGGTTGCTGCACACTATAGATGGTTTACTGGATAAATGACTTTATTGGATTTGTGCATTGACGTGTACATTACTGCGAGGTGGTGACAAAGAAGGTTGAGAAAATCGAACCCTCTGTGTCGCATTCTGTGAATTCCTTGTAGTGACTAAAGACGGGCTTCGAAAACCGCGATTTCTTGAAGGAGATGGAGAATAGTTACGCGGATTATAATTGGTGGTTGTATTATATTGTTCACGCGATAATGATCTTTGAAATGATGAACTCCTTCGTGCGTTAAGGCGATTTCTTCCGGGACTTTCGCGCGAATGTGACCGATTTCTGAATGTATGTCGAGTTGAAGGTGTAGAACTTCGCCCCGTGGGGTACCTGTTGGGTTGACCGTGTCGCCGTCTTCCATAGTTACTGTCATGGTTGTGAGGGTTTTGCCGAGTTTCGGGAGTGGGGGTCCTTTTAGTGTATCTTTGTCTACAAATAATTATGTTGTGGTGTCCTCCGCAGTTGCTACAATTGGGTTTACGGCAGAAACGCGTGCGATGCTTAGGGCTAAAACACTTCCAGCATGCAGTAACCACTTTGAGGCGCTCGATCTTTTGTTCTGGTGTGGGAAACTTTGGACAATATTGAAATCGATGCGATTTTCCACAACCAGTACATCTTGGGAATGTGTCGGTATGCGTGGAGAACACGGAATGTTCATTGCTACTCATTTCTTGTCGGCTCTCGATATGTTCCCTTCTTCGAACAACTATAGTGAGGTTATCTAGTAACTCGGTCATGTTCCAGATGCTTCCTGAATCGAATTCTTTTTTGGCTATTTCGTTCTGTATGGGCTTAGGAAAGGTATCGAGCACAATGCCTATCATGTGGGTTGTGTCGACTACGTCGCCTTGTTTCTTCAGGGTAGCGATGATGGCTTGAATGTCACTAAGGTTATTACGTAGGGACCGAGGATCCTCACGACAAGGTTTCATAGATTTGAGCTGACGGACCATTGTCATAGTGATGCGCTTGGGATCTTCATAAAGACTTTTGAGTTGACTTACTGCTCTTTCATATGAATCGCCTGTGCGAGGGATCATTTGTAGTGCTCGAGCCGCGTTTCCTTTACAACAGTTAAGTAGGATTGATAGCTTTTCGATATTGGAGTATGGTTTCTTGTGGACCAGTTCCTCGAAAAGCTCCCAAAAGGAACTGAAGTCCGTGGGGTTTCCACTAAAGTCAGGAACCCTAAGTTCGTTACCAATGAGGCGATGGTTAAGTTCGACGCGATTATGGGGAACGTCAGTCGGAGGGAGCTGTAACCTTTGCGGTGCTGGAATATGTTCAGGGTAGTTTCCCTGTAGAGACGTAGGTGAGGTGGTAGTTCTATCGTGTTGCGACTGGTTGGGAATATTGGACGAAGAACAAGTGTCACCGATTGGGACATGAGCAGAGCTGATAGCTTGCTGAACGAGTACTTCTTGGCATTGAAGCTCTACGAGACGTCTCTCCAGTTGTGCCACGACGTCTGTGGCGTTTTCTATGAGCTCATTCCCTTTTCGTTCTTCCCAGTGTTCGTCAAACTTAAGTTCGATGTCAGACTTTTGTTCTTGAACAATATCTGCTATGGCACAATGACATTGCTCATAGAACTCCCATACTAAGTTTTTCTGGGTATCAATGCGATTGATGACATTTTTCAAAATGATTTGCTGTGTAGCCAGGAACATGGTTAGTTCTGATTTATCAGATGGAAAGCTCCAAGCAGGTCGAAATTGTTCGGCTTCCTTCAGCAAGTTTTCCAGTGCATGTAGATATCGCGTGATCTTCTGTTTCGCTGTTTTCAGGTTGAATGGAGCCAGTGCTGCCATTGCAGACGATGTAGAATGGTTGAGGAATCCTAGCGAGTGGAGTTTATGATGTGCGCTTGATTAGATATGTTCTCTTTGCTTCGTTATGTTTTTGTTATCATTGCATTCATCGAGTATGAAATAAAACATTCCATCTTGTGGGGGTGTGTTTTGAGAGGGTATCATTTCTGACGCAGCGATGGGAAATCGTCTTCATCGCGATCTGCGAAATTGTGTCTTTTGCTAGATTCTGCAGAAACTAAAGTATGCTATGAATCGTGATAAGTAACAAAGTCGCGACGTGGTTTTCTGGGAGTTTCCCTTCTCTTTTATTGTCTTTCGGACTTGAAGCCGGGTTTTCTACGAGTTTCCCGTCTCGGTTTGTGATTTTGCATTGTTCTTTCGCTAATGACAGATAACTAAATAATAAGGTTGAGATCAAAATGTAAGGGTAAAGTGTGAGAGGCGTAATGTGTGTAGTTAGCAAATATACAACGGAGCAAAGCAGATAAGTATGGAGGCAAGGTAGAGGAAGACGTGCACACTCATGTTAGGTATAGAAGAGAGAGGGTAAGTTGATCAGGCTTACCGTCCCGGGTACTGTTTCGCGTGCGCGTGAACTTCAATGAGAAATAACTTGTGGATAGGTAATGGTGTAGAGGTCGAGTGTGGTCAGCTGTATGTGTATTAGATATTACAAGACGTTATGCCTTGGCAAAACGTTTGACTGTAGTTGTTTCAAAGGAGGGTACCTTGAAGGAATCTCTTGGAGCTTGTGTAATTGAATGAATGGATTGAATTTATGGTGGTGCAGGTTGAGCCAGTTCGGCCGATGCACCATTTTGAGTTTTTCACGCTCAATTTATTTTCGAACAACATTTCCTACTAACCGTTTATTCTTCTACCAATACAACCAATCATTCTACTACCGATTTATTCAATCGACCGTTTCGCTAGCTATGAAATCGACCATTCTGCAATCGACCATATTGTGATGGACCATTTTGCCCATTATGCAATCGACCATTGGATGACCAAGATTATTCAACTTGAGCTTGGCTGGTATATGTATTTGTCTTGCAAAATACTCGCTTGATCTTCTTTAGCTTTTTGCTTTGACTTGATTTGAAGTGGAGATTCCATGGATTCCGATCGATCGGCTAACATCCAACTAACGGCCTCCTCGCGCGTCAGGGGTGCATCCGACTTGTGCCGCTTGGCGAGCCAGACAGCCAGCCCCGCATCCTCTGCACCCCCGCTTAAGAGCGCTGATAGATGGGCGGAGTGAGCGGCGATTTCTGAACCGGAACGCAGTTCAGAACATCAGTGGAAGACCAGCAAGACCCTCTTGCTGTACAAGAAGGGAGACGTGTACGACATTGGCAACTATCGCCCGATCTGCCTGCTGTCCGTAGTCTACAAGCTGTTCACTCGAGTCATCCTGAATAGGATCAGCAGAACGCTGGACGAAGGACAGCCACGCGAACAAGTAGGATTTCGGAGAGGATTCAGCACGATCGACCACATACACACCATTACGAAACTCATCGAAGTGTCGCGAGAGTATAAGCTGCCGCTGTGCCTTACGTTCATCGACCTCAAGAAGTCATTCGACTCCTTCGAGACTGAAGCGGTCCTCGAAGCCCTGCTCACTCAGGGCGTTCCTACTCAGTACATCAGAGTCCTTCGAGAGCTGTACAGTGGATTCACGACCAAGATCTCGCCATTCTACAACGACGTCGTCGTCGACGTAAGGAGAGGGGTTCGGTAAGGGATACCATATCCTCGAAACTCTTCAGCGCCACCCTCGAAAACGTCATGCGCGAACTAGAATGGGAAGACATGGGAGTGAAGGTCGACGGCCAGCAGCTGCACCATCTTCATTTCGCTGATGACATCGTAAAACAATAATGCAGACTAGTGTCTAAGTGACCTACTTCTAAAACAGTTCTATACTGATTTTCGTACTCAGCAAGCAGGATGAAGAACGTCCGACTCCATGCCCACCTATTCGACTCCACTGTTCTTCCTGCCCTAACATACGCCTCAGAGACCTGGGCTATACGAAAGCAGGATGAACACGCGATCAGCGTCGCTCAGCGTGGAATCGAGAGGAAGATGCTCGGAGTGACACGAATCACGCAAGTGAGAGAAGGCCTCCGGAGTTCCGAGCTTCGCCGACGTTCGAAGATCAGAGACGCTGTCGCGTGGGCCAAGTTGTCGAAAATTAGGTAAGCCGGCCAGGTAATGCGCTTCGCAGACACCCGCTAGACGAGAGCCGTTACCGACTGGATTCCTCGGGATGTCAAGAGAACACCGGGACGCCCACCATCACGTTGGTCGGGCTTTTTCGTGAAAGCCCTGAACGACCGATATGACGCTCTTCGTGCCCCTCGAGCGAGGAGGATCCATTGGACCACTCTGGCACGCGACAGGGACGAATGGAGACGCTGCTGGCGCCCGCTCGAGCAAGTCGATGATCAACGGGATGACAGGTGATACAGGTGAACTCCTCCCCGTTAGAAATAAAATTTCCAGATGGCACTTCTCTTTCCCCGGCGATCAGGTGATCGACTTTGGCGGGCTTTTTTCGAAAGGCCTTTGTTGGTCAAATCAAGTTCAGGAAGTTACTAAAAAGGGACTTAGGCTAGTTGATCTATTATTACGAAACATCCACTGTTCTGATGACTGAAGCTTTATAAAACCTACGTTCTCCCAGTAGTTGATTACTGTAGTCCTGTTTGGAATCCTCATCTGACTAAAGATATTCAAGCACTAGAAAGAGTCCAAAAGATCTTCACTAGCCTGTTGTACTACAGAGCGTTTGCCAATCATGGTTGTGAGCCAAGCATTCCTGAGTATATGGGGAGGCTTAAAGATCTCAAAATGGAAAGTCTTTTCTATCGTAGAACTGTTTCAGACCTACCTCTTGCTTTCAAGTTCTTCAGAGCGGAGCTTTGCGTGAGCCCGTCGAAATATTGGGGACTCCGTCTATCGAATGGCAGGAGAAGTCGTTTCAACGTATACAACTACAAGCTGGATCCACTTCAGAAAGAGCTACGTATACACTCGTTCTTTGTTCGTACTACGAAATGGCTTGAAAGTCTGCCCGTGTCAGTTCTGTCTTGCGAAAAATCTTTTCAGTTCAAACAAGCTATAAAGAAGATTGATATTTTAAGTTCTCTTGGGATTCGAGATGTCTCCTAGTACCCTTATAGACTTGTTCAGATAACTCGCCCAACTGATCCGGTAGAAGAAAATATTCTAAAGCAGAACCAACTAATAACTTTTCCAGGCAAGGTAGCTCTGGATAGGTAGTCATTCTTTAATATGGACTTTATGGCACCCTCTAGGGTGAGGTTGAGGTCCTCGTTATCGTGCTTACGATTAGTGGTATCCGGTTAGTTTGGCATTTGAACGACATGATTTCGCTCTTTCGTGTGGTGTTCATTCCTGCTAACGTAGTTCCGTCTTCTATTATTCTGACAGCAGACACAGAATGCAAGAGTGGCTCCGCGACACATATTCCAATCCCATTCCTCGTGTTTTCTTCCCATTGTAGTTCAGCTTGACTTCTCTCCCTGGCACTCTACCTATTTCTGTAGGTGTAGCACATGGATCCATGTGCGCTCCATGAGATCAGGCATTGGATTTCACGTCAGCGTTCCCATATTCAGAGTCCCTAGTCAAACCAGCTTTTTAGCCGAGGTATTTGGACCTCGGAAACCATCACGTACTGAACACGGAGCTCGGAAGGGATTCAGTACGTCACTTCCAAGGTCTTCCTCGCAACTGGTTCATGGTTGGCGACGATTGTTGTTTTTTCTGCATGCCCTGAGCAAGGCGTCGATTCTGTGGCCGTTTGGTATAACACTGTACTACTAACCATTCAGTTAATTTGGCAGAGACGGGAAGAGGATGTTCTCCTTATTTTCGTTTTTAAAACCACACGGTTGTTTAGATGCTATATGCTTCATGCACCGGATAGTGTTTCAAGGAGGATCAATCCTTATTTATCATTGGGCGGATCAGCGCATGAATTTGTTGTAGTTTACTGTACTATAATAAATTCATATTTTCTGCAATGGGTCCGAAAAGCTCTTGTGGCTCAGGCTTTTGCTTGGTCAGGTACTAATATCCGAATTCTTGAGTGATTTTGAGACTCCAAAGATGGTTAACGAGTCAAAATGTTAAGCCGCTTAACAACAGATCAGTCCACCTTTTCCCCTTATTTGGCACGGTATACAGGCTTCCGTATCCAGTTACTTTACCCACCTTTACCTTTACCCTTTACCCAAGTCGGACAAAAATGAGGCAGGCATAAGAAAAATTTTGTGCCCACATGCCAACGGGAAAGCGAACGAGTCCCGCAAAAAGCTCCGTGACATAGCTATCTTACTGGTTACGCTATCCATATATCTTCACTGAAATGTTGAAAAATGGAATGGACGGCATTGAAAAAAATTTTAACAGTCGAGGTTGCCAGTTGCCGTTGCTTCGGTTAGTCTGTCACCTAGCAATTTTTATGGCATTAGAAAGGGAACATCCTGACTACTTCGGTAATATGCCATACAGGCGCGTTGGTTTGGTGTTGGTGTCCCAGCGCGAATAACATTACATAGAAGATCACAGCAAGAAATGCTCCGGTCAGCCGGGAAGAGGGGTATTTAGCGCTATCTTATGAACTGGCACCGTTCGTGAGCTCAAAATTTCGATCAGCATAATCTCCACAGCAGACTTATTGATAGGTTGGGGGATGCTCATCCTCCTACGTCTACGACGCTCTACTGTTGTTTGTACTCCTTTTCGTCTCGTTCAATTGCGATGTATGTCTTCCATTTGTTACTCAAGTACGAAATTCTACCTGTATCTTTCTTGACGTTAGTACTCTGTAATGTGAACTACGGCTAGCACTATTTTACATGTTTTCGGCGTTTCTAGGCTCCGAAGTAGGCGAATTCGCCGGAACTAACGCCAAATAAGTTTGCTCCACACCTCTCTATTTGCCTCTTTGTTTGGCACAATACGGACATCCATAACCTGTTGCTTCACAAACTCGAACAAAATGAGGCAGACATAAGAAAGAATTTGTGTTTAACGAAGGGCGAAGGATGAGCCCCGCAAGAAGTTTCAAGAGATAAAGGATAAAGGACGGCGTTAATTAACCCCTTTAGGATGCGCCACGCATTCTACTTCCACTAAATATCGTGGATACAATTAGAATGCGTATCTGAATGCGTAGTTGTAACATGACTTGCGGTGGCTAGCCGATGAACAACTCATCACTTCATCCTTCCCAGACAAGTTTGGTACCAATTCACCGACACTAGAAGAATGGGAGGCTCGAATGGCTTGGGCAGGAAATTCGAACCAAGACGGTGGAATCCCAGGTGCCCGCGAACGCCGGTACCTCTCGATTGCGCTACCCGCGCCCTCCAAGAGATAGCTGCTTTTAGTTGTTACGCTGTCGAGTTATTCACTGAAATGTAGGAAACGGCACTTCACTGTCCCGAAAAAAGCCGTCGTGCTGGAATTTCTGTCATATAAAGTGGGCACCTCGGTTTAGAATTCACTGAACAGTTATTAAACCCGTTTGCTGCGTTTGTCTGCTACCTAGCAATCCTAGACTCATTTATTCCATAACAGCATGATGCTAGTACTCTAACATCTGGAAACACGTAAGATACTATTAGCTATATTAATGTGGCTAATAGTATCTCACGCTAAAATGTATTGAATGTCGAAGCTGGGCATTCGAGAAGCTTTTCGAATGTGTGATTGAGCACAGTTCCAGACAGCAGGTGGTAGAAGTGAAGTCGCCTGATCGTGCAGCCCCGCATTTCCAGTGACGAATTCAACCAATAACGGTGTGCAATGTGACCAAGGTGAGGGAATCTAGCATATGCTTTATTACATTTCACCTGAGAAATTCTAAGAGGACGTTGCAGCTCGGTAGAGACAGACAACGATCAAACTATCTGCGTCTTCTTCGACACTGTATATTCCATTACATCCGTAGTGTGAGCCCTTGGGAAGGACTTTCACCTAAGCACGTTCAACCACAAATTTTCGATAGCACGTTAAGTGAAGAAGAGCAAAACAACAAATTTTAAGATTAAAGTTTGAAATTGCGTTGTAATGTCACCTTATTTTTGTCCTTGTTTCTGAACAGCCCTAGAACAAGCTGAGTTTTTCCGAGCAGTGGGCTTTCATCATTTTTCGGAAACTCGCTAAATAGATAAAGCTCAGCATTTTCTGTATTGCCTTGACAACGAAGCTTATTCGCTGACATTTTCCTATCGGTCTTAAGGAAAGGAGAACCTCTGTGCGTCCATTTGCCTGGCGTGTTTGCCTCCTCTCTGGCGTGCTGCTCCATTTTATGACTCCAGGTCTGAAGCTGGCATTATACAGCTAGAATAGTCCAAGAAGGAGAGGCTCCAGACTGGCGGTGAGCTTTTGCGATACAGTTTTTACAGGATGCAAGGAGGTCCCGTGCGGGGAGTCCAAAACCATAGTCACTTTTTTCGGAATGCTCTTCTGTGGTCGAAAAAAAATCGTGTGGACGCGAGAGTGCGATGTTCGTGGCGCTCTCCTGCCACCCATCTCGATGTGGTCGGTTGGCGTAGTGGTAACGAGGTCACCTCTCGGGCGCACGGAGGGGGTTCGATGGTTCGGTCACCAGTCTCGCCAATGGTTTTGCACACACAGGATCGTTATTATTATGAGCTCACGCGATCACAGGAGTCAATTTATACCCGACTAATGCTTTTAGTATCTCGTAAAAAAGGAAAAAATAAAAGAAAAAGAAAAAACGAAACCTAGCCCTTTTGGGCTTTCATTTGAGTTACCTCTCAAGGGATCGTATTCGCACTGTATCATTCTATTGAATCGCCAGCATAAAAATTTTTCTTGCTCACATGATATAACTGTGTTTGTTACTGACAATGATAATCAACAATTATGATATAGAACTATGAAACATTTAAAACCTAATCGCTTATAATCGCTTATCGCACCAGCAGAATCTTACAAACGCTAGGTGCAAACAATCTTCGTCTCCCTCACAAGGCATCAACCTTCTTTTAAAACATTTAAACATTTATTGCATGTACACTAAGTACATGAAACGAAACGCAGCTAAAAGTGTTGTAAGCCAGGCAGATCCTTGTAAAAGAGATGTTAGTGCCATAGTGAAATGAGAATGAACAAATGGAATACAAACAGAGAACAAAACGCAAAGGATTAACAGATTCATAGCAAACCGCCAATACTGTCCAGAGCCGATGAAACTATCTAGGTTTGTCTTAGTTTTATCTTAAGTTTTGAATTATGTTCTTCAAATGATTGACCCCTCGAATTGAAGGAAACTTTTTCGTAATTTTGGAGTACTCCATACTGGCGCGTACTGTGAAAAATTTGGCTCTTAGGATAGATCGCGGTCTATCTGCATTCACCTTAACACTACTCCCTCTGGTGCTGGAGGAAAGAAAATATAAAGAATCGGAAATATTCGCCTTTATTTTGCCTAATAATATGTTGAAAAACGTGATGAGATCGAACATATATCTCCTCTCCTGTAATGATTCCAGATTTAACATTTTATTCCTATCTGTACCTGAAGGTATACAACTGTAGCTGAATCCTAGGGCACGGATCATTAACTTTCTAGTAAAGTTATTTTGAACAGATTCCAATCTCATGATGCTCTTCTTAGTGTGAGGGGAGAAAACGGTAGTTCCGTACTCCAAAATAGGGTGAACATACGTTTTGTACGCTTTTATGAGACGGCACGGATCCTTGGTAACCAGTGTTTTGAAAAGCATAAATAGTCGTTTTTCCGCATTGCTTGCTATAAACGAGCAATGCTGCTCGAAACTGAGCTTTACATCAATTAGGAATCCTAAATCTCTTGCCAAACTCGTTTGATTTATAGCGCTTCCATCAACAGTGTACGGGCGTGGAGACACCCTCCTACCGAGACGAAGTACAGAAGTTTTGTTCAGCGCTAGTGGGAGATCCCAGGCAGTCGACGAAGAGCAAACGGCATCAATTGATGTCTGAACAGCTGAGGAATCTTCCTCATTCGAGAGTCCCTTATAGATTTTTAGGTCGTCAGCGAAAAACTTGCATGTTACACCGCAGCTTTCGATAACTCTGGGGGGTTCATAGGTGTAAATATTAAAGAGCACTGGTGATAACACGCTACCCTGCGGAACCCCACTTGTGCAAGATCTTGCGAGAGATAATGACTGACCAACTCGCACCTGGAACGATCGATGATTCAAAAATGATTCAATCCAGGCTACAATCGTGGAATGAATTCCGATGTGACGCAGCTTCAGGAGGAGCTTTTTATGATTGACCTTATCAAATGCCTTACTGAAATCAAAATAGACCACATCCACACTTTTCTTTCTGTCAAGCGAGAGGGTCCAGTCATTCAGTGATTCAAGCATTTGAGTAACAGTCGATCTGTTTTTCCTAAATCCATGCTGGCTATCCGATATCACTTGAGACCTTTCTAAATGCTCCACAATGACCTTTTTTAACAATTTTTCAAAAGTTCGACAGAACACCGAGGTTATGCTGATAGGCCTGTAATTGCATGGATCGTTAAGGGGCGACCTTTTAGGTATTGGTAATACAAAGGCATGCTTCCACCTAACTGGAACTTCCCCTCTGAAGAGACTAAGATTGAAAATGATGTGCAATGGCGTAATCAGCGAAGGAGCCACCTTCCTGATAAAATAGCAAGGCACTTCATCCGGTGTGTCCGCAGACCCTTTGATTCCTGAGAGTAGCTTGTAAAGCGCGTTCTGATCAGTCCAACGGCAACTTTCCATTGCGGGAAATGAACAAATAAGTTCAAGGGCGTTGTCCCCCACGTTGGAATGATCAACATATACGGACTCAAATATATTTGCTAAGCACTCTGCTTTATCCTGATCCGAAACAGCTAGTCCACCATCTCGTTTTAGAAGTGTGGACACCTTTACTCTCTTTTGCAGTCTCTTTCTAATGTATTTGAATAGACCATACTTATTCCACTTTCAATTATTTTTCTTTCGACAACGCAATTGTACTTATGCAGTTTGTTGTCATATTTCATTGAAGCTAATTTGTAGGCCTGCCAATCTGCCAAAGAATTAGAGAAAGTAGCTTTTTTAAACAGAACTAATTTTTTGTCAAAGAGAGAGAGTGCAGAAATTTTGGAATATGCTTTTTAGAGACTCTCACTTTGGAGAGAGGTATAAACAACGAAATGCAATGCTGTAAAATAAACACGAATATTCATAGATGTCGTTTACTGTTGTCACTGAGCTAAAAGATCCGTGCCAATCGATACCGTTAAGATATTCACTGATCGTATTATAATCAGCTTGTATGAAGTCCCTTCTAATAACATACTTCTCAGTAGGTTCACTTCTGTTGAGGAAAAAATCGATTACAGCATGGTCGCTTGATCCGAGAGGGGAATTAACCGTGACCTGCGTGACTAACGAATCATCATTAGAAAATAATAGATCCAGGGTGTGCTTTCCTCTAGTTTTCGACTTCTCTAACTGCGAAAAGCCATGGTTGATCATGGTGTCAAACAAGGTTTTTGCTATCCCAACATGAGGAAATCCTGTGCTACTCCAATCTATTTCAGGGAAATTGAAGTCTCCCATGAGTAAGCTTGCATAATTGCAAGCAGACAAGTCGCTGAGACACTTTATCATTTTCTCACAGTCCGTAACCTTGCAGTTGGGGATTCTGTAACAAATTACAATTCTACATTTAATTTGCCCTATAATAGCATCGACTGCAATTATCTCATAACCACCTCTTACTGATTCGATGTAGACAAGAACAGGGAAAAACGTACGCTTGATCAATAACGCCACTCCTCCACCTTTTCTCCTTTCACAGTCACATCTAAAGACTTCATAGCTTTCAGTTACATCACCTAGCAAAGAACCCGCGTCAATTTGAGGTTTCAGCCAAGTTTCCGATAAAGCAACGATGCCATAGTCGAATTTAGCTAGATGAAACCTCAATGCTTCATTATTTTCACATAGGGAACGAATATTAGTGGAAAAGCATCTGACACACTTGGATTGGCTCCGAGGAATCAGTTGCTGTTTCCCGACCATGAACATATATTGGCTTCACTGGACATGAGGCGAACACTGGAGGATGGACACACGGAGGTAGTCGACGGCACAGCATTTTCGCACGTTGCATTAGAATCAAGAACAGCAGCCGATTTGGCTCTAGCTTTTTTAAGAGCACTGAGACGTTCCCTCTCCAGTCTCGGGAGCGAGCGGCGAATGTAAACTCCCGAAACTGGGAAGGTTTTCAGCCTTGGTGCTCTTTTCAACAACTCTCTTTGGAAGAAAGAATTAGGCAACACAACTTTTAGTAACCTAGCGTAGTCGTTCTTAGGCTTTCCCATTCTGTATATCGTAACAGGCATACATTCGGTCGATAAGAAGTCAAAGATCCTTTTGACACAATCAAGATCAAATGATATTCTATTAACAGCACTTGAGTCACGAGATTCTGAAACTCCTGCAATAACAACAGATCTCACTTGCTCCTTTTCCTCACAACAATTGTCATCAGGAAAAGAGGTAGCAAGAGCTTTGACTGGACTAGCTTGCCTACTTTTAGCAAGAGCTTCCTTAAGCGTCTCTACTTCTCTGGCGAGGCTGCTTTTCTCCTCAGTTTCACGTCTTAGCTGAGCTTCCAACTCACGGTTCCTTGACATGAGCTCTTCGGTCCTAGCAACTTTGTCCAACAGGTGTCCTAGGACCGTTTTCAGGTGCGCCGGGAGTTGGGCGTCGTTGACGAGGAGATCGATCGCATTAGCCAGCGAGTCGTTTCCCATTGGAGGAGAAGACTGACAAAACCTTTTGACCGGACGGCCCTGAAGCTTTCGAGACGAGAGAGGAGTGTTCTCACTAGCCATTTCAAAAGATACGAATCTTATTCACCGAGTAGGGTGGCAAGTACGATATGTAAACTTGTGTTTTCCTGCCACGAGAAAACTTGCGATCTATAGATCCCAGTCAGCCGGACGACGGCGTCCTCACCCAAGTCGAATCAAAGAGCTAGCACTGTGACAGCCAGGCGGTAATCCAAGCAGCGTTAGGTAGTTCACTGCACGTATAAGGTCGCCTAATCCGTAGGCGTAGAGAAGGGCCCCGAGCGATCATCAACATATCCAGCCGCCACCCAAGCGTATGCCAGACATGGGCGAAATACCAGAGCGCAGAACTGCGGCTAGTTCTGACTTATAATTTGCAAAACGGTTGGCAGAAGTAGGTTGCACCAGCTGGAATGGTCATCAGGCGATTTTTTTCCATTGCGCACCTCCGACATGTCCTTAAATCCAGCCCAGCTATCGGCAAGAAGGATTGTGAGCGAGGACCTAACGAAACTAAAAGCATTAATCGTGTACATATTAACACCTGTGATTACGGAAGCCTATAATAATAACGATCCGATGTGTGCAAAGACATCAAGAACAGCGTGGGCCGAACCATCAAACCCGTTCGATGCGCCCGAGAGGCGACCCTGCTACCACTGCGCCAACATAACACATTGCACTGAGTGGCAGCAGGACGCCATGAACTTTGCACTCTCGCGTCCACACAATTTTTTTCGACCACAGAAGAGCATTCCGAAAAAAGTAACTATGGTTTTGGACTCCCCACACGGGACCTTACATCCTGTAAAAATTGCATCGCAAAAGCTCACCGCCACTCGTGAGGCTCTCCTTGTAAGTGCCCCAAATTTGATTGTGCTGTATGTAGATCAACATGACATGCTTGTTTTCTAATATAATACTTGGTTACATACCAGACCGCTGTTAAGACCTTTGTGAAAGTTTTCAAACAGCTCTCTGTATTCGTTTGCCAACATGCAGACTTCGACTGAAATGAGTTTCCCACATTTTCTGCTTATGTTCTTATTGACAATTGCCATAAAGCACCTTGAGCGTGGACGTTCGCAAGAACCAAACTCAGTACCTAAATTTTTAGGACTTACTAAATTAACTAGAATGAGAATAGAAAAGTAGTTGCGAAGGGGCTTACTGCAAGAATTGAGAACATATTGCGGATGACGAGCTAATTTCAGTTGGCGCTTTTATTTCGAACGGTTAGCGTGCTTTGTTCCGCAGGGCCAAGTCTTATGTAAACAATGTCAATTCTTCTCTGTTTTATGGTATGCTCATCAAAGGACTGAACAAGCTCGTTGATATTGCAGGTCGAGTGTTGAAATCTGTTCCATCATCTCCTCGTGGCTGGCCGCTGCCATCGAAACGCGAGAAACGGAAACCAGTGAATGCACAACCTCATTTCCGCTAAGTAAGGTTAAGCATCCGGTTTTCAAGCTTAAAAAGCCTCTAGTCGAAAAGCGTTGTACAGAGCAGACACTGTTCCAGGGCCTTCAGATGCTTGCACGTAACAGAACATGGAAATTTATTTAGACAAAAATCGCAGTCCGCAAACAAAAAAAACGATAACAAACGAATATTATAGGGACTACTGTGTCTTCCCAATTCCTTTCTCCATCATTGGTCTAAGGCTCATAATCACTCGGATTTAACTTAATCTGTAAGGGAGCATGTGATGTTTTGCCCTTCCATCTCCTCCCATAAGCTTGCCCCAGAGCCTCATCTAGCGTACAGAGTACATAGAATGATGCGATGGTACTCACGCAAACTCAGGAAATGTGGTGCCTTGTCGTCGGATTCTGGATTAAGCTGTGATCTCTACACTGTCCTCCTCCCAAGAGGATAGACACATGTAGTGAAGTTAACCTAGCAGGGCTGGCCATGCACTAAGAGCGTAAAATAAACGGTCTGAACTGTGACCCGTACGCTCTCCCCCCCCTCCTGGTTTGGTTAACGTTGCGGTACGCTTTTCCGAGAGGGATTTAGACCAGGGTCAAGCGTGGGGTTCGATTTTTGCCGAAAATTTACGACCCCCCCCCCTCCCAGAGCGGATCTGGTACGACCCTCCCCCTTGTAGACCACCGTTTCATTTCCTATCCGCGTTGATTTTTTAAAATTTTCTATGCAATTTTTGTACCCTTTAATAGGTCATTCTTTCCAGGTGCAGCGTCGACTGTATCAGATTAGCTCAAGAAAGAGGATAGCTGTTTGATTTAGTAATTTGTTAGAAAAAACGCTGATAAAGGTTTTGTTTATGTAATCTTCTGATAATAACATTTTGTTTGTTTACGGTTGAAAATAAAGCACTTTTGAGAGCAGTTGTCGAATTAATCACAACGAGTTCAACTTTTCAGGCTTTCTGAGCATCTCGTGAACACGGAACATTTTTGTACGTGAAGGAGCAACATCTGCATTCGAAATTGTACTCTATACAATGCAGAGTGTTAATTGCTAAAGCTGACTTAAGTGCTTTATCCACAACATTTTTTAGGCACTCTCGGAAGCGATGACGGAATGGCAACCGGAGGATGGACTTGTCACGGAACTAATTTTCTCTCTTCTGCTGGAAACAGCATCGGAAAGTGAACTTGTACCCAATAAAATTTTAAGCCCCCGTTTGACACATGCCAATAAAACCTCTTTTCTGAAACGATCCTTTGTGAACACACGCTCCGATTTCTGTCATTTGCCGAAAATTTTCGACACCGTTAATCACATGGAAGCATGAATCCTGCTTTTTAAAGCGTAGAATCCACACTTCTTATTGTTTTAAAAACTCTGTGCAATTTTCAGAGACGTTGAACAAACTCCGAAATATGATAGATTACGTGGAGCCATTGCGTTCGCCGATATCATCGATGGAGACTGACGGTAGCCTTCTCGCGGAAAATTTTTCAATCTTCTCAAGGAAAGAACACGCGAGAGTGAAATTGTGCTTCATGGATTTTTCAGTCATGAGTATTACACAGTAAAAATATGAGCTTCTTCGCAGCGATCTCCGATATGATTAGGGCTGATCGCATTTAAATTTTTCGCTTTTCAAGAAAATTAATTAATTTTTACCTGAAGCAGATCACCCACACAGTTGAGTTCTTGCCACAAAAAGTTTCAAGTCTTGCTTAATGCACAGTGTAAAAATCATGGTTTCCTGAAACGAATAGATTGTATCGACCTCTGATCGATATGGCACCGTCGTCATAGGAGCGACGAAATTCGACATTCGCAAAAATGACTATAACTCGGTAAATTTTCCACAATTTTAAAAAGCCAATGGTTTTTTAAAAACTAGAAAAAAGGTGTTTCATACGGTGTAAAAATCGGTTTTAAAAAGCTAGATCTTCATAGGGGGCGGAGGACTTCTATTTTTGTGCGAAAAAAATTGAAGTGATATTGAATAAGTAATCGTAACTCGGTAAGATTTTCGAGTTTCACAAAAGCCAATAGCTATGTGGAAACTAGAGGAAAAACGCTTTCAAATCATATAAAAATTGGTTTTTAACAGGGAGGTCTTCATAGGGGGCGGTAGGGGTTCGATTTCTGGTCCATTGTTGCAGAAATACGTGCCAAAAATCGAACCCCCCCTCGCCCCGTATGAAGACCCCTTTTTTGAAAACCGGTTTCTATATGGATGGAAAGCACCTTTTCTCTATTTTTCAAAAAGCAATTGGAATTTTTGAATTTCAAAAATTGAACCAAGTTATGATCAAATTTGTGAAGAACGGCTCGCAAACTCTCCACCGTCGACATTGGAGTGATTTCATAAAAATGATCATAACTCCGTTCGTTTTTCGAAATTCAAAAATCCCAATTGCTTTTTGAAAAATAGAAGAAATATGCGAATTGACCATGCATAAATCGTCTTTCAAAAAGGAGGTCTTCATAGGGGGCGAGGGGGGTTCGATTTTTGGCACGTATTTCTGCAACAAAGGAACAGAAATCGAACCCCCACCGCCCCCTATGAAGACCTCCTTTTTGAAAGACGATTTATGCATGATCAGTTAGCATATTTCCTCTATTTTTCAAAAAGCAATTGGGATTTTTGAACTTCGAAAAATGAACGGAGTTATGATCATTTTTATGAAATCACTCCAGTGTCGACGGTGCAGAGTCTACCACTAGTTCTTCACAAATCTGATCATAACTCGGTTCCCTTTTCGAAATTCAAAAATCCCAATTGCTTTTTGATAAATAGAACAAAGATGCTTCTTACCCATATAGAAAGCAGTCTTTAAAAAAGGGGTCTTTATACGGGGCGAGGGGGTTCGATTTTTGGCACGTATTTCTGCAACAATGGACCAGAAATCGAACCCCTACCGCCCCCTATGAAGACCTCCCTGATGAAAAGAAATTTCTATATGGTTTGAAAGCGCTTTTTTTCTTGTTTTTAAAAAGCTATTAAATCTTTCAAAATTCGAAAACCTACCGGGATATAATTATCTATACAAAATCACTTCAATTTTTCGCTTAAAAATCGAAGGCCTCCTCCCCGTATAAAGATCTAGTTTTTGAAAATAGATTTTCACACCGTATGAAATATCTTTTTTTGTAGTTTTTAAAAAGCCATTGGTTTTTAAAAATTGTAGAAAACATACCGAGTTATAGTCGTTTTTGTGAACGTCGAATTTTGTCGCTCCCATGACGTCGGTGCCATATCGACCAGTGGTCGATCCAGTCTATTCGTTTCAGAAAACCATAATTTTTACACTGTGCATTAAACAAGACTTGAAACTTTTTGTGGCAAAATTTCAACTGTGTGGGTGATCTGCTTCAGGTAAAAATTAATTAATTTTTCTTGAAAAGCGAAAAATTTAAATACGATCAGCCCCAGTCATATCGGAGATCGCTGCGAAGAAGCATAGTTTATGATTGTATATTAATCACATCTTGAGCTCTAAGATGGCCCAGTTTTCACTCTCTGATGCTCTTCCTCCAGAAGGTAGAATTTTTTTTTGCCGCAAGAAGTCGGTCCTTCAGTGGCGATCGGTGATATCGGAGAACGCAATGGCTCCACGTAACCTACCATATTTCGGAGTTTGTGCGACATCCCTGAAAAAATCACAGAGCTTTTAAAACTGTAAGAGGTGTGGGTTCTACGCTTTAAAAAGCAGCTTGTAAAAATAGCGGCTTCCATGTGATTAACGGTGTCGAATTTTTTCGGCAAATGGTACAAATCGGAGCGTCTGTTTATACAGAAGATTGTCTCACAAAAACACCTTCTATTCCCTTGTGTCAACTGGTGGATTAAAACTTTATTGGGTACAACTTCACTTTCTGATGCTGTTTCCTGCAGAAGAGAGAAAAATAGTTCCGTGACAAGTCCATCCTCGGTTGCCATTCGGTCATCGCTTCGAAGAGTGCTTCCAAAAATCTTGTAGGAAAAGCACCTAATTTTCCTTAGCAATTGACACTTCAAATTTTATAGACTGCAATTTAGGACGTAGATGTCGCTCGTTCAGGCAGAAAACTGTCGCGTCCATGACTTCCTGAAAAAAAACTGAAAAATGGAAAGTTCTCAATGACTCCAAATCTGCCGGCGGAAAATCTTTATTTCTAACGAGTAATACAATCCTTATTTGAAAGTTGTTATATTAATTTTTACAACTTTGCGAGACGAAGGAGAGACTCCACACCTTCGTAAGCATTCCTGGAAAAAACAACTTATTAAGAATCAAAAAAATTACCAAAAAACCTGAAGAATAAGAGAGAATCCTCTGCCAAAACCGGAAGAGCACGACCCCCCCCCCCCTCCAGACGAGGCCACAGCACGACCCCCCCCCTTCGATTCCCGAACCTCAAGGTTGACCCTGATTTAGACCCTACTCTTTCCGTAACTAGCGTGCGACCTCTTAGCTACATTTCTGGGTTTTCTGCTCTGATCTCTATATTGATCGTTACCATCTTAAGGCATATTAACATATAACCGACATACTCTGGGGGTTGGTACCCAGTACTGGAATTTCATCTAAACCTGGTGCTACGCAAGACGATGAATTCCGACTGTACAGCCAACGTGACAGCCATACCAATCTTGTCAGATATTACCGTCTGGTTCCGAGAAGAATCTCTTATGGAAAGTTTTGGCGCCTTGATACGTTCCACAAATTCATAAAGGTTCACTCCTGCGTGGCCGAGAAGCTTCAAAAGTCGCGGCGGGATGACAGAAATTTCCGAGCCTGTATTCAGAAGCGTTGTGTTTCACGTGTTCTTCCATCATAAACCTTAACACACATAGAGTCAATCAGAGGGCTTCGACGACAATCATCCTCCGCAATTAATGAGCATGCCCATTAATCCAGAGCAGCTCAGTTACTCTCTCGTCCACTTCCTCTCTCCTACTACCCAATGTGCTCGTAATTGTTTTGGTCCTACCCTTTTCAGTTAAGTAGCTATTTAGACAACTTGAAAGATCGCTCGGCTTGAACATCTCGCTCTGCAGGAGGTCGAGCAAAAAGAGAAAGGATCCTTATTGCTGATGCTACAACTGCTTTAAAGTCTTCAATTGAATCCGTTGCCGCTTTCATGACGCTGTCACCTGTCTTGTTATCTTACCGAGCTCAGTATCCCAGCAATCACCATCTCCGCTATTATCATATTAATGCAGCTGGTTGCCCTAGTATATTCTTCAGCGTGTTGTTCGCTCACCCTACTATGAACGAGCTTGTCGTCGTGCTCCATCTCTTAATCGTTGCCACCCTGAGACTTATAAGACTACCCTCACTCTATCCAGAATAACTGGCCACGTAGACTCCGCCTTTCACTACAGTACAGTCGATACTGGGCACCCTGCTCCACAGGATCCGGCGGCGCCTCTTTCCTGATCGATGCCTGAGGGACACCCGGTCACTTAGATTCCGTCGATGTATTTTAGTCCAAATCGATCAGATATCCTCTAGCGCCCGGCCGCCAAGACCTGACAGTGATCTTTCTCCTCCTATCGATTAATCAATGAGTTCTTGCGTCCGGTGCCTGGCACGCTGCTTTCCTGAGCAGTGACTTTGCAGTGCACGATCACAAAGGCCTGCCGGCACACTGTTTGGAGCTAACTGCCGGCATGGCGCGCGCTCTGAACAATGCATGTAGGCCGGCAGAATCAATCGAGTGGGAGCGACAACCTGTAGAGCGATTGACAGCTTGAACAGTGAGCGCATGGAGAGTTTTAACGAAAATTCCTAGCCTTCCTACTTAGGCATTGCTTTAGGACTGTCCAGCTTGCATCTGGAGTGCGTCGTGAACAATGCATATAGAATCGTACCTATCAATCGAGTGGGCGCGAAAGCTTGTAGAGTGAGAGTTTGAGGAGTTTTATTAGAAATCCCTGACCGCCCTACTTAGGCATTGCTCTAGGACTGTCCAGCTTGCATCTGGAGTGCGCCGTAAACAATGCATATAGAATCGAACCTATCAATCGAGTGGGCGCGAAAGCTTGTAGAGTGCACGTTTAGGGAATTTGATCAGAAATCCCTAGCCGACCTACTCAGGCATTGCTCTAGGACTGTCCGACTTGCATATGAAGTGCGCCGTGAACAATGCATATAGAATCGAACCTATCAATCGAGTGGGCATGACATTAGGGATTTCAGATAAAACTCCCTAAACGTGCACTCTACACTCTACAAGCTTTCGCGCCCACTCGATTGATAGGTTCGATTCTATATGCATTGTTCACGGCGCACTCCAGATGCAATCTGGACAGTCCTAGAGCAATGCCTGAGTAGGGCGGCTAGGGATTTCTGATAAAACTGCCTAAACGCACACTCTGCAAGCTGTCGCGCCCACTCGATTGATAGGTTCGATCCTATATGCATTGTGCACGGCGCACTCCAAAGACTCGCTGGACTGTCTTAGAGCAATTTCTGAGTAGGAAGGTTAGGAATTTTCGTTAAAACTCCCCATGCGCTCACTGTTCAAGCTGTCGCTCGCTCTACAGGTTGTCGCTCCCACTCGATTGATTCTGCCGGGCCTATATGCATTGTTCAGAGCACGCGCCATGCCGGCAGTTAGTTCCAAACAGTAGGCCATGCTCGTCCGAACGCATGGATAAGCTCCTTCATTTAGTCTAAAGTCCAGAACTTGAGGGTGCCGCGCACTAACGCGACCTACCTCAGACGCAGCGCGTGGCGAGCGGAAAACGGCGCTCTCCGGCGCCCCTTTGCGCCGCTTGTGCTTGTTGGACGCAGCGGCATGTCCGGTACTGTACACCATAAAACAATTAGAAAAAACAAAAAACTGGGTGTAGAATTTATCGCCGCTGAGCAGAGTTGAAAGATGTGGAAAGCCCGAAAATCATTCCGGTGTTGTGCGGGACCTTGCGTTCATCTACGACCAAAAAAGGAGTACTATGGACTCTCGGCCAACCTACCAAAAAACCAAGGTTTTCCAGCTCTCTTCTAGTCCACCTTACTTTACGCGCACTGGTTAGTCGATCTTGACCTGTTGACCAATTGTCACCCTCGTTCTGGGTCCCGTTCTAAATTTTCTGGTTATTTCTTGCCAGACGTTGATTTTTATTTCCCTACACAGTGTACGCATACATGAGAGCACAGTATGACATTTTCATTGCGTTCACCTTTACCGTAATGTTTTCTTGAACTGTTGCATGCAGAATATGCAGAAATGTTCGCTTTCCTTTCCAACCAAAAGTAAGGCTGCGGGCTATACAGCTTGAAGATCTTTTGGCAGTACGACGGCTGAATAAACCAGTACTAGTGCTGCTATGCATGAGCGAACAGTAGTGAATCGCATGCGACTCAAAACGAAATTCAATGTTTTCTTAAAGTGGTTTGTTTTTGAAATCGAGACCAAAAATACAGTTAAAACCTTGAAAGGGTGACTCAGCTGAGCCAGTACAAATATAATGGAAACTAATTTCACTTAAAGGTTCTCCGTCTCAAAATTTCGGGCATTTTGAACCCTAAAGCCATGGAAGACAAAATCACTCGTTTTAAATAAAAGCAGTTTTTATTTATAAAAACTGCAAACTGCTTAAAGACTTTATTCAGATACTACCGTGTTTGTTAAGTATACCGGGCAAGCTCGAACTTTATCTGTTCATATACTGGAAAGTATTCTTTGAGAACCTTATCTGATGACAGCGTTCCCTTCCGAATTTGCGCGTTTTCACTTTAATCTATTGCACGGTGAAGAAACCATACAGAACAGTTACTGCGAGTAGAATCTGCATTGCACATTGAGTGAAGGCAGGCTGTGGTTCACCAGTAAAGGCATTTCAATGCGTACATGCTGGTGGTCTGAATCATCAGGATTGAGATTGCCTTAAGGGGGTCTGTATTGTGTTTTTTACAGAGCGAGGGTACTTTCTAGAACAGTTTACATGTTCTTTACTGTTTATTTTACAATCTTAGAGCATGGCCAGCCCTGCTAGGTTAACTTCACTACTTGTGTCTATCCCCTTGGGAGGGGGACAGTGTAGGGGTTACAGTTTAATCCAGAATCCGACGACACGGCACCACATTTCCTGAGTTTGCATGAGTACAATCGCATCATTCTATGTACTATGTACGCTAGCTGAGGCTCTGGGGCAACTTCATGGGAGGAGATGGAAAGGCAAAACATCACATGCTCCCTCACAGATTAAGTTAGATCCTTAGACCAATGATGGAAAAAGGAATCAGGAAGACACAGTAGTCCTAGAATATTCGTTTGTTATCGTTGTTTTGTTTGCGGAATGCGATTTTTGTCTAAATAAATTTTCATGTTCTGTTACGTGCAAGCATCTGAAGACCCGGAAACAGTGTCTGCTCTGTACTACGCTTTTTGACTAGAGGCTATTCAGTTCTCTTTTTTTAAAGCTTGAAAACCGGATGCTTAACCTTACTTAGCGGAAACGAGGTTGTGCATTCACTGGTTTCCGTTTCTCGCGTTTCGATGGCAGCAGCCAGCCACAAGGAGATGATGGAACAGATTTCAACACTCGACCGTGCAATGGAGCTTGTTCAGCCCTTTGATGAGCACACCATAAAACAGACAAGAATTTTGACATTGTTTACACAAGACTTGGCCCTGCGGAACAAAGCAGCTAACCGTTCGAAATAAAAGCGCCAAGTGATACAATACCGCTCCTAATTCGTGAACAATCGACGCTTTGCGACAGATTTTTCCGTCGCAAACCGTCGCATTGCCATAACTTCGTTCAAATTTAGTTATATGAAAATTAAATTACACCATTAGATCCACCACCCACCTACCAATCCAACTACCTGCTTGGACTATGGAATTGCAAACTCTTGACTTAGTTGGGGAGCTCGTCCTCTCAAACGTCCGCTAATTGATTTAAGACCTCTCGAAAAGCGCCATTGGCGTCTTCCTTGACCACTCCACTAGCCAGCTTCGTCGAAATCCGGAATTCACTATTTTTCTCAAAAAATCTGAATTCTGCTTGTTGTAGCTGTTGCTGCAACATTAAACACTAGCAGATTTGGTTAATTTTGATCCCGTCGCAAGTTTAATCCAAATACGCTGAAGGTCCACTTTCAGGCCGCTATTCCGCACCGAATATACTCTCCCGTGCAAACATTTATTTATGTTAAGCCAGCTGGCAAAACCTCCTTTAAACTCTGCCAAAACAGGTTTAAGAGCTAAAAAATGGCCCCTTATAATTAACTCCAAGTACGCAGTTTTCTTCAGCTGCAATGGATTTTCCACATATTTAATTGGTTGCAAGATGTGTATTAGAGCAGTGACGGAGCCCGATCCTTCTTTACTGGACGACATCGTTGGTCAGCATTCGAGAACTGGCAGGTGATGAAGCAGTCTCCATCCGAAGTGGTCATTTTATGGCCTTAACTGGGACCCAGTTTTGCGAATTTCCCTCCTTTTCTTCGGTTTAGTCTCCAGGTTTGCTCTAAATGAGAAAACGGTTTGGCTGGTGATTTTCGGCACCCTAGCAGCTTTCCGTCGATATAACATGGCTCAGATGCGAGATGGTCGAAATTTTACCCAATCTGCACCCTGTCGACTATGAGACCGGGACCTGGACTCGGCCTGAGCCCAGCGCTCGGTGACGGCGCGCCGCCGGTGACCCTTGTTCGGCTCGCGCCTGAGTGCGATACCCAGTGGCAGTGTCCTACTGGCAATAAAACCAACGCCGATCGGTCTTCTAAGAACTGTTGCATGTTCCGCCTTTGCTCTTGAATTGTTTGTGTTTTAGTTGCCCTAACCCAATGTAAATTCTGTAAGCAGTCGCTACTTGTTGTTGCAAATATAGTTCGTCTCCTCAAAATCAAGATTCACTCTCGAGTTCTCATATTCATCGCTTTTGCCTCCCTTTATATTTATATTATTTTTTATATTTATATTTACAATTTTGAAGCAAATTACACACTTTTAGATCAAATTGGACACTTTTCAAACAAAGTTGGACACCCTTCTATGTAAGCTCGACGCCTTTTGAATCAAACAGAACATCTATGAAATCAAAAAGAGCGTCTTTCAGATTAAATAACTGACTCTCCAACATTGTTAGAACAATTTTTGTTTAAAAAATTTAGTACTATTAGTACTTCTTTCTTTGAAATTTTTAAATTCACCTGTACTAATAGGACATTGTTTGAAATTTTACAAAAATTTTATTTTTCAAGTAAAAGTAATACGATTTTGTTTTGAAGCATACAAAGCAGCATATTTTTTTAGCGTATTAAAGAAATCGTGCTTTTTTCTTTGAAAAGTTGTAAAGCTTTATTTTAGCTGAAAGGATAATGACTTGTGAAAATCCTTTTAGACAGTACAAGCATTTTTTAAGCACATCTTGTATGGAGCCGAAGGAAATGAACCCACGGCTTCACATTTTTACAAGAAAAGAGTTTGTTCGAAGGACAACAATGCTCTGAATCAGTTTACTGAGAAAAACAGACGAACGCTACGGGGATGAGCCAATGTTCTTCTCACTACCTTAATACAGGGTGTCCCAAAATGTAAGCACTGTTTGAAGTAATTTCTCCCTAAAGGGACTGGTGTTTTTTAAGACTTAGCAAAAGCAAAAACTTAAAAGCACATTACGCCTTGCAAAAAATGCAGATTCTATTTGAAAGGTTCTAAATTGTTGCTAGCGAAGCTTTTGGAGCTGTTCGAGACTCATATGAAAGCACAGGATAGCAAAAATTCTGTGACGTTCAAATGGTCAAGATCGCACCATGCACTCGTCCGAAACCTTATATTTTAGACTCGATTGATTATGCATGCGCTGAATGCGTCTTACAGTCTTGCTACTACTTGGCCACATTAACCTGTGCTATGCTTCTTTTAATGTTTAGAACTTGACAATCACGTGAAGGACAAGTGACATGTGAGTTTATTGGTTGCACAATTTATCGATCTGGCTATTACTCTAATAACGCTCTCTATATATCTGAGCCTATAACAAGAGTCATGCCTAGCTCTAGGCTTCCTTCGAGGAGAAGAAGTTTATCCTGAAGTGCTATTGAAAGTTCGGAAACATCGTCGAAGTGCGGACGCGATTTAGCGACTAATTCTCCAAGGCACCACCCACTCATGCATAATCAATCGAGTCTAAAA
>OX377204.1:69812651-70018489 GCA_947396885.1 Heligmosomoides polygyrus polygyrus | reverse complement strand
CTGAACCCAGTGGGAAGACCAAGAAATTGGTGAATTCGTGAGTGTAAATGGTTAAATTCTAAAAAGAAGGTGGTACAATGGCGATTACGAAACATCTCTTGATCGTCTAATTCCCTCTAGGACCTTCATTTTAGCTTTTATAACGGCCGAATTACGGTATGTGTTGAAATCCTGGTAGCTATAACTAGCGTGGAGTGTTAGTAGAGCGATGTTTTTTAAACTCATGTGATCGGATCGTGCGCAGTAATGTTTGCAAGCGCTGTGAGGTCACGCATATTCTCCTTCGAATCATGAAGTAGCTGGAAGAACGCTTTCTTTGCTTTTTTTCGAGAAATCGTGCTCCATTTCGCTTGGAGAGGACGGCGAACGAATGACGTCATCGCCCCAGCCAGTAGCGCGTGGATGACTCATCCGGCTGCGCGATGACTCAAGGCCACGCGCTATTGGCTGGGGCGATGACTCAGAGCGTCCGCCTAAGTGCGAATCAATCGGACCACAGAATCCAAGGCTAGTTTCGGGGCCATCGGAGCCTCGTCCCAGGTGACGACATCAATGGCGCTTAAAGTTCTGGCCTCCTTCGACTGACGTTTCATACTAGAGGCGCGGGATTGCTCGACAACAACCAAACGGAATGTTGAGGTTGCTGTTCGTCTATTGGGCAGAAGATTGGCAGCGATACCGGTCCACGCAGCGGCGATGGCACTGAATCGGCGAGCGGTAGCCAGGTGATAGATGACAGTGTAGACGAAAGTTTTACCGCTGCCTCCGGGCCCATCAACTAAAAAGCAGCCACCCTGGCGACGTTCGATAGCAGAAAGCACTTCATCAATAACAGTCTTCTGCTCTCCGTTGAGGCTAGCGTAGAGTGAGTCTCCAAGTCGCTCGTGGAGATCGTAGTCGATGGAGTCAGAGAGCAAAGGAATGTCAATGTCCAGGTAGGCTCTCCACTCCTTACCGAACGACTCAATGCTTGAGGCAGTGTCGTAGAAAGCGCGCGACTCAGCGACTGCAGGTGAGTTGCCGCTGCCAGGTAATCCTGCATGAAGTCACTTTTGTACGCCTCCCAAAGGCGCACTGGAACGGGTGGCACTGGCTGGACCTCGTCGAAAATAAGCAAAGAGACGTAGTAGGAGCGGAGCTGAACGGGCATTTGGAAACTGGATGCTCCACGGAGAGACCGCGCGAAGTAGGTGTCGTCGCTGAGATAACCGGCAGCTCTGGCGGCAGAAACGAAAGAGCGATGCTTATCGGCGTCGACGGTACGGACGTCTTCGAAAGATGTGAATCGTTTCCCGTATAGAAGAAGTAGGCGGAGTGCAAACCGCTCGGAGTCGAAGGGTCCTACGAAATACATACGACCAATAGTTTTGATAGCGCACTTCACGTACAACAACGGCTCCCTCCAGCCGTTGTTGTACGTGAAGTGCTCGGGCATTTCATAGTAGTGGAAATCGACTAAACCATCCGGAGGCAACTGTAGAGAGCGATAAGGTCAACGGATGTGCTATTCTTGAGGAAGAAGGCAGTTAGCGTGCTGAGGCGGGTAGACGCGGCCTGAAGATCCAGCGCCTCCTCACCTGCGATGTAGGAAACGTTCTGGAAATCGGGAAGATGAATCTGCAGTCGCTCGACGGACACGCTCCGCTGCTTGCATTTTGAAACCGAAGACACGATGTATCGCCTCAAGAGCGCACACATAGCGAGCGTCGATGTACTTCGCAATCTCATCATACACGCCTGTCTCACCGCCAGCTCGGCTGAGCCGAACACGGGCGCGGTCCGAGCCTTTGGACACGTATTTGTACACGTACTTGATGAGGGGTAGCAGGGCGCATACCTCTTAGGTAGGGGGAGTACGGCACAACGAAGCGGTTGTCCATGCTGACATTGCTGCACATGACGTAGCGCCCTCGCGTCGACGTCTATACTCGGGGGTACCCATCAACGGAGAGGGATGTCTCAGGGCAGAACGATTTGGGGTATTTCTTCGAGCAGCTACCATTCTTCATGCACGGTGAAGATGGATTCAATAAACCGCACGGTCGATGGATCATATTCTTCGAAACGTTATTGAAGAGAACAGGATCTTCCGTGCGGCAGGGAAGTTCAGCACAGATGAGGCTGTCGACGTTAGCAGAGGTGTTCATCTTCCATCCGTCCTTCAGAGTAATGAGCATGTGCATATGTGGAAGACCGCGCTTCTGAAACTCAATAACATATGTGTAGGCGGACACCTCACCGAGCACTTTCATTTTGAAGAGCTGGTGGCAAAGTGCCTTGACTTTCAAGTTAAAAACGCCGAGCAACGAGATCAGGACGATCAGGAGGTGTCTGGTTCGTAGCGAGATTGGTGGTGATCTCGATCCAACTTGGATTACATGTGAAAGTGAGGAAGATGTCAGGCTTGCCGTATTTGGAGACGGTCGTCATAGCATCCTGATATTCAGCGACCATGCTTCGTGGGCCACTCGAAAAGCCCGCGACGAGGACAATACGTCGCCCAGAAGGCCCATTAGCCGTTTTCGTTTTCTCTCCCATCATGTAGTCGTTGATACCACGAACGGTGTCCACTCTGAGCAGGGATTGATTGAGCCTGTAATAATTCAAGCGATTCATCTCGATTTTCAGCCAGCTGTCGACGACGTACTGCTGAAAAAGCTTTCCTGCATGCAGAAGCGGGTTGAAGACGTTGGTGCGTGGGAAGAATAAGTAGGAGTAGAAATCCTTCTGGGTAACGCCTGTTCTCCCAGTGGCGCTAGTGGAAGGCTTGTGCAACCCAGGATGCCAGCCAGCAGGGCCAGTCGGGAACAGCAAGGGATAAGTCAAGGGATCACAATGCTTTTGAGACGGCTCACGGTTTTCAGAGGTCCGCCTTTTGAGCGAATGACAAACCGGCGCTCGCCAGGAATGTCGTCTTCATCGCCGACATACACAACTGCAGCCTCGTTAGAGGTGGCATTGTTGTGTCGGCAAGCATGTCAAAAAATGACGACTTACGAAATGAACGGGAAGGGTTACAGGGTGAAATGACAGTGGAGCACGTTGAAGTGAGGATGAAACAGTTTGAGAAAGTTGAGAAAGGGTATCTCATCTGTCGAATGATGGCCGAAGACCATAAGGACTGGCTTCGGAGGACGACCGCCGACCAGGGCGGATTGCTCTTCAGTCAGCAGTGCCTCGTTCATCATAATGAACGACTGAGCATAAGGATTTACGCGGATGTGGGGGCGGTGGAGGTCAGCGAACATAGCGCTGTCGCAGCCGCAGTTGACTTGTCGCGCAGCAAGCTCAGCAGCAGCTTGCTCGGTGTCCATGATGAGTATCTGAGCATACATAGGCGCAGTCAGACGCTGTCAGATGCAGAGCACCGACGGGGTGGTAGACTTGCCCGTGCATTCTGAAGCGGTATGGACCGCCACCTCGCGGAGTATCAACGTCAGCAATCATGTATGCCATAGCCAAGCTACTGTTGTAGTTTCTAACAGCGTTACGAAATCGAAAGGAGCGTCTATCAGCGCCCTCGAAAAGTTGACGAAGTTGTAAAGTGTACCCGACGAGGCAACCTTCTCGCCATGGAAATGGAGAGCACGGCATGAACTGCATGGTTGATTCATAGAACCCAAGCAGTGGAGTGTGGGGCGATTGCCGGCGGCGCGCGCCACACCAAGTCAGCGGGTTGGAGTGGTAGAATTCTAAGGAGCCGATGCTCCTTAGAATTCGGCAGCGCGGACTTCGGCGAGACGAGCCTAGTTGGCGAGGAGGCAAGCACTGCGCCGACGCGTTATATCAAGGAGACGGCAGCTTGGAGGACTTCAAGAGGATCCCCTCCGCGCCACACTGGCACGCAGGCGCTATGCTAGTCGAGATCGCTCATCAGCAGTGAGACATGGTCGTGCCGGCATCTGTAGAATACAGCACGCTAACGGAGAACAAAGGGCGATAGTGAAAAGGGAAAAGTAAGGGAAGTATAAAAACAGAGAACAATAAGGCAGTAAGGGAAGCAAGAACGATGAAAATAGTGAAATTTTCAACGGCGTTTAACCGCCGGGCATGGAAATGGTGCATATCATGCGCGAGAGCTGAACGATGAGTGTTGAAGAGGGAGCATAGGGATGAGCACGGGATTGAACATAGCGTACGATTTACGAAATGAAATGGAAGTGCTGGAGTTTGAAGTGACGCTCAGGCTGGTTAGACGGAGGGTGAAAGATTGAAAAAGGGGTGTGCGCCTACTTTACAGGGAATGGTAGTCCCGCAACGATTTCCCGGAATGAGGCAATAGGCAGCCAATTCATTTGTTATAACAGAAGTTTTCACGTCGAGTTGAACACAGTTCAAATCGAATTGAACACTCATCTAAGCTACACTACGACTTACAAAATGCAATGGAATTGTGAGAGGGCGTAATGACCCTCAGACAGGTTAAACGGAAGATGAAATACTGTGAAAAACGGTGTCGCCACTACGTTACCAAGGGTCGTGGCGGTCTCGCAACGATTTGAGATTCGTGGTGGTCCGGCAACGATATCCCGGAAGGAGGGCAATGGGCAGCCAGATCGTTTGCTATCGCAGTAGTTGTCACGCCGAACTGGACACTTCTCAAATCGAATTGGACATTTGTTTAAGCTAGCCGAAGAGTTGCGAAGCCAGCATACGAATCACGAAGTCGAATGGAACAGTTCGAGGGTGAAATTACCATCGGGCAGGTTAAACGAAGGACGAAATAGTTTGAAAAAGGGTTGCGCCCCAAGGTTACGGGGATTCGTGGTGGTCCCGCAACGAATTCACGGAATGAGGGCAATAGGCAGCGAAGTCATTTGCTATCACAAAAATTTTCATGCTGAGTGGACACAGTCCCTAAGGCAGGTTTGACCCTCGAGGCAGGTTAAACGGAAGATGAAATAGTTTGAAAAAGTCTTCCGTCTGATTGCCTTGTGCTTCTAGCTGCAAGTACCATTCTTGGTAAGCAAGATGATGCAGTACCTTCGAATGGGTTCAGATAAGAGATGGGTGGTCTCCAAATTTGCCTGTAAGTTGATCTACTGCGTTTTGTTGGCATTTGAAATTTGTCTCCCCTCTTTGTTTTAATTTTACCAAATCTTGATGTTTTTATGAAGTTATCACCATATTTGTCTTCAAAATTTCACCTTTCAAATGGAACTAGTAGATTTTCTAAGCAGAAGCACCATATTGGTCCCTCAATTACATATTGGACTCCTTGCATTGGAAGAACTGCTAGCGTGTCGTTCACCGGATGCCGTGACCTGTTGCGCTCCTCGCACCTTTTAGGCTTTTTCGCACCAAGATTGGCTGCCCTGAAGAGATGCTTTAGGCGTCCTTTGCCAGACGTATGAGGTGCCACATGTTAGAGATCAAAGTACTGAACTTTCGATTAAAGCCATGGTTTGAACCGCAGGAATCCTGTAAACGAGTATCCTGCCTATGTGCAGCAAACGTTCGTTTGGAGCTTTGTCCCCAAGCCCAAAATTAGCCCCCGCCGTCTTCTTCTCTCCTTTAGATCTTCTCACCCTCATCACAGGAAAAAAACTGGTCTTATATACTATAGAGAGAATCATAAATGGAAATGGTAGGGTAGGATTCTTCAAAACTGTTCTTATGAAGCCTATCCACCATCTACATATATCTTTCACGAATTTATATTCCGAAGTGCCCGCTTGTTATCTGGCGAGAAACTGACGGAACGGCAGGCATGCAAACAGATGTGTTCTTCCTTATTTTATAAGTTCGTGAGAGCGCCAATGCGAATGTCATGGCTACCGATCAAGAATAAAATGTTCCGGAGCCTTCACAAAATCGGCTTAAGACTTTCTGACTAACCTAGTGTTTCAGCGTGTCGCTTTGCGCGAAAGTACTTGCTGCATAAATCATACAACAACGCTATCCGAATGCATGGTGACACGTTTTCTGAATCCCAACGCAGATTGAAAGAAACCTTGACACATCCCCCTTCGCATGTTGGATAACCTCTGTGACACGTCTTCTGAATCTAGACGTATGTATTCTTAGTCCGGACGCACTTTGCACGAGACGTCTGGCACGCCCTCGACACACGCTGCACGACGTCTGCGATCCGTCTTGTGAACCAAGAAGCACGTTGTGCGAAGTTTGGGAACCTCTTCTGAATCGCGACATACGTTGCAGGACGTCTGCGTCACGTCTTGTGAATCCGAGTGCATGTCACACGACGTCTGCAAAACGTTGTCTTCCTCCCTGTGCTCGGTGCGTGATTCCCATTTTTACCCTAACTCGTCACCCACCAAGACAATAAATTTGCTGTCAATCACCTATAGCAAAGCTGAAAGAAACACTCGGCTGGCATACATCGTCGTGTGTAAGATGTCCTTTGGCTTTGGTCCCCACTCCCCGTGACGGACAACGTGGCTCTCGGATTAACTGAACTGGACTGAAAAGCAATTTTCTAAAATTTGGCTGTAATGGTTTTACGACCTTTCCTCTTTATTCATTCCTACCTTTATTACAGCAAAAATGTAGGCTAAGTTTAACATGGAATTGGATAGGAGGACGTAAAAGGGTCTTATGTCCTCAAAAAATCTCTTCTCCATACTTAAAAAAATTCGAGGTCTTCGACGGTAGCGGTAGATTCCGCGCTCAAGCGCTAGCGCTGTCGCTTAGGTCGCAGGCGAGAAGTGTGAATAGGTGACAGCAGTGACGGGAGCGAAGTCCCCGCCGTTCTTTTTAAACATTTTATCTCTCTAACCGCTTTTTTTCATCGTCACCGTTCGGAAGAAGATGAGTTGTTCTACAAGAACGTATGTTGTTTTTTCTTTCTTTTTTTTGATGAACTGTGACGAAGTAAAAGTAGATGCTCGAAATTAAGTGGCCTACATATATAGCGAGACATTTAAGGGTCGATGCCCTTTACAATACTCACTGAACGAAATACTCGTTGAACGTTTATACATCACTATGTTGAATAGCTTCTCATTGACTTTTGCTTAAAAAACCGGTGAAAAAAACCTGGCGAGCGTGGAAAGTATGCGAAGGTCCCTGATGCGAAGACGGCATCGGAGGGCAACTGAGCTAGTCCGAAAGTCCAGTAAGGTAAGCAGGACTCGCGTGGCAACGCTGAATGTGGATACGTTGACGGGCCGCTCGTTGAAGCACTGGAGCGAAGAAGAGTTGATCTCTGTGAGGTGCAGGAGACGAGGTAGTCCTGCCGCAAGTCAAGGGACATTGGATGTGGTTTCAAGGACGTTCTATGTGGAAGTCCAAGGATCACCGGTGGTGTCGGAGTAATCGTCTCCGAACGATTTCGTGACTCGATTGTAAGCATTGAGCACTTTGACGATCGATTGATGAAGATTGTTGTCGCCGCTAAGGAGCGACTTTATCGTTTCCTCTCTGCCTATGCTCCGCAGTGTGGCTGCTCCGATCAAGCCAAGGATGAGTTTTGGAACCTGCTTCATGAGAAAACAGCAGAGGTACCATCGAAAGATGTCGTATAGTCGCTGGTGACCTTAATGGGCACGTAAGTGCTACGAAAGACGGGTACAGCTGTCATGGTGGTTTTGGATACGGATCGACGATGACGGTGAAAGCATTCTTGATTACGCGGAATCGCATAACCTCACCACAGTGAACACCGCCTTCCGAAAACGCGACTCGCACCTTATCTCATACTACAGTGGGAGTACCAAGACTCAGATAGATTTTGTCTCTCTGAGAGATCGCGACCGGAGTCTTGTCACAGTCGCGAAGATCGTGCCGTATAAGACGGTCTCCCCACAGCACCGACCGCTGATCTGCACTCTGAAGATCCCCCTCCGAGGTTGAAGCAGGTCGAGCGATGCGGTGGTACAAGAATCAAGTGGTGGCGAATGAAAGAGAAGGAAGCAGCTGTGATTTCTCGCGTGCGTTTGCGACAGTCGCCGAAACTTGGAAGAAGGCGACGGACGCGATTCGTCAAGCCGAACAGTTGGAGCTCTGCTTTACGAAGCCTGGACGTCGGAAGGTCGACAAGCAGACATGGCTGTGGACAAATGACGTGGAAGCGAAGGTTTGAGAGAAGAAGGCGCTCTATTACGTGTTTCTTGGCGAAAGGACAGCCGATAACTGGCGGAGGTACCAAGAAGCGGAGAAATCTGCAAAGAAGGCCGTGGCTGTTGTGAAAGCCACTCATTATGGAGATGTCAACGAGAAGCTCGAGTCGCACGATGGTGAGCGGTATCTGTACCAACTTGCAAAGTTTCGCCATCGGCAGACCGAGGATATTGAGAAGTTTTTCGGCATCAATGATGATAACGGCCATCTTCTTACGGACCGCAAGAAGGCATTGAAGCGATGACGCGACTACTTTGAGGAAATCTCTACAGTAGAATTTCCTCATCCCCCATCCCCTCAACGGCTCCAACTCACGGCCCCGTTCAGAAGGTCACCGTGGAGGAGATTGAAGCGGCTTTGAAGAAGATGAAGCCAGGCAAAGCGACTGGGCCAGATGACGTGGCAGCCGATTTATGGGTCCAAGTACTGGTACCCTGCTCAGTGGTTGGCGAAGTTCTTCAATCAGGTTGTGGCGGAGAAGAAAGTCCTTGAGTGTTGGCGCCAAAGTACGACGATTCCGATTTGGAAGTAGAAGGGCAGCCCCGCAGACAGCTCCAATTACCGTCCGATTCGCTTGTTTTCGCATAGCATGAATATCTTTGAGCGAATTGTCGATGGACGAATGCGGGACATCGTCCAGCTTTCCAGCAATCAGTGCGGCTTCGTGGCTGGCTGTGGCACCGTTGATGTCATACATGCCGCCCTCCTCCTGATAGAGAAGCATCGCGAGAAACAGAAGCCAGTGTATATCGCCTTTCTCGACTTGGAGAAGGCCTTTGACCGCGCACCGCGTGAAGTGATATGGTCGCCCTGCGTCAACATTTAGTTCCCGAAGAGCTCATAGAGTGGGTGCGAATTCTACACTCTTGTTCAAAGAGTCGAGTTCAAGCTGGAGCTGGAACCTCGATGGAGTTACCCATCTCGAGAGGTTCAAGCTTGGTGTGATCGCTTGGAGCGGTTTGGAGTCAAACTGACCGTGAAGAAGACCGAATATCTCATGACGGACTTACTGAGTCCAGATCCATCAAGGTTAACGGCATCGAGCTTCCACGCACTGCTGTCTTTAAGTACCTTGGATCAGCAGTCGCGTCTGACGGCAAACTGATGGTCGAAGTGAATTCACGCGTGAGTGCAGCTTGGTCCAAGTGGCGCTTGTTGACTGACGTGCTCTGCGACAAGAACATACCAGAGCGCTTTAAGTCGAAGATCTACAGAGCAGTCGTCCTGCCAGTAGCGATGTACGGCGCTGAGTGCTGGCCTGCCACTAAGGAAGTTGAAGCTCGCCTCAGCGTATGGAGACGAAGATGCTGCGCTGGACGGCTGGAGTCACGCACATGGACCGCATCCGAAACGATGTCATTCGGCAGAAGTTCGGTATCGCGCCGATAGCTGACGAGATGCGCAAAGCTCGCCTGCGATGGTACGGCAACGCTCTGCGTGGGAAGAAGACAGCGTCTGCAAGATAGGCCTTAACTTCGAGGTAATAGGAAAGCGGCCTAGAGGGCGCCCGAAGCAGCGCTGGGCTGATACGTTGCATATGGACTTGAAAGTAGCTGGTGTCAACCCTGATCTAGCGCTGGATCGGGAAAGGTGGCGTCATGACACCAGAATAGCGGACCCCGCCACGATGCGGGACAAACGCTGAAGACGAAGAAGAAGAAGAAGAAGAGCATGCTTATCGTTTTCCCTATTAATCTTATGTTTGGCCTCCAACACGAATTCTAGATCAGAGTTATGTAGTTGATACTCTCTTAGATTGCTAGTATTGCATTCCCTAGGTGACATTGGATATATCCTAGTCGGAGTAAGGCATGCGGTGTGTTGCCTCTCCACCTGGGTTTGTTCCAGAGTTTCGGCTACTTCCAACTGATACTATGGTACACTCAGAGAGTGTGTGTCGTGTCATAAGATGCTGAACGCAACTGTAACCTTAGCGCTGTCCCTCCCTATTAGGATAGATCGGGATATTAAGTGAGACCGCTTAAGGGTCATGAGTTGAGAAATCTCTGACATCTTACTCTTCACCTGTGTTCATTGCGTTTGTTTTTGTATTTAAAGAAAGATTTTGCATAAACCTAGATTTGTTGCACTAGTAGTGTTAAAAAATTGATCTACGAATACAAACATGGCGGTGGAAGTCTCATGGTTTGAGGATGGTTCAGTGCAAAAGGACCTATTTACCACAACCAAGAAGTGATGAACTTCAAACGATACCATAAGGTCTTTAATAATGTCATGCTTCCATACTGTAGAGAAACTTTCCAAACGTCGTGAATTTTCCAACAGGACAATGACCCGAAACATGTTTCGAAGACGGTGAAAGAGTGGTTCAGTGAAATGAGAATTCATCTTATGTCGTGGCCTTCTCAGTCACCGGATCTGAACCCAATCGAAAACCTTTGGCAACACTTTGTTCGAAGTTTAGCAGGCAGCAAAATGTGTCAGAGGATCCGTTGTGACTTTTTAACAGCTAATCAGAGATGTTCTTTTAGCTGCTAAACTCTCCGGCGAAGAACCTGCGGCTCTGCACCCACCTATTCGACTCCACTGTTCTTTCTACCCTGGCATACGTCTCAGAGACCTCAACCATGCGAAAGCAGGATGAACAGGTGAGCAGCGTCGCGCCGCGGCAAATCGAGAGGACGATGCTCGGAGCGCCACGACTCACGCAAGTGAGAGAAGGCCTCCGGACTTCCGAGCTTCGCCGACGTTCGAAGATCAGAGACGCTGTCGCGTGGGCCAAGTTGTCGAAAATTAGGTGGGCCGGCCACTCTTCGCAGACACCATGGATGTTTCGCAACACGCTGGACAAGAACAGTCACAGAGTGGATTTCGCGGGATGTTAGAAGAGCACTATTACGTAGAACCAACGCGTTGGTCGTTAGTTATATCGTGAAAGCCCTCAACGAACGATATGACGTATTTTGTGCCCATAAGCGAGGAAGACCCATTGGAGCACTCTGGCATGCGACAGGAGCGGAACGAGCAACTCGATGAGCAACGGGATGACTGGTGGTACGTGTGATACGGCGGCATTCGAAGCAGTCCTCATGCACCCGTTCTCAAATCCACTCAATTCCGGCTAAGCGACTCGATCGCTGTTCGTTAGGTTGAGATGGGACGCCAGACCCGTTAGTTAAAGGATCTCTATAAATGTTGTAGAAATAGGCGAAGAAAAGCTGCTGGACAGCCTAGCTGAAAGCAATTCCTTCGAAGTTCATTCCCAATAACATGGAGTGCTTCTGATATGGGGCCTGTTCTTCAAAGAAAAGGCGTAAAAATCAGTCATATTACAGAGCATCTTACAAAGGTGAATTTTTCTGAGAAGATATTTTTAAAAAACCTCATCTTCTCAGGATCCCTGTACAGTTAAGGCCTCTCAGATTTCTTTCAAATTATTCATATCTATGCGGCCAGTTGTGAGAGGGCAATAAGGACGAAGATTTACAAAACCTTTTATATTGTTCCTGTATCATTGCACAGCACTGCGGTAAGCTGGGCAAGATCTGATTCAGAAGCCATCCTTCGTTCGACAACAACCTTTATTTGAATTCCCGAAACAATTAATGCAATCTCATGATATTAGAGGGCCTTTAGCACAGGCGACATTTATTTGAAGCAATCGACCAGAAAGCATTCCTTGTAAGCAGACTATCAGCTACTCTCTTTGTGTTCACTGTCTTGCTTTTTAACCACTTATTCCAACTTCCTATCAAAGACGCAAGAAGGTAGAACATACACAGATAAGAACACAGGTGTTGTATTAATTATTTTATTCATTATAGTACAATACGGCTAAGTGTAATAAAACATTTTCAGCACCGTAGACATCCCGTTTAAATGTGATGTTGTGGGGTCTCGACTTGGAATGTGATGCCGAACGACTCCAGATACGAGTAGATCTTCGTCTTGGCGAAAGCTGACGCCGTCGTGAATACACCACCACTTAAGTATTCATGTTCAGTCATAAAGAACGGAACGGAAACAAATGAATTCTCCGCCGATTGAAACTTGAGTAAAGATCAAAAGCATTTCTAAATCAACAGGCCTTGAATTTATTGCATCTCAGGAACTCAGCCTTTGATTGAATGCCGGGAGGGGCAAGTCTTAATAGTGATTGATCTAACCTATGATTTCTTAACTACGCAACGGAGAGCAATAAACAGGGAGCCTTAAGAAATTTCTTACACTTTCCAGGTGGTCCAATCCTATTATACAAAATAAAAAATGGTAAAGATTTTTGTTCCTGTATCTTTCAACAGCACTGCGGTAAGCCAGACAGGATCTGATTCGGAAGCCAACCTTCATTTGCAGTCCAGTCCTTTAATTATTTTATTCAGAAAAACTCATGGGGCAAGTCCGGAGCCTTTAATCTAAGCGATAAGCTGCCTGTAGAGTAACTCAATTGAGCGCTCTACTCACTTGAGTTTCAGGTACCTTACGCAAGCCTGGAGACACTGCCACCTTCCTCGACTGTAGACACGTTTTGGCCGCACTCAAGCTTGATCTGAGGAGGGGTCCGCAGCTAGAGCACCGTATTTTCTCTCTCGCCCGGGGCCATCTACTTACCCTTGAGGAAGGTTCTCGCCATGAACTAGAGCCAGCGCTGCCGACAGCACACAGCCACTCGTTGACATGTATCCGGCGTCCGGTCCTTTGCACGTTGCCACCATCTGAGAAAAAATCCAGCATTAGAAAAGAAAAAACAAAAGAACAAAATACAAATCCAAAAATGACAGGTCTCGCACTAGAATACGCTGTTCCATCGCACCACTTATGTGAAAAAACTGATAGTTACTACCCGCAAGCTTTTCATGATTCTCGCGCTCATGCAATGAGAGCTTGGAATAGATCGCTCTACATGAACCAAGTTTGAAGTCGATTAATCTGTAACAGTTTTAATTTAGAGAAAGAACGTGTTTATGCATTTAATGCAATAACTCTTCTACTACATTTACAACTTATCATCTTTTTCCTTTTCAACTGCATTTCCATGTGTAATTTCATGTTCTTCTTTTAAGTAAAGCGTACCTTCAAACGCAAAAATTTACAAATAAGTGAACAGCTTTCAAGCTTCTGTTTTATTTATTCTATCTTTAAATGAATATTTCTTCAATCAGCGAGTGTAGTTTCAAAAATTCTTGCACAAAATGATTAAGAAGCTGATCCAAAAATTAACGACATATGGAGACCTTTGTATAATAAATCCCAGATAAATTTAGAGTTTTTTCGCGTATTTCTATGTGTAGTGCATTATTGCAGTGACCCAGGTATTCATTTTGAAATTAACGTCAATTGTTTTGATCATCGAAACCTATAAAGAATAGAAAGTTTCGCATTTTCGTAAAAATTAGAAGCTAAATTGTTTGAGATCACCTCATGCCAAGCACTGCCAAAGCGCCGATTATGGGTTTACATTTTGTATTAGCGCTCCCTCTTATATGAACAACGTTAGTGTGATATTGAGCTTACATATCTTCATGTCCATTTGCTAGGAAATGCCTGGGTGGTGCCGCAAGGACATCTTCACGTCCGAGGGATAGAAAGATCACTGCATGAATGTCCCTGTTCTCTGTTACAGTCCTCCGATAGATGATTCAAGAATTTACTTACTGCCTGTGATTCAAGCGGGATGGTGTGCGAGTCCTGGCCTAAATTTTTAGACTTGCAAATCTCGTTACCAGGCCAAGCCCGCTCGCACGCATTACCTTGGCTCTGTGGAGCTTTTAGGTGCTGACTCCCTAGCGAATAAGATCGCGGCCCTCGTTCACTCTCTACTTGAATATCTTTTGTATTGTGTTGCTCTCTTACTGCAGCTTGGATTGTACGTTACAATAAACAGCCTTGTTTCTAGAAGTCTTGAGCTTTCACAAAAAAAAGCCGGTTGAAGCCGTAATACCAAACTCCTCTTACAAAACTACTCACAACGGATTATGGATGTAGAGGTCTAACAGTAAGTACTGAGGCAGTATTTTATTTTCGCGAGAAATAGCTGGAGCAGAAGTGCTGTCAAGCGACCACAAAAGGATGAAATGCTGAATTAGCGTAGGCGGAGAGATCTCATACTCACCACTAAACATATGTAAAGAATAGGAACGAGTTTTCGGAAGCCCCAGGATATTGCTTCCACGCCATAGGAACTACTGGTGAAGGAATGGAAGGAAGAGCCTACAATTCTGAGCACAGTCATCGTGTCACGGCTTTGCATCGCAGTCTGTCTATTGTCATTGCGCGAGCAGTCTTGGGGTGGTGGTTGGGATGGACAATCAACGGCAGTTACGAGGAGGGAAATTCTCGCAGGCTGGATGAGGCTGGGTGATACACGCTGATGTGCTGTGCTTTGGCAGATATTTACTCACTGTTTACTATTATATTATTATTACATTATTATTTTACATTTACTTTATTATTTACAAGTATATGAGTTGCGTCAGGCTTAAGCATAAGAAAAGAAAACCAAGGTGTCGCAGCCACCAATTGCGAGTTGTAGAACAGTAAAAAAGGACAAAACGCAGTTCTCCTCGCACTAGGAATTCTGCCAAAGTCTGTCGCTTCTCGACTGCTAACTGGAACCGTTAGCATGGTTGTGCAACTCGCAAAACAACTCGTCCTACTTATTTTTGTACGCTGAGAAAAAATGAGAAATTTGATGCCTTTATCAATTCGCTGTCGCCATGGTGTTATAATATCCCGCCAGCTGCGCCACATATGGCAGCCTAAATACTGACGTTTTTTTTCAAAACAAAAATTCCTCATTTTTAAACGAACTGCGAAGCACTTCAGAATAAAGTTGCAACACAATAAACAGTCTTCTTAACGGGTTTTATCATTTTGAAGAAAGGCAGGATTTGGAGCCACTGGTCGTCATTCAAATTGAGACCAGAAAGATCTCTGATCTTGATAAAAATAACATCTCGAACCTTGTGAGTCGGCTTGCCACTGTGCTGCTCTGTCAAGGGCTTATGATCGGAGTAGCCATAGGCGAAGAACCAGTAGACGAAGGACGCCTCCGCCATCTGTTTCTCCGATGGTCCCGCTTCCTGTTGATAACGCATGTTATTCGAAAGTTCACGAGAGCTCTCCGGTAGCAAATTGCCTACCTTGAACATGTTGAAACTGCAGAGGTCAGGATGTTTCTGAAGGAAGCTTCTCGTGAATTTGAACTGAGCCAGAATGGCGAAAACCGTGAGCCACAGCGCTAACATCGCTGTCCAGAACAGAGACTCGAGGCGAAGGTACGTCTCGACGTGGACCTCAAACGTGATGTTGGCCTTCTTTTCAAATTCAATCTTGGCTTCTTCAAAATGATGATCAGTATTCGTGCAAAACCTAAGACTTTCATAATCTTGGATGTATTGACTCCTAGAGGTTTTTGACAGGGCAAGGGTAGGCAGTTTTTTAGAGGCAATCAATTATCATACAACAACGATAGAAGAATACATAAACCACTGCTTGTTACAACGTATTTTCTACATTGTGTATATAATCTTCCGACAAATTGTCTAAAAACTTGAAATTGGAACAAAAACAACAAAACATCAAAACAAAAATTTCAAATTCAAAATACTTCAAAGCAAATTTTCACCTTCCAAATGAAGACAAACGTCTTCCAGATTAAGGTTGGCACTCCTTAAAAAGATCGAAATTAAATATTGTCTTAGAAAAATCTTTGCAAACGCTCTCGTTCATCCGCTTTGAAAGATGGACACAATGTTTAAACTTTAAGAAATTTTATTTTTCAAGAAACAGGAAATAAAAAAGCTTATTTTAAAATGCAGAAAAGCGGTATTTTTCATAAGTATTACAGCATGAAAAGATCGCACCGCGCACTTGATTAACTTCTCGTGACCATTTGATTCAAAGCACAAATGCTGTTTACATACAATAACTTCGAAGAGCAAATAAGTGTTTTCCCAATCGCTTCCGCTGTTCCATTAACTAGTGTGTAACTTTATGTAAACAGAACTTTTCCAATGAATTAAACGAAAACCGCGAAATAGGAAGACCTCTTCGTTTAACACATACAGAAATTGTTGCTTTCTTGCTTTAAAATAAGCTTTGATTCATTATTTTCCTTAAAAATATTTTTTTAAGCTTCAAACACTCTGCTCACATTTTTGAAGCAAGTGAAATATTAGTTTTCTAAGAAAGTAGGTGTTTCTAAGGCAGGAATTTATTTTGGCCTTTTTAGAAGGTGATTGCTTTAATCTGGAAGTCACACCTTTTGATTTCGAAGATGTTCGTTTTAGCTTCAGTCGTGTTTAGCTTGACCTTAAAAATGTTCGTTTTGCCTTAAAAAAAGCAATTAGGCAATTAATTAAGTAACAAAAATTTAATTTTAATTAAGTAATAAAAAAGAAATTCAACCAAAAAAATAGTCAAAGGATACTTAAGTGACTTTTGTTGGATACAACAAATTCATTGTAACTAACGTTAACTTCATTGTAATTCTTATGAATAAACAAAAATGAATTAAAATCAGTAACCCGCTGGGAAAGCCTTAATCTAATTTTCCAAAGGAAGCAGTCTATGAGAAGAGCGAAAACTTTCCATCTCCTGCCCGCTCTTTGGTTTCCAATGATTCTTTGAAAATGGGCTAAAAACGGATCTGATGCGATTTTCTGGAGAACTCGTCATGGCCCATGTAAGTCGAAAGGCCATCAGGCGATAAGGTGATCAGCCAAGAAATTCTCCCTCACAGGTCTCCTTCCGTTGACAGTGGCGTCGTAGTACTGTGACCTGTTGACGATCGACTTGTCGGATCCCATGAAAGGCAGAGCCCAACCATCCAGTTCCTTCTCTTGGATGTGCCACACCGTGCCCCTGAAACATACTTATAAAACCTGTTGCACCTGAACACAATTCATAGCACATCGACGAAATGCAATTTGCAGGTACGCTGGAAACAAATCTTAGAAGCAAACGAACCTCTGGTGAACGCTAGCGGAAACCCAATCGCATTCACGGAACAATGACAGTACGAAGATGAGATACCCTGCTGAAACGAACCTTTTTGGTGGCTTCACGGAACCCTTGACAATCCTCTCTGGCATAATAGCCCGTCGAATCTTCCCGAGACCGTCCTTTGCTGATTCGCTTATGCCGAGAATCAGAGTCTGGTAGGTGCCCGCGTTGATTGCATAGCCCTAAAGTCGACTGCTGAATGAGGGACCCGTCTTGTTCAGTGCACCATATTCAACCGAACTATTCTGTAGATCTATTTCATCGCAAACATTGAAGCTTTTTTCTCGACATGGAAAAGTAGAGGCCAAGAAGCCTTCCAAAATGCAACGTTATGGAAGTTTCTTGGGGTACAAACGGATCCTCTGCCAAATGCAAACGTAATCAGACGTCTGTCAATCCCTTTTTCTCGCTTCATAGCAATTGAATTTCTGAATGGCTCAAGAATCAAACGTCACGGCGACCTCATACTGGTCATTTTCCAGATGTGTAGGAGAGTGAGGTATTCGGACAGTTGTATTCTCAGAGGATCTCTAGCTGAGACCGAACAAACACTGTGGTGGACGCAGGATCAAAAACGGGAATCATTTCTCTATTTCGTTTCCTATGGGAGTAGGCGCTTTGCTCTCCAAATTCACCCATGGTTCAGCGGTTCCCGCTAAGGCCAACCAAGCCTTCCATCCCTCCAAGTGGGTGAATTGGTGCCAGACTTGTATGGGAAGGACAAAACACATTGGCTGGTCAATGCAAGTATCGTGCTGGTCAAACACGCATTCAAATTGGCTCCACGACATCCTTCAGAAATCGAGTGCGTATCACATCCCAAAGGGGATCGATTAACGCCGTTCCTTATCCTTAATCCTTTATCTCGTTATACCCGAAGTAGCTATTTTCAGAACAATCCACTTCAGTAATCTTCTATGACATTGTGGATGTCGAAGAGATGGATGGTGAAGGTGCCAACTTCACGTTGCAGTTTGGTAGTTGAATGTAAAGGCAAGTGAAAGAGAACGTCGACGTTACCCAACGTCACCAGGAATGCGCCACGCATTCAGCTTTTGTTTGCTTAACGTTTTTTTTTCATCGCTTGCTACATACGAACTATTGCAATGAATGATATCAACCAAGTAGTAGAGTTACCGACGTGTTATTCTTTCCCAGTGCATATGAAACCTAAGATAGGTGGGTCTAATTACAGAAGCCAAGCTCCACTTTTACAAAGACCACCTGGCAGCCTTTGAGTATGAAGGACAACGTGTAGGATCCGGTGCTGATCAGTCCCTTTGTGAGGAGAACCAAGAATTCTGATTCTACGAATATGGTGGAGAAAATTTGAACGCGTATTTAGCTCATACAACAGTGTGGAGATGACAAGCAACGTGAAGATACAGGCACACGTTCTATCGTTCGCAAACACGTCTGCTACCAAGGGTTCACAGACGGATGTAAGGCTTGGGTGGTCGCAGTCTTCAGTTGGTTTGTAATGCATGAGGGAGCCAGTGCCTCCTCCAGGACTATGTACAACCCGACGGTTAGGTTGAAACATAAACAGCGCGTTAACTTCCAACTGAACGTCACCCCTAATAGACCGCCGTTCTGACGATTTCTTCGTTTTAACAAAGCAGTCGCCTTTTGGCGCAATCTCTGCACACGACTGGGGCACATTGCAGTTCTTCCGCAAGATCGGCTGTTTTGTTCAACCAGTAGCACGTCAGACTCAACTGCATCGCTGAGGTCCTATGGAGCGACCAAAATAAGTTAAACCAAAAAACTCGCTGAATTGTTCGAAATACGACTAAGAAGCGGCTTCCTGGCAACAGATAGGCTGAGTAATTGTCAAAACTGAACCAACACCTATCGCGGCAACAAAAGGGCAGCAGGGCTTCTCGTAAATGTGTTAAAGATTGCGCCAAGCAGACTGGACTCAGGGCTCAAGTGACTAAAAATAATTCAGGCTCCAGGGAGGGAAGCTCTTGAGAATGAAGGATGTCGAAAATCAGCTGGATTTGAGTTTGAGGATTCTAACTCGGAGGTGGAACGGAGCTTTATATTGACTTCAATTTGACGTCATTTTTACGAAAAAATAAGCTTATCGTCTTTCCTCTTATATTTCTTGCATTACTTCAGAAGGAGACACTGAAAATGTTTGCCAATGTATTATACCTTAATTGTCTTATGCTGCCCACGAGACACATTTCACATACACCTACATTTCATGGGTCGGCTTAAATTAGCAGAAAAACAGGCGAAAACTATTTAACAATGTACAAGGAAGATTCTTGAAATAAGGTTCTAGATACCAACTAGACTGTCTCACCGATGGGCCGCTCTTCAACTCGACGAATGTTTCCACGTGATTCACATCGCCGTCGAAGTGCTCCTTCACGAAGTTCACTCCCAAGTCGCATGGAATCGAATCCCAGCCGCATGCGCCAACCACGTAGACTCCCTGAAATGTTCTTTACTCAGGTGAGGAAATAGTTTTACAGATGCTTCCGGCCTTTTTTCAGGTTTTGAGAAAGGAGACAATCTTAAACGTTCACCCGTAATAGTTGATGACAATCTTGATCAACAGCAGACCGAAACCTATCCTAACCTTATGGTGAAGGAACTTTTAAGCTGTCAACGATCCTAGAAAAAGCTGCTACAGTGTGCTACGGAGTTAAAATTTAATTTAAATTCCAATGGACTTACATTTTCCTTCGCCTTCTCGCCATAGAGCATCTGCATCTTTTCAAGGAACTGAAACGAGCTCAATGTTGAATATGTCATACAGCAGTGAAGTTGTGCCTCAAAAAGTTTCAAAACCAGCACAAACCGCGGGTTCGCCGGAGATGTCAATGTGGCTCGCGCCATTCTCGACGGCCGCTTTCACCACTGATTCACCATATAGGCGATACTGAAATAGGATGCCCTTATCTAAACCTTCATAATATGCGCAATTAATGCTTTAAAATAATGAAATCTAATATCCTGGAAAAATTGCTGGAAACACAAAAAATTGCTGGAATCTACAGTCGCCACGCCAAGATTCATCGAAAACCGAACATGGACAGCTCAATGACAAATTTGTTAGGAAAAGCCAATACCGGACTATGACAGAAGCCAAACATCTAGCGTATTCCACGTAGATGGTAGTGCACATCACTTATTAAATTGAAAACGATAATCGGATTTCTTTGCACAGTTTATTTATTTGTTTAGTCCAACATGTAATACAACACACGTAAAGCGATCCGCATCAGCGAGCTCACCATCGCAACCAACGGACACAATAAAGTAACTTTAAAACCAGTGGAAGAAACAAAATCAGTTATCATTGAAAATTAACTTAACATTGGTGGCGATGTCCGTTCCTCCACGTGGTGCCACTGGAAACTACTCGCTCTGCGAGTTAAGCCGAACACGGACACTCGATTGCAGGCGACAGGCCCTTGTGACAGGCCAGCCTACGAAGACCCATGTCACATCACATGATGTATGACAGCTCAAGTGTTTCGAGATAGTGCTACGGCGTCCGCGGGAGCCGACGCGCACTCGCAGAGCCCGGCGAGTGTGAGAAGTATGCGAGGGTCCCTGATGCGAGGACGGCATCGGGGGGCAACTGAGCTAGTCCGAAAGTCCCGTAACGTAAACAGGACCCGCGTGGCTACGCTGAATGTGGGTACGTTGACGGGCCGCTCGTGCGAGTTGGTTGAAGCACTGGAGCGTAGAAGAGTTGATTTCTGTGCGGTGCAGGAGACGAGGTGGTCCTGCCGCAAGTCAAGGGACATAGGACGAGGCTTCAAGGCCGTTCTATGTGGAAGTCCAGGACCACCTGTGGTGTCGGAATAATCGTCTCCGAACGATTTCGTGACTCGATTGTAAGCGCGAGCGCTTTGACGATCGATTGATGAAGATCGCTGTCGCCGCTATGGAGCGACTCTATCACTTCTTCTCAGCGTATGCTCCGCAGACTGGCTGCTCGGATCAAGCCAAGGAAGAGTTTTGGAGCCTGCTTGATGAGAAGACAGCAGTGGTACCGTCGAAAGATGTCTTCATAGTCGCTGGTAACCTTAACGGGCACGTAGGTGCTACGAAAGACGGGTACAGCTGTCATGGTGGGTTCGGATACGGATCACGTAACGCCGATGGTGAGCGCATCCTTGATTACGCGGAATCGCATAACCTCACCATAGTGAACACCGTCTTCCGAAAACGCGACTCGCACCTTATCTCATACTACAATGGGAGCACCAAGACTCAGATAGACTTTGTCCTTGTGAGAGATCGCGACCGGACGATCATGTCACAGACGCGAAGATCGTGCCGTATGAGACGGTCACCCCACAGCATCGACCGCTGATCTGCACTTTGAAGATCGACCCTCCGAGGCTGAAGCAGGTTGAGCGATGCGGTGCAGCTAGAATCAAGTGGTGGCGAATGAGAGAGAAGGAAGCAGCTGTGATTTCTCGCGTGCGGTTACCGACAGTCACGACTGTCGACGAAACTTGGAAGAAGGCGACCGACGCGATTCGTCAAGCTGCACAGGCAGAACTCGGCATTACGAAGCCTGGGCGACGGAAGGTCGACAAGCAGACGTGGCTGTGGACAAACGACGTGAAAGCAAAAGTGCGAGAGAAGAAGTCGCTCTATCACGTGTTTCTCGGCGAAAAGACAGCCGATAACTGGCGGAAGTACCAAGAAGCGAAGAAAGCTGCAAAGAATGCCGTGGCTGTTGCGAAAGCCACTCATTATGGAGATGTCAACGAGAAGCTCGAGTCACGCGATGGTGAGCGGTATCTGTACCGGCTTGCTAAGAATCGCCATCGTCAGACCGAGGACATCGAGAAGTTCTTCGGCATCAATGATGAGAACGGCCATCTTCTTACGGACCGCAAGAAGGCATTGAAGCGATGGCGTGATTATTTTGAGGAAATCTCTACGGTAGAGTTCCCTCATCCAGCCATCCCTTCAACGGCTCCAACCCACGACCCCGTTCAGAAGATCACCGTGGAGGAGATTGAAGCGGCTTTGAAGAAGATGAGGCCAGGCAAAGCGACAGGGCCCGATGACGTGGCAGCTGATTTGTGGAAGTCCAAGTACTTGTACCCTGCTGAGTGGTTGGCGAAGTTCTTTAATCAGGTTGTGGCGGAGAAGAAGGTGCCTGAGTGTTGGCGCCAAAGTACGACGATCCCGATTTGGAAGAAGAAGGGCAGTCCTGCAGACTGCTCCAATTACCGTCCGATTCGCTTGCTTTCGCACAGCATGAAGATCTTTGAGCGAATTGTCGATGGACGAATTCGGGACATCGTCCAGCTTTCCAGCAATCAGTGCGGCTTCGTGGCTGGCTGTGGCACCGTTGATGCCATTTCGCCGCCCGCCTCCTGATAGAGAAGCATCGCGAGAAACAGAAGGCAGTGCATATCGCCTTCCTCGACTTGGAGAAGGCCTTTGACCGCGTACCGCGTGAAGTGATATGGTACGCCTTGCGACATCATGGAGTTCCCGAAGAGCTCATAGAGTGGGTGCGAATTCTCTACTCTTGTCCAAAGGGTCGAGTTTAAGCTGCAGCTGGAACCTCGATGGAGTTCCCCATCTCTGTCGGGGTACACCAGGGTTCTGCGCTTTCCCCACTCCTCTTTGTTGTCGTCATGGATGCCATAACACGAGATCTTCAGAAGCCCGTCCCTTGGACGTTGCTTTATGCCGATGACGTGATGCTCGCTAGCGAAGACAAAGGAGAACTCGAGGAGAGTTGCAAGCTTGGTGTGATCGCTTGGAGCGGTTTGGACTCAGATTGAACGTGAAGAAGACCGAGTATTTAATGGCGGACGTTACCGAGTCCAGCTCCATCAAGGTTAACGGCATCGAGCTTCCACGCACTGCGGTCTTTAAGTACCTGGAATCAGCAGTGGCGTCTGACGGCAAACTGATGACTGAAGTGAATTCACGCGTGAGTGCAGCTTGGTCCAAGTGGCGCTCGTTGACTGGCGTGCTCTGCGACAAGAAGATATCAGAGCGCTTTAAGTCAAAGATCTACAGGGCAGTCATCCGGCCAGTAGCGATGTACGGCGCTGAGTGTTGGCCAGCGACCAAGGAAGTTGAAACGCGCCTCAGCGTCATGGAGACGAAGATGCTGCGCTGGACGGCTGGAATCACGCGCATGGACCGCATCCGAAACGATGTCATTCGGCAGAAGTTCGGTGTCGCGCCGATAGCGGACAAGATGCGCGAAGCTCGCTTACGATGGTACGGCCACGTTCTGCGTGGAAAAGAAGATAGCGTCCGCAAGATAGGCCTTAACTTCGAGGTAATTGGGAAGCGGCCTAGAGGGCGCCCGAAGCAGCGCTGGGCTGATACGTTACATACCGATTTGAAAGCGACTGGTGTCCACCCTGATCTAGCGCTGGATCGGGAAAGGTGGCGTCATGACACCAGAATAGCGGACCCCGCTACGAAGCGGGACAGACGCTGAAGAAGAAGAAGAAGAAGAAGATTGAAAGTTAACTTAACAACAGTTGGACCATCGGCGACCCCGCCCGACAGAGTAGTCACAAAAAGGAAGAAGCAAAACCGTCAGCAGTAGCTAACGCTGGTTCAGCAATACCCTTTTGAAGGCTGCGATTCTTGGAGGAATCTGGATGCGCGAACTTACTACTCAACATCCGCTCGGCATATGAAGGAATTGGAGCGGACCGAGCTCCTGGCTCGCGGCAACAGAAGCTTTACTGTAGTATTCTCTAGCAGTGGAATTACTGGATGGGAAAAAAGCGCGACCGCCAAGATAAACAGGACCAGGTATTATTTTGTATGGCATAAGAAGATCAAATTTCCTCGGGAACTTCGTGGCTCCAGACACAGCTGCGTATTCCGTTCAGAGCTTGCTGGGATTGCAGAAAACCCATACCTTCTCGATCTAAGGAAAAGCTTCCTCGTGGCGCTGTTTTGGACCTTTTCTAGGACTATATTTCTTACGTTTGCAGGACTAAAAACAGGAGTGCCATATCCAACAAGCGAAAGAACGTACATTTGTATGCTCGTAGAAATGTTTGCTCGTCATTCGAAGAGATTGCGCACTCTACGTGAGGTCTTTGCTGCTACACATTGCTACGGTTATCTAATTCTACAAATTCGGTGATGGAAAAGGCAAGATCTTTCACCTGTGCAAGTTGTACAGTTTGTTGATTCTCTATGAAATAAGAAGCTTTCTTGTGGTTCTCACCTAGATGCAGCACTACGCAGAACTAATTTCGCATATTCACAACCCACTCTGAACCCAAACTATGGTCGTCACCGGAATTATCTATGTCTATATTTATAAAGGACTAATTTTCACCAATATCCATGGATAGCCAAGGCAAAAAAAATTTGAGGAAGTCGTAAACTTTAGGAGAAACAAGCCTATTCATGATTTTGAAAGATGTCAGATGATCACTAGGATCCTTCTCAAATATTAGGCTGTCCCATAAGTCCTTGCAGTTTTTTTCAACGATTCACTGCAGATTTCGCCTGCGGTCTCTTGCATGGCGCTGCATAGCTTTCGAAAGAAAATGATTTGCTCTATCAGAAAATGTATTGCATTTCTTCTTCATCATGAATTTTGTCAATTTTTAGGTCGTTCAAGTGAAAAGTGAAAAAGTGAAAAAGTAGCCATTTGCGCACTTGTTCTCTCCGCTTAGGTTTGTAATTTTTGCTCAGTTTTTTATAGCGTTTGGAAGACAATGTTCTGTGCTACAAGAATATTTGTTGGTCCCATTTTCTCGCTTGCCCTTTACTGATTTTTAGGCCATCGAATTGGGAATTCCGACTTTTCCGCCCGAATTTTTACCAAAACTCCGGCTCTGTGGTTGGACGTTTTTACTTGGTGTTATATGTCGTTTGGAAGAGGATGTCTTGCTCAGTAAGAATTTGTGTCGCGTTTATTGGCTCACGCTGATTTCTGTCGAATATCAACAACTGAAGAAGGAGAAGGAGTTGTTGGTGAAGACGATTTTCTCTTTTTGGCATTTTGTTGATGTTCAATAGAAATCAATAAACGCGACACATATTCTTACAGAGCAAAACATTTTCTTTCGAATGACATATAACACCAACCCAAAAAGTCCAACCACAGAGCAGGAGCTGTCGGCAAAAATAACCATCCTCCTTCGGACGTCCCATTTTGATGACCTAAAAATCAATAAAGGACAAGTGAAAAATAGGACCAACATATATTCTTGTAACACAGAGCATTATCTTCCAAATGCTATTAAAAACTGCGCAAAAAATTACAAACCTAAGCGGAGAGAACAAGTGCGCAAATGGCTACTTTTTCACTTTTTCACTTTTCGCTTCAACGACCTAAAAATTGACAAAATTCATGATGAAAACAGAAATGAAATACATGTTCTGATAGAGCAAATCATTGTCTTTCGAAAGCTATGCAGCGCTATGCAGGAGACCGCCGGCGAAATCTGCAGTGAATCGTTGAAAAAAAAAACTTATGGGACAACCTAATATATGCTCTCCAGTTTAGGTGACTTCTCCATTACTGATCCCTGAGGCAAAAGGTTGCATGTTAAACCAAAAGCATAAACGAAAATATTCGCAAAACGATGCCGAACCTTTTCCAATTCTTCCACCATAGATTTCGCTTCTGTTTTAAGAATAGAACATAGGCCCACACTCAAACAAAGGGTAGAGCGAAAGCGTCATTATTTGACCACCTTTTAAAGTAATTCCGCCGCAGCAGTGCATGAACACCATTAAGACAGACACCTGCAGTCAAACTTTCACACGCTTCGCGCCCACTCTTAGTAGCTGACACACTGTTACGCATTGAGGGTCTTTCCTCCGCCATGGTATATATACCACGTCCTCGTCGAATTGGACACCTTTTGCGTCAAACTGGACATTCTTCTAAACAAACTTGACACTTCTGAGCGTCTTCCAAAACAAAGCGAGCTCCTAACAGGATAAACTACAGACTCTCCAATATTGTTAGAATAATTTTTGTTGAGGAAAATTTAATATAATTTCCTATGAAATTTATAAATTCAACTATCCAAATAAGAGTAGTAATTTTTGAAACTGTTATCTTTTCAGAAAAAATAATCAATTCAATTTTGTTTTAAAGCGCAACAAGGCAGCAATAATTTAGTGCATTAAAAGGCGAGATCGCGTCACAGACTCGAGAAGGTCGTCGCGATTTGTGCTTGATTGATAGTGTAAATGCTGCGTACATGAAGCATCAATGTGAGGATATAGGTTACTTGAAAAAAAATTTCTGCTGTATTGTTTACAGGTGTGAGATTCCATGCAAACAGAAATTTTGCTATCAATCGAAGAATAAAAATCGCAACCTGTCGGACGAGGGAATGGCATACTCTTTCTTTTAGCACAAAAGCCTTTTCTTGCTCTTTAAAACAAGCTTTAAACCACTACTTTACTCAAAAATAGGAGTTCTTCAAAATTTCGAACAATGTTTTCGTTTACTGGGTAAGCGAATTAAAATTTTAAAGAAAATTGTACGGAAGTTTTCGTTGAACAAAAAATATTTTAACCTTTTTGAAGTTTTGAAGGTGAAGTAACTCGTTTTGATTTGGAAGATGATCCATTTGATGCCAAAACCTTTCGGTTTTTTCGAAAAGCGTTCAATTTGAGGTGAAAACGGTGATATCGTGACATCCTAGCACAATTCTTCATCGTTTACTTATCGGATCCCAGTTTGAGTTGTGTGTGGATTTTCGCAAAAGGGTTGCAGTAGCACTCAAAGGATTCATTGTGTCGGGTTGCGTTCCTCTAGCCTTCGAAAGCAAATTCTACTTCCTCGATGTGATGAAACTAGCCGAGTGAGTACTATCAAAAAGCTTACTTTAAGGAAGTGCCAGTGGACGTAGTCCCCATAGCGTGTTCTAGATACTAAAGGAGAAACGTTTGGTGAAAGGAAGAACGATTTTTCAGCTTCCCGATTACTTTTCTGGCTAGCCTCGTGCGTTGCTTGTGCTACATGAGTGTGTCAATTGAAAACAGCTATGTGATAACGTCTTGATCGCTGCATTACACTATCTGTGGATATTTAGCAGAATGCTAATAGATCTTCACGACCTCCCAAGGCAGCCTTTGGGGTACGTACCAGTTTAAAGAGGCTTTTGAGATACAGGGCCCGCCCCAAAGGTTAATTGTCTATTATGCCTACTGGTAGTAGTATCGTGAGGCATCTGCTAATGTACGTACCCATGGTCAGCGCACCTCCGTTATGACATCACCAGGCGCTCCACTCAAGCTCACACGTATTTTTGTCACGACTCACTCTTGTATGCAATCTCGCAGCGGCCAGGCGTATTTCTCTCCTTTTTCTGTCCCTCTTTTTTCTCTCTCATTTTTCTCAGCTTCTCTATGTTTTTTGCGAAGTGCAACCATTATCTGAAATACTCCCTGTTTATCTATGCGTGCCATTATTTATGTTGGTCAAGTAAATAAATAAATAAATAAACGAAAGAACGAGATTGAAAGATTGAAAGATTGTGTAATGTGCACTCCATCTTAACGGATAGAGTTAAAGAATTTTTTTATCGCAGTTGCATTCTCCTTTCTGAGTACTGGGAAATGGCAGAACAATTTAGTATGTTTGAACAACGGATCTATCATTCCAAAAATTCCTAACACATGTCGCCATTTCGAACTGTGTTGTGATAAGGGCGGTCAGTTCAACAACAATAGCGATTTTCCCATTCCAATCTTGCCACTAGTCGTGAAATACCAGGCTGTCCAATAAATCTTGTTCGAAAATTTCACCATTTTTAATTTTTTTTAACTTTATTGAAAAACAAGTGTAATCAACACTATAATCACCACAGTTATCCACAACAGTGGCCCATCGATTGTGCAGGTCGCCGATGCCCTTCGTCCAGAAGTCCGGGGGCTGCGACCCGAAGAAGTCCGCGATGTCGGATTTGAGGTTGTCGTAGTCGGTGAATGCTAAATGATGCTTCAGCGGGCGGAACAAGTGGTAGTCGGAGGGGCGAGGTCCGGGGAATACGGCGGATGGGCAGCCGTCTCCCAGCCGAGCGTCGCCAACTTCTGCTGTCCTTCGCCACGTGGGGGCGCGCGTTGTCGTGCAGCAGGTGGACCGAGGCTCGTCGGGGACGCTTTTCTCAGATGGCGGCGACTAATTTCTCGAGCTGATTAGTGTAGATGGACGAGGTGACCGTCCTGCCTTGCAGGAGCAGCTCGAAGTACAGCATGCCCTTGGCGTCCCACCAGCAGCAGAGCATAATCTTCAGCGGGTGCAGGTCGGCCTTCGGCGTCGTCGGCGGCTCTTCTCCGCGCGGGATCCAGACGGCACGGCGGGCGACGTTGTCGTAAAGGACCCAGCTCTCATCCCCAGTGACCAGGTCCTCGAGAAACTCCTTGCGATGCGGACGACACTTGTAGTACACGAACGTACGAATTCGACCTTGGTCCATTTTAGCTTGTACTGGTAGCTAGACGCGGCGACTGCGCCTTATATACCCCTAGCGTGGAACTCTGGAGAACCTTCTAGAAGGTTTTTACACTTGCCTGATATTATAACACTTCTAAGGAAAATTATATAATTTTGAAAATTTTCGGACAGGAATTATTGGATTATAACACTTCTAAGGAAAATTATAGAATTTTGAAAATTTTCGGACAGGAATTATTGGACAGCCTGGTAGATAAGACAACCGCTAATCATCAAACTCCTCAAGTTCTTTGACCTTCGGCTGACAAAAGGAAACTTTTTATTCCGCTCTTTCACGAACACAGCAGTGCTTGCAACGCATATCTGACATGGAGATGCTAGAGGAGGTTATGGAAAATAAATGCCTTCAACAAATTTCATAGGTGTCTCAAAAGTAAGGAGTGAGTACGGAAGCCCCTATATGTTGCTTAAACTAAAGTTTTTCTAGGCTCAGACTGAACAGACTTTCAGGGCTGTTACTACGATGTCTTGTTGCGACCAAAACTCCAGCGCCAGGCGGGATTAGAACCCGCACCTCTGATCGTGCAGAAGTTCTCTACGCCATTACGCCACCGACGCCGTTTGAGTAACATCCACATCTCGTGGGACTGATCAGCACTCTCCCGTATATCGGGATGAGCCGACCGCTGATACTAACATGGAACCAGTTAAGCTGAACGTCTTGGTAGAAGTGATTCAGCAGGACGTGCGGGTTCTAGTCCCGCTTGGCGCTAGAGTTTTGATCGCAACCTAGCTTCAATGATTTAGTTCATTTTCTTTAAGCCTCAAGTGGCTGGTATCGAGGGCGTAAGCTTTTACAACGGTATTTTGTCGCGCATTCCGGCCCAGTCAGCAGGAGGTGCGGGTTCGACTCCCGCCTGGCGCTAGAGTTTTGATCGGAACAAAACGTCGTAGTAACAGCTTGAATAGACTTTGTTGAGAATGAAGCTCTCATTTTTCCTCACTATACGAGATGTTTGAAAATAGGCTCCTTCCAATGGCTCCTCCCAATGTCCAATGTTTAGTTACTCACCGGTCCAACAGCGTTCACTATAACCTTCGCCATCTTCGCCATCCTGACCAAGGAGCTCTCATTTGATGAATCGGCGACAATACACGGGATTGACTTGAGATTCTTACCTGAAAATAAGGAATAAAGGATGGCGCTCGTCATTGACTAATCTTTTCCAGGAAGGCCACGCATTCTGTTTCTACAATACGTAGTGGAGACAGTTCGAATGTGCATTTGTGCATGTACAATGGGTTGAAGTTGGCAGGCGATGGAATAATCAGCCCCTTTCCTTTCAACACAAAGATGCTACCACTTCACGGATTCTGAAGGACTGGAAGGCTTGGTTGGTCTGGTCAAAACAGGAACCGAACCAAGAACCTTGAATCGGAATGCACGTACGAGCTAGAGCCCCTCCGACTGTGATGACACGAACCCCTCCTAAAAACACCTCAAAAGTTCATGTTCCGGTGGCCATTCTTTTCATGCACTGAAAAGCGGGGAAAGCTTTAGAAAGCAGGGCCCCATGATCGCGCCAAGCTCTTCCTTCTGATATCGGCCCGACTCACCTGTTTTCTTCGATACGGCTTCGAGTGTCTCCATGAGCTTTGCATGGTTTCTTCCAGCGACAGCGATTTCCAAACCCTTGAAAGTCGAATACTGAGGGATGACCCACACAGGCAGACAGAGCGCTCGGACACTGCTCACCTTGTAGTGTTCAGACGTGACCAGTCGTTCGAGGATGTAGGCGCCAGTGAATCCGGTAGCACCGTAGATGACCAGGTCGTAGCGCTGCATTCTGAAGCTCAGGCTCGATAAACACGATCGATAGGGCAACGAATTGATCGACAAGCACGATAAGCGAAGTAAGTGTGGTCGTGGTATGAGTGTGCGCCACAATCAATCCGAGCAAGGTCAACAACGGTCGAAGACCAAGTGTTCCTCAGATCTTCGCGTTCCTCTTCCTATAGAACGATCGTGTTCTTCCGTAGTATATGCAACAACGTTGAAGAGCGAATTTTCAATCGAAGATTTTTCGCTCGAAAGTGACAGAAAACGACCTGAGTAACGAAGGGGCAGCGGAAAAATTGGGAATTAACAAAACTAAGAAGGACGAGAGGGAAGAGTCTAGGCAGTAGAAGAGCAACACACTATGTGGTCGCTTTCCGTTATCTTACCCTCGCCTTCACAGTGACCGTATGGCGGTAGACAAAGATAAGGGGCATGAGAACCGTTGCAACCTTTGCTCTCCTATTTTCTCCCCTGCAGCACCAAAACAGAAATGCCCTAGAAGAGGCAAAATGATCTAGGAAGATCTTGGAGAAGTGGTAGGGTCCACATCAGGTGCAATGAACTCCAGTTCTACTTCTTCTCTTTCTACTCTTTCTCGGTCAACTAAATAGAAGGATTGCATCGTTCAATTGGCAAATCCACTATTCTACCACAGTGACCACAGCTCGTGGTTTTGAGACCCTGATTTTATACATACCATGGCGTACTTTGAGAGGGAAAAAAGCACCAAACTGACTTAATTGATGCAGACTTATTGTTGCTGTTGCTGAAGACATGAGACTAATAACAGAGGTGCGAGCTCTGCCGTTGGTTCTGCCAGCACCTTCATCAGGAGGTACACAAAAAGTGTGAAACTCGATTTACGTAATAGTATTAAATATCATGGCATTATCATTAAGATGTTAATGCTAATGCAGTGATATACATATTTAATATAACCAAGCCTCTTTAACGTTTGCATCTTCACATGGTGAATGGACAGTAAATCTGACTGGTTTGGCGAATATTTAACGTGTTTTAATAGAAAGAGTTTAGAGATTCTGCTAATTACTATGTCATCCATTCTTGATAGGTACGTACTAACCATAAGTTTTTCAAGTCATATTATTAACTTAATAAGTTGCCGCTTAACAGAGAATCATGGTAGACCACTACAAATTCAGAAACTATAAGAGGATTAAGCCCAAACCGAAAAGGTTTTCATCGCTAGGTTCAATCGCTTCAATGTGCAGAAGAAAGCTATAGGAATCGATGGATCCTAGTCAATTATACATACATTGCCATTATTAAGAAAACAAACAGGGACAACCACCAACAACCTCTTCAAAATATAGATAAGGAATTAGGACCTCACCACATTTGGCTATCTACCATTTATTTGTTTATTTATTTATTTATTTATTTATTTATTTATTTATTTATTTATGACATTTGATGGAAATCGATACCGATGAAAGGCATGACGAGAATCTCATCAGAGAACAGCACAAGAAGGTTCAATCCTCAACACGAAATGTGAGGAATTCCTCCTTCTGGGGAGATACGCAATCACTGGTCCTTGTAACCTTTGACAGAGAGTCGGGCACTTAAGGTCGGTGAAAATGTTCTAATCGAGGAGTTCGTGCTGTGAAGTCTCCCCGAGTCTTTTACCTTTTTACCAACGAAATTCGTCCGTCGTGGTGCAGAGGTGCTCTACCGGATTCATCTGTTATCTCTGTTGTTTCTGCATATGCCACTATCACACACACACACACACACACACACACACACACACACACACACACACACACACACACACACACACACACACACACACACACACACACACACACACACACGCGAGGACTATAATAAGGGTATTTAGCTTAATAACTAGGATGTATAGAATATTTTTTAATCATTTATTTTCTACTTCATTTAAATAATAACAAATAATAATGGTATGTAGATGATTGCTATATAAAACTTGGGGTCAGTTATGAACCTTATGATTAGGATATTGAACGAGGGCCCATTCGCACAATCTTCAAACATCGTCACACGAAGGCTGAACTAGTAGGGGAATAAACCTTTCGTCACTCCGTATACATAGTAGACCTAGGTCTGGAAGTCTGCACTTTTTCGGAACATGTCGACAATTCTTACCAAAAAACTTCAGACAATAGAAATAGGCAGAATTTCAATAAAGTGGCACCACTAAATATGCGCTGCCTTGAAAAACAAATTGTTCTCCTTCTTTTGTGTAAAAGTGTGCTTTCTGGGGAGTCATGACTTGCTGAACGTATGGTGATGAACCTCCGTTGCAACGTGATTGTCAGGAGACGAGAAGTAGCGTACGGCAGTGGCCGAAACTTCACGCCGATCTATTAAATTCCTTAAGTTTGATGAAGATTCAAATGCAGTGGAGCCAAAGAGATGCACTGCACAACAAATTCGATAAACATCGGGGTGTGCCGTTGCCACCGTGTGTTTTGTGTGTCGTTGCAATGCATGTTCGCCAGCGCAACATTTCACTCGCGATCGAAGCTCCACGACCAACACGTTCCGTGGAAGTCGTCAACTGGAACTGCGCTCCTTAGCTGCTGCACATCGTCAAGGTTTATACGCTGAGAAGCAGTTCTTTAAACAACATCTAATGCGGAGACCCTACTCCAGTTCGAATGAGAGACATGCTATTGGAAGCGCCGCTAGAACCAAGGCTTTGCTGCAGCAGGATATGGACGGCCGTAGTCAATCGGAATGTGATACCCCTAGCACCTCACATCGAATGTGATCTCATGGAGGTTCCATGAATGCTCAACATAGCCTGCGTGCCGGGCCTGAGATCAGCAGATATAAAAGTCGGCGTCAACTTTTCGTTTTCCGAACTACACCATAGAACAACCACTGGAGACTGAACCGACCATGTGACCAATTCCAGGATGCTCGTACTCGACCAATGCCTGCTATCACTCTAGCCTGGCCGGCCAACGGAAGCGATGAAGGAGATTGGAACGTCGTATTTCTAGAAGTGTGAAGCAACCTGTATAGAGAAGCTCAGAGAAATTAGATATTAAAACTAACTAGGTCTGGAACGTGTACTCCCAGGCAATTCAGGAGCCCTTGGATACAAAAGTAACACTACCGAATTGTCTAACAGTTTCCATGTTCTCTCGCCTTGAAAACTCGGCATCGTTATCAACTGTGATGTTTCTGTTTCTGTGCTAGCGAGGTTAACAGGTGGAAAAGCTTATTCTAAGCCTGACATTTCGACCATCTCGTCGTCTTCAGAGGCACAAAGATGGCTCGAAGTTTTTATGGAAGGTTTATTCTAGTCCCAACGTTTCGACCGTTTCGTCGTCTTTCAGAGGTCGAAACGGTCGGATCGTCAGGCCTAGATTAAACTTTTTCACCTACACCCTCGCTGGTGCGAAGCAGAAACACTACCGGTTTGGTCTAGAAAGCACTATGGAAAGAAACAAAGGAAAAGAAACCTGCGGATACTATCTAATAGTTCCCTCAAAGTATGGCCTTGCAGTGAAAAGTAACCGTGAAGGAAGGGGTTGCCTAAAACCGTCAAATCCCTTACACTGTTTTCTGAACTTTTTTCCAACACACTTTACCCTACAGGGTAGTGTTCAGCAATCTCGTCTTTGTTTGTTCCTACCAAAAGGCCAATTATGTTAGTGAAAATTCTTCTTCTACTACCGGATTTGTCACGGTTGCTGTGTGCAGGTCCTAGCGGTTCCGTTGCGGTTATCAACCAAAGGAACTCACTCGGAGAGTAGATAACAACGAAATAGCGAGAAAATTTTCGCAGCAAACAATGCACCATAGTAACAAAGCACGCAGAGCCTTGTCCAGTGCTAGACATGCTTTGACCTAAGAATTACTGGAAATGTAGGCAGATTCACAAGCAAGGATGTCTATATCACGTGACCTCGCATCCAGTTCGTATCAGCTCGATGTAGGAACCTCGAGTCAGCCTAGAATTCCATACGCGTTGATGGTTAGGCACAGCGCTTGCCCCGTAAACAGAAAGACTTTAATGGCGGCTGACATGCGAAAGATACTGAATAGTACAGCCACGCACTCAAAGTGTTTCCGTAGTTCGAGCAGAGGTGAAATGCGTGGCGCATCACAGGAAGAGGCTGAGCGATTCCGGACTTTGAGGAAACTTTTTCATACCTACAGCACTGGAGCATTGGTTTATACATGCCTAAATGTGCATGTAACAATTTGCAGCATTTATTGCCCTTGCCTAGCAACTTGGCATTCAGTCATGAAATGCTATACCACTGTCTTATAAATCTTAAAAATATCTAAAGTCAACGCCTCACTAGTAGCCTACTTCTGAATATGCTATGAAGATGGCCATTATTGTGACGCATATAATCGCATGGCTTTGACAAGACTACTATTTCAACGATTATTATCTTCCTTGCAATAGCGGCTATTCAAATCTGTGTGAGACTTTACGAAAGTTCCTAAGTGGCAATTTCTGAGACACTTGATCGTCCCAGACATATGCAATGAGTGCTTTTGCAGTTCTTGATCTTCCTGATATGTCTCCCTTGCAGGATCCTTTTTTTGTCTGTAAAAGACTTGCATTTAACATGTGTCGTACAGCTTTGACGACGTGGCGATCAGACATCGTACCAGGGTGTTAGTCGTCTTACATGGATTATGGAAGACGATTAAATAGAGCCCACCCCTTTCTGAATGCCAATACAGTAGAACTGAGAAATGGCTTTACGGACGTCGAATCTTTTGGTTGATCGAATGAGGGTAATTAGTTACTCTCTTGAACGCTTCCGTTTACTTTTGAAGGTCAAATGATGCACACTGAACTGAGCTCGACCGTCACCATTTATCCTTTGAATTGAGCAAACTTTTAGAGTGTTCATTGAAAGCCTCGTAATCAACATTTGTACAGCCGCCGAACTTCAGAAATTTATAGAACTACTAAGTCTACTTCCATATGGTATCCTGAACCTATTGGCTGCATGCAGACAACAATTTGACAGCTCCATCTGTAGTTCTTCCTAGGTGAGCCTCGAACCAATACAAGTTTCACCTTGTACGCCAAAAATATGTGCATGACCTTCCTATGATAAAGGGATTGGAAAACCAAATTGAAGAAAACAACAGCTTACTCATACCATGTTACTACAAAAAAACATGGTCGTATTTACTTCAAGATGTTCATTTAAGAAGGTGCCTTTGGACGTGACATTATGAAGTCTACTTCAGCGCATTTGTATTTCAGAACGGTGTTGTCCTACGCTCTTAATAGCCTGTTCATCGACGCAGCTAGCTGACATTCTTAAGAGCAAGATTTTCTCCATAAATGAGCTGTGTAAGGGGGGAGGGGGTTCGAATCGCTCTGCGAAACATGAGGGCTCGGACGAGTGATAGCGCAGTCGAAGGAGGTGCCGGCTGTCCTGTTCTCTGATATGAGATACTTGGATCGGATTTTTCACCAGCTAAGCCTACCATCCCTCCGAGCTCGACGAACTGAGTCCATGTTTGTCTGGGAACGATTACACACTAGGTTGTCCACCGACTGGCCACCTTACGCCATTCCATAGGTCAAATTCGTTCAAATGGTCGTCCAAATTTCCTCCACGATATTTTCTATGAGTGCATCCAGTTGGATTCAATAACGCCGTCCTTTATCCTTAAACTTGCAGGAGGGCTAGCTCTTAACAGGAGGGCTAACTCTACTTTGAGTGTAAAGCCAAGTTGAGCACCTTAATACGAGCTCCGATTTAAAACTTTGCACTGCCACATGTTGAAAAACGAAGGACAATGACGGAATGTGATGCTCCGTTCTTGGGTCCCGAAGTTCTCCGGCACCGTGTCCAGATTCGGCTCTGCCTTCGCTCTAGAGAACGCAGTGAGACATGTGATAAGACTTCAACTTTTATTCTGCTACTCCTGTCACGAGCTTCTGGAGATGTTTCACAACTTCCATGGTCATTTCGATAGCAGGAACTTTCATCGGTTGTAAACTGTATTTGATCCACAACCACAAGAAGCAGTATACCGGCACGCCAGCATGTTCCGTTTCTGAAACACATTGCTCCTTTTGACAGCACTCTCTATTACACAATTTTCGTTCCAAACATTTCTGAGATGTTGTGCTGAGCGATCGTCATTTTCTGATTCAATCGAACAAAGTATGGAAATGTTTGAATCACTAGATGGTGGAATGCACAGTGTTCAGATGAACTTTGGGGCTTTAAAGAATAATCTCTACGATGTCTTCCAACTTTCGCATGAAGATTCTTCAGGGATGCGAAAAAGCCTGTGGTACGCGAAGAGTTGGACCCTTATCGGTCCCGAGTTTAGGCAAAATTGCTTCAAATTTTCACTAACGATGTGACCGGAAGCTAGGATGAAATAGCGGAGCAAATAGACTCTGGATCTTCTGGTCGCTGCAATAACTCCCTAGCCGGCAAACAAGTATTCCAAAATCATATCTTAAAGCACTCAGTCAGAATGTTTGTTCGTGTTCTTAAGTAGAGTTCCCTCCCGTTATAACACCTTCGATTAAGACGCAACTCTGGATGTAACGTAAATTTTCTCGGAAACGGCCAGCTTACCTTTTCACCACTACAAACCAACTCCGGTTAAGACGCTTCGGATAAGGGGTGTGCGCTGACTTGTCGCCGGTAAATTTTTTACCGCATATTTTTAACGCGGAAAGTAGCTGTCAAATTCCGGTAAATTCGGTAAATCCGCTATTTTTTATTTAATATTCCCAACAACAACAGAAAACTAGTTTTAAGTGGCGATGATCTAAAGAAGCGTAAAGCTTTTCACCAGAACATCATCAGGCTCAGAAAAGCCATTTTATCATGCATACGTCATCCCAAAGCAAACGAGTTCCTGAAAGCAACGAGCATCCTACAACAATCAAAGCGAGCAGAAACCTAACAACGCCCAAATATAACGATCTACATATATTGTGGGTGCTTTGAGAAAAGGTGAAAGCTTAATTGACGCTCTACAAAAACATTTCTGGAACATCCGACTTCAATCGATTATTGCGATATTCCTTTTGGATGAATATTATTATTATTATTTATTACATGGGTCAAATCCATGTGAAGAACAATGTAATTAGAAACGGTATAGAACGACATCCACATCAAATTGGTTAACGATCCACATCAAAGTGTTATAGAATGATTAGAAAGTACACACGACCACAAATGCCCAGAGAAAGAAGAATGGAAGGGAGAACAGATCAAGAGGGGCTTTGCCACAAGATCTCATTATGTCCTAGAATTATTCATGAATTGACTTGCACTCGTAATAAATGGCTTTAGCTTGTACGGAATAACTGAGTTTTTGGAAAGTTTGTATAATCCGAACCTGCTCTATTAACGAAAAAATTATGTCGAATAGAAGATTTTGCAGTACTTAGTGAAAGTTTCTCTCCTCCACCTCGGGTTCTAGATGGTCTCACTATGAAGAAGTCACGCTTATCAAGCCCACAGAAACCATGGAGAATTTTGTGAACCATTACGAGATCGTATATTCTTCGTCTGGATGAAAGTGCCTGTAGTCCGAGTTGTTTGTTTCTTACTTCACTGCTGGGAATAGCATGGTAATCAAAGCCACATTTCCTGATAAACAGTTTTCTGTTGAAGCTATTTTGGACTTTTTCAAGTCTAATATATTCTTCTTCTTAACTGGGTAAAAAATTGTTGTTCCATACTCAAGTATCAGCCTAACGTAAGTCTTATAGGCTTTGACGAGGACAGAGAGGTTTTTTGTGCATAGACTTCTAAAGAGATTGTGTACTACAGTCACTGCTTTGTTTGCAATTTGTTCACAATGCGCGTCCAAAGTCAAATTTGCGTCGAGGAGAAATCCAAGATCTGTCGTTTGATCAGTGCTGGTAATCACATTTTCACCTAACTTCTATGTGTAGCGGGGATTTGTCCTTCCTAAATGGAGCACCTTAGTTTTTTCTTTTGACAAAGGGAGCTGCCACTCGTGGGACCAGCGATCAACAGCATCTATGGCTCGCTGCAGAAGGTTTTGATCATGGATTGGTGAGCTATGGTAAATTTTCAAATCATCAGCAAAAGCTGTGCATTTCACTCCTGAGCTCGTTATTAGTGACGGTAGTTCGTGGGTATAGATATTGAATAGAATAGGGGATAGAACGCAACCTTGTGGAACGCCACTAAGAGTCGGTTGAGGTGCTGAATAATTGGAATTGACGCGTACAGTAAAAGTTCTGCGATTTAAGAACTCAACTATCCAAGAAATTATTCGAGGATATATGCCCACCATAGTTAGTTTAGCTTTTAGTCTCTTATGACATACCCTATCGAAGGCTTTTGCAAAATCAAAATAAATCACATCAAACCATCCTATGTTATCTATGTCATTGGTCCAATCATTCAAGGCCTGTAGCATAGCTGTCTCAGTGGATCTTTTTTTCTGAAAACCATGTTGGTTTGAAGAGATTATGTTGTGTTGATCCAAATGTGCAACAATTCTCTTTTTAAGAATTTCTTCGAAAAGGCGAGCGAACATAGATGTGACACTAACCGGCCGATAATTTTGCGGTGTCGTAAATGGGGGCTTTTTTGGTATTGGTGTAACTATAGCGCTCTTCCATCTATGTGGAACTTCAGCCGTCATAAAACTTAAATTGTAAATGAATTCAAGAGGCTTGACAATACTTGCACTTACTTGTTTTACAAAGAAAAACGGTATTTCATCGGGCGTTTGAGAGTAAGACGTAGGCCACCTTGAGAGCTCTTCATATAGTTCGTCCGCATGAAACCAAACAGAATCCTCCATGATGGGGAATGCATTGACTGGAGATGATGATATTGTCGAGGTCATTATCAGTGAAGCTTTTACGAAAGTGTCCGCTAATAGTCGGGCTTTATCTAGGTAGTTTCTGACAATGGTTCCATCTTCTGCGACTAAAACTCAAATTCTTTCCTTCTCTTGAAGTCTCGATCTCATGAATTTATAAAAGGCTAATTTGTCTTTTGCTTCAACAACTTTCTTTTCTTGACAGCGATTGTATTTTGCAAGTTTCTTAGAAAATTTGAGATTTATACGCTTATATTCATCCCAGCTATTAGAGGAATGGTCATTTGCTGCTTTATTCCAGGCTAAATGTCGGAGATTGAATAAATCTAGGAGATATTTGGGTAGAAATTTACCGCAGGCTGGGACTTTCTGGACTGGGACAAACAATTGGATAGAGTGTTGTAGTATAGCAAGAAATAATTCGTATTTTTTATCTACGGAGTTTACCGTATTTAGGTAACTGTACCAATCTATTTCGGCCAAGTGTTTTCGGATGGCGTCATAGTGCGCGCTCATAAAGTTCTTTCTGACGACAGAGCGTTTAGGTCCTGCGTAGTGGTTGATGCGAAAATTTACGCTGTTGTGATCGCTGCTTCCAGGAAGGGGATTCGTTTTTACATCTTGTATCATTCTGTCTGCGTTGCATAGAATGGATGGAGACATTAAAGGAAGCCAGGAGATGTCTGGAAAGTTAAAGTCACCAAAAGCAGGGATGTTAACAACATAACATGTCACCTAAGGCTTTCATGAGTAACTCACTGTTTTCTGCAGAGCAATTTGGAGTTCTGTATACAAGTATGACTCGTAAAGGTTTGGATACTGGGCAAATATCACAACATAAAATCTCATAAGCATAGATGATGGATTCCTTGAAAATAAAAATTGGTGAGATAGATGAAATACAGAGAATCGCAACACCGCCCCCCGATTTGCGAGGGCGATCACACCTAATGCACTCATAGTGAGAACACCATTCACCCAGAAGTGGAGGTAAGGAAATGGAACTTTTGAGCCAAGTTTCAGTTAAAAGTACTAGAGCTGGTTTTTGTTGAGTTAGTAAAAGTTTGAGAGATTCATGATTTTTTGATAAAGATCGAATATTTGAGAGAAGGCAATTCAATTCATGGTTGTAATCCTGAGGACCTCTTAAAAATTTCTTGGAGCAGAAGCTGAAAGACCTGGTCTGTTCTCTTGGTTGTCTGAGTGAGCGAGAGACACATCCTGCGGGAGATTTTGAGATATTTCGATCGTGGTATTAGCACCATTACTACTACGTCGAACTAGTTTTTCCTGACGACGACGTTCTCTTTCTTCCCATGAGCGCGAAGCCCTAATAAAAACGCGGCGAAGGAAGAAACGTGACAGCCGAGGAGCCCGAAATAGCGTCATCTTACAGTAATAGGAAGAAGGAAAAATTACTTTGAGTTCTCTAGGTGATTTAGCTCGAGAACCAATCCGACAAATCGAGATGGGTTTGCACTCAATATCGAGAAAGTCTAAAATTTGCATGACCAAATGCATATCATGAACTACCCTCACAGAGGCAGGTGATCGAGAAGATACTGGAAGGCCAGAGATAATGACAGTTCGTCGACATTCTGACATTCGTCGACAGACATTCTAACTGCTTTTTGCAATTATCACAATTATCAAAATTTTATTCGGTGAAAGAATTGCATTTTGCACCTTACATTACCGTTTTTTTTAACTATTAAGCTGTACTTATGAGCAAAGCCAGGCATTTCAGAAAAAACAACGAAATGTGACATGATAACGGATTCCTTTCTCTCCTTATACGGGAAAACAGCTTAAGAGTCCAGCAGGAGATCAGGTAGACTAGCGGAGTTCATTCCGATGCCTTACATCTTGGACTAAATTATGGGGCAAGACATGAGCGTATCTTCTCCTTATTCCTCTGGCGATCGCCTATTCTGAGAGCTTCTATATCTCTAGTTCAAGTTGTCTCATGTCATGTGGGGAATCTCAGCGCGAGGTACTGTCCTAGTGGGGCGCGTTTTTAACACTGGAGCGCACCATCTCCCTGATGTGGACATGGATGTTTTAATGAGGTCGAGCACCACGAACGCTAATAGCAAGTTATCTCGGAGAAGATAGAAGCAATCTCTTCCAAACTGAGATCGGTTGTATGTTTCCTTCTTCATTCGATATATATAAACATGATTTTGTATGAAAAGTCGTTAAATTTTCCGGTAAATTTGGGAGTTTACCGAAGAATTAAGAGGATTTATCGCGAAAATGCCGGTAAGTTCGTTAAGCCGGTAAATCGTTAACCGTTAAAAGCGCACCCTGCTTCGGATATAACCCTTTTCCCGTTATAGCGCGGTTCTGAAGTGTTGCGTTCAAAATGACTCTCGTTATAACGTGGCCAGGGCTCAGCTGTGGTCCCACACAGAAATGAAGGCAAGCAAGATTCTGACCGCGCCTGTGATCAGAACTACCGTTCTACTGCCTCGTTCGCAGTCACGACCAGCATCTGTGCGACAATGTATTGGACGCATGTCACCTTTTTGATAACGATAGGGAACTGCGTATCCGTCACGGGGAGGTGGGACTGAAGTCAAGAGATGCCTACGACAGTGCGGCGTAAGCCAGTCGGCTTTTCTTCGAGCTTAACCATGGGCGATTGCTGGCGAACTATGTCCTTGGCAGCGGATCGACCAAGTTTACGATATTTTGACCGGGCAACACGTTGTGGTATGGATGAGGATCAGGTGTGGAGCGTAGGAATGCAGAAGACGTGCTGAAGACGACGTCCAAGTGCGCAGCGATTCGGAAGAAGTGCCGTAGGCGTGCAACTTGCGTAGGGATTCTGAGTAAGGGGAACCAGTAGGAGGGAGACCAGTGAAAAGGGATTAGCAAAGGAGGACCGTTACAGGGAGGAGATAAGGGGACCAGTATTTTCTCTCAATATCGTCCAATGTTCGTCGGGTTTCTGAAGACGGGTCACAGAAGTTGTGGCAGTCGTGTGTCGGGTGAAGAAGTGTCATAGACGTCGCGGCAACGTGGTGACACGTGAGTCGGGACTCAGTGTCACATGTGCGTGCTTGACTCTCATCCCGTTTCTTTGCCAGCACATGGGTAAGGAAGTATTAGCGGGTAGGGGCGAAAGGTAGGGAGAGTGACTATGGGATTCGGAAGAGTATTATTGCCGTCGGATAGTAAACGGTGTTGACCTGTTGACCGATGCCGATTAGTTCCAATTATGTTTCTGCAGATTAAGCACTTCGGATTGGGACTCTCATGATCTGTTTCTCGTACGTAGAGAAAGGGCACTTTGGAGAATAAATCGCGTACATGCAATGGAGGGTGGACGAACTTCATAGGAGCAGTGAAGGGCCTACCATTTACCGCTGCACTAATCTATATATTAAAACCGGTTTTTTTTTACTTAATAGAAGTAAGAAGGTCTGAAGGAGAATGGAGGAAGATTGGGATTGTTCTGTTCTCGGGAATTGGGGCGAAGCCCCCAACCAGACGCTTGGCGGCCCTTGGACCGCTGATCACCTGGTACCTACATATTCCGAGTCACAGTTCGCAAATCATTGGAGGAGGATGTCGGGTGTTTAGTCCTTGACACTGATCCTTTTTTTTGTCAAGACTCTTCGGATGTCATCCCAGGTGTGCTACCATGGTGCTACATTTTCTGACGCGCCGGACCTGCATGAATTATTCATTAACAACTACCTCGGAAATGCCTGAATATTCAAGTGTTTTCGGAAAGCACTGTCGTAGATGCCCTCGCTTATCTTCTTTAGATTATTTTAGGTAGTAATAATTGGTCTACTGGCTCGCCACTTGTCCTTCGGAGTTTCTCATCTACCGAAAACAGCTACGTCTAAATGTGACAGTATTAAATCCAACCGAGTCGTTGTCAATTTCGCTTGCACTGTTCCTTAATAGTCCATAGACTAAAGTGGTGTAAAAAGCTAGTATCCATGCTTCAAGGAAAATTCTTTAATAATTCGGAGATATTAGGAATTCTACGAAAATGCCAAATTAGAGAGAGAGCAGTTTTATCTAATCAGAGAGTGTAATACGTTGTATAGTAACCAAGCCTGTTCAATTTTGTTTGGAAGGAACGAAACCTGACAGAGCTTTCCTTCCAATCCAAATGAACTACAAACTCTGACATTATTTTTGGAACAGCCTAATACATATTAATGGGGATGAAGATGTTTTCATCAAACAACTCCGCCGAAATTCTCGCAGACCGCGAGGGAGGCCGTCTTCCAGTGCCTATGGCTCCATCTTCACTAACTTGTGGCTAGTTAGCTAACCTCCAGTAAAGCCCACAGCTTGCCTTGTGCCACATTCTAACGCCTTCTCATAATGGTGTGAATGCAGTATTGTATTTGCCCCAATGAAATGTTTACCCAGCGAAGGTAGGTGCTGCTGGTTTTTAACCCCTCTGACCCCTTTCTGTCGCGTTGTAGCAACGGTTGGCGGTTTAATGATGCCGCCTCGGAACAACGAAGTGGATCCATCAGCGGACAGCGGCGGCGACTTAAGAAGGGTTCCGAAGGAGACAGACGGCCGGGCGAACGACGCCGATCGGCTGCGGACACTTGGAGGCGCACCGGTCGCTAATCCACGAAGAAAGAAGGAGAGCGCCTGAAGAGAATAGATCGCCCTATCCGACACACAAGCTCTTCCACGCTGGGAGACAGCGGCCGAGACAACATGACAGCAGCTGTGACATATCGGGCAGCGCGAGAGGCGAATTACATACACGGTGAACAGCGCTTGATCCATCTGAGGGTGGTGATGGACAAGGGCTGGAGTAATCGATTCCCCTTGGAGTGCGCCACACATTGGACATTTCTGCCGGGGTTGACGCACTCTAAACGCTAACTGTAAAATACGTGGAAGGAAATCCAAATTAAGGAATATTTGCGTGGATGCAGTCATCCTAGAAGTTTTGATGAACTGCAGATTTGAAATACGAGGCGGGAGTGTTTTACACTAAGGATCTTATTTTTACTAAGATGTCGAAAAGGGCTGAAAACACCTTCCTTCAACTGTTGATGTAGTTATGCACTTTTTTCTTTGCGGATATGGAGCAAGCAAGAGAAAATGCATGACATAGGTGAGTATTAGGGTTCAATTTCATTTTTTGAAAAAGAGATGCTTGTGTACACATAGAGTGATGGCCGGCGCTCATATAGGACGATGGGCCCCTTTGGCACTTGTAGTGTTGGATATGTCGCCGCCGAATGTGACGTTTGAGAGAAATGCTGATGTTTTTAGAGTGCTATTGTTAAGTGGACGAAACTGAAGGAAAGAATAGTGGCGAAAAAGAAAAAGAGGGTGAACCGCACCTGGAGCGCTATATCAACAATGCTAACTAACGAACAAGAGTAATAAATTGGTATGACGTTGGTAAGTGAGAGAATTTAAAGTCTCCAAAATCTCTTTGTTCCATGCGCAACGACCTATATTATGCATCATCCTACGCCATCATATGTAATAAAGTCACCGTCGGTTCCACAAGTGGGTCCGTCGTCTTACATGAGCTTCGGATATCCTTGTAGTGCACTGATCCTCTTGAAGAGTTAGATCTCTTCATAATTTTATTTATTTATATTTTTTTTTTGTAATTCAGCCATCTTCCTGCCTTTGCTTTTGAGCTTTTTTGCTTCTAAGAAGCTACATACATTTCTTGAGTCTCGACTTACATAATTTAATATCTACGACCTTACGATTTGTAGTTTTATATCAAAAACTTGGTGCGACGTTCTACGCCGTAGCGCATTTAACGTCCGTGCTTTTTGTAACAGCGCAAATATAAGTGCTAGTTGCGAACACTTGAAGTTTTGAGAAATAAGTCATTAGAATTCGTGGACGGAGAGCTGACGAGATCCGTCAGAGGAAAGCTCAAACTACGTGTGCCAGTTGCAAAGTCAAGACTTATCCTTAGAACAGATTTCTTAACTTATAGAACTCTTATGTAATTAAACTTGCTTCTTAGTAGATACGACGATATAATGTCAATGTCCACACATGTTTGGAGTAGAGCTGTCGCTTGTTGAAGTTTTTACTCGTCATTGCAGTCGATTGATGTGTGGTGACGTTTTGTTCTTGTTTTTTGTTTGCTTTATGTTTCCATGCGTGAATTACATTCTCGCTTTGAATAAATAAATAAATGTCTTGTTTGTATTGGATGTAGCTCTGACTCAACAGCTTCTACCCGCTGCTTACTTTTAGATCAGTTAATGCGCTCTTTTTCATTGCCGGGAACAGTATACATACATATTATGTGGCAACAGCTTTTTGCTCACTACAGCCGGCCGAACTCGTGTTGATGCGTGACAAAGGAAAATCTGGCTTTCTCGAAGAATTGCATTAGTTCTTTGCCTTCGTAATTAAAAAAGTACACAGCTCAGAGGCCGTCCGGCGCTTCTGCAATTGGACGGCCACTGCTGCCTTTGTTCGGCGGTTTTTCGACGCGGTGCCAACTTTAATTGAGGGCAATTACCCGAGTCACGAAGCCGAACCGGAAGACGGCGCGTCCGATGACCAGTAGTGCCAAGCAAAAAACGCCAACAATAAGCAAATAAATTGATCAAAATGGATGATAGGAATTAGGAGGGGTCCGCTTCGCAGCTCCATTGGGCAGAATCTTTCTTTAGTGCTTGGTTCTTCGGTGAAGAATAGGAACACATACATTGTAAATGAAGCTTCTTTCAAACGCTAAAAGCGAAAAGAATGAAATGAAATGAATGAACAAGGAAAAATTAAGGAGCACTCCTTTCCATTCTATCACATTCTAGATAATACAGAATGTCATGGGATAGTGGGCAATGTTGGCCATCAATAAAGTTTGGAATTTGTTGGAGACTTACAATTAAGTATAGGAAGCAGCAATCTCGCAACAAGCTGTTCAGATCTTAACTTTTTTGAAGACAACCATCGTTTTATTTGTACTAAACTTATTTTCATCTATGCCATTTAAAATGTGATAAAAATTTAAGGTTCACATGCAGCAATTTCCGCTCCTGTTTCCTATAGATTAATAAAGAATACCTCTACCAAACTTCAAGAAGTCCTAGCCTGTGCAACCCTTGTGCATGATGTCCTGTTCATAACTGTCCAGTAATCAAATATCGAGCGATTCAAGGTCAACATTTGGCTCGGAGAAAGTCTGCCTACCTAGTGATAGAAAAATTCTCCTTATGCAGATTTTCTGCATGTTGCTTAAAAGTCCAGACGTGTTGCTCATGAGAAGAACCAGGTTAGGCACAGTGCAACATCATGTCTTAGTACTAAGGAAAGAGGAAAGCATTAGACAATTCCTTTGTGGTATTCGCCACGCATTCTACCGCTACAGGATCTCGGAGGAGGAATTGAACACGCACTTGGTCATGGTACATTGTCCTGCAAAGGTCAGGCAATGAACAAGTCATCGACTTTCCCTAGCAAGTCTGGTACCGATTCACCAATCCCGGAGGAATGGAAGTTCTCAATGGCCTAGGCGGAAAGCCTGGGTCCACAACTTCGATTCTGTGTAAGAGGACAGCCTGCGCCTTCCCCGACTGCGCCATCACGCGCCAGCCTTATCGTTAGTAATACTTGCCTTCATCTCCAGTCATTATCTGTGTTGCGTGTGGACATGTGGTTATCTTAACCATATCCGCTTTATAGTACTGTGGAAAAGCTCTTACTTTGGGTAAGCTCTTACTGGGCACTGTGATCCATAGGGACACTTATCGAGTGACTTTGAATGGGAAAGACGACAAAGACTCAAAACAGCTTTTTGGTGTCACTTTTAGAGCCTTCGTTGCTCAAAGAAATGAGGATACATTTTGGTGCTTGGGTTGGCGAAATGCTACATAGGATGATCTGGACAACTTCAACCCTTTCAAATTATTTCGTAATGAACCTGCAGTTCCTGGCTAACCTCCAATGCTATCGTGATGCGCTGATTTCTCTTTTCTTTGTTCATATGCAGTGGTCATTAGTCGTTATTGTTAACTAACGATTTGTCAGCAGACTCACTACTTGTCCATTAATTCTTCCAATGCACTTCACGCGATTAATTATCTTCATCACACCTTAAAAACATTGCATTTACTGCAGTACCTGGCTGCCTTGCAGCCTTTACATTGCCGTTTCTCTATGCCGTGCTAAATGGAAGTATGAACGCTTTATAAAAGGTAATGTGATGAATAGCAATTGCAGTGCATTTTGTGCATAAACGTTTGTCTGCAGAAAAGAAGCCTTCTTCTTCAAGAGCATAACCTGCTGTCAACTGTCACCCAATTTTTATGTGCGTTTCTCTTGAAAAGGCGTGGACGTTGACGAGCCTTCTCTGTAACCAAATAGCGCCGATAAATTCAGCCCTTTTTTCCCCTCATTGTACACTACATTTTTGACTATATCAACCTCCGCAGCATGCTATGGGACGCCGTAAATCTCGGTGCTTTGCTCGGCATCCCTTTGAGAGCCGTCCGAAGGTGATTCGGTGACTGTAGCCGACTAAACAGGAGCAAAAACCGCCAGACGGTGGCCGTTTCGCGGGAATAAACGACACCACCACGGCGACTTTGAACTGCCGACTGTTTTACGACGACAACATAAATCAACTACTTGACGATGATCCACTTCTGAACAGAGAAATGCCGGAGTAAATTATGGGCCATTCTTATCTGTCAAACAAAGCAATGCAAGAAATGAAATGCAGACGCTTTTGTGCTCTGTACCATATCTCGAGACTTGAGCGCTATGAAACTGAAAACAGCACTAGCGTACTTTCACAGAAGAACTCTATTTTCCCTACCGTGCTGGTTAAGATGAGATGAAAAGGTAGTCAATATAATGAAGATGAAAATAATAAGATGGATAAAAAATAATTATGATGGTGAACGTTGAAATGTCTGTGAGACACGTTTGTAGAGTTATTGAATTTCCTGCTCTGTTCAAGTTGTCAAAAATTGGGATGCATGGCGCAATTCCAGCGCAGCGCTGCTTAATTTAGAATCGATTCTGCCTCATTGCAATCAAACCTTCCGCTCCATTAGGGACGCTTGGCTCTTCATTACTTTCGTGCAGAAACGGTAAAAAGATAAAAGATAAAGGACGGCGTTACTCAATTTTTTTTGGAATGCGCCACACATTCTACTATACTTTAGGAATATCGTGGAAGCGATTTGAATGCATTTTGGCCGTACAATGACTTGCGATGGCCAGCCGATGTGAGTGTTTTATCCTTTCCAACCAAGTCTGGTGCCAATTTACCGACCCTTGGGAGGGATGGAATGCTTGGCTGGCCTGCAAAGTGGAGAATGTGAACCAAGAGTTTGGTGTAGAGTACATTCGGCAGCCGGCCCCTGTTCCTCATCCGACTGCGCTCCACGCGCCCTAATGTTACAGTACGACAATATTCTAATAACCGTCAGAAGAACATTCCATCTCCCAACGTCCCCGCTGCATCTCTGAAATTGAAGGATGGATGCGTGGTAGCGGTAGCATAGCCGTATGAGGCGCAGTCTGTCCCGTGCCTCGCGTCCCGACTCCAGTACACCGGTTTCAGAATTCCCGGCTTCCTTTTTAGGGTGGTTTGACTTGGTGTCTGTCTTAGCCTTTTTAACGCTTGCGTTTTTGTCGTTGCAGGTCCTACTCCAGTGTCTTTTGCTTTCTTTTTCTAAGTTCAGCATCTTTCGCACTTCTTTTAACGTGGATTGTTTTCTAACATTTTTACTCCTTAAATGATCAGCAATCAGTGGCAAATAGCGTTCTGAGCCCTAATCCACTCCTGAAATTAACATGAAGTTTCTACATACTGATTCTAATAGTGTATTCTGGCCTTATTCAGTTTTAGCTGCTATCGTTTTTGCTGGTTCTACAAGGGTGGTCGGCATACCCGTGACCCGAAGCTCCAGCAAGGACTTTTGACAAATAACTGTTAGGGTACCATGGCCAACTTGTACGGATAGCAGCCGCTTTTTTTTTCTTCATGGCCGACTACACCGTGTGCAATCATCTGCGGTACAATCCTCGACCGATTTGCTCCAATTTTTTGGGCTCGGATAATTTTCAGCTCGTCACCGTTTTTTTCTTTCTCACCATTTCTGCTTTAATTGCGCTAGCATTCTGATGTATTTGATTGTTTTGAGGCGCACACTTTGTAGTGTATAAGTAAATAAAATAAATAAATAGGCCAGTCAAGCTTCCGTCCCTCCGAAGTAGCCTGGCTTTTCTGGGAGAAATTATGCACTCACTTTCCCATCTGCACTTCACCGCAAGTCATTGTATGGCCCAAATACGCATTCAGGTAGCCTCCACGACGAGCATAGAAATAGAATGCGTGGCGCATCGCAAGTGTATCATTTGACTGGACTAATCCGTGGTATTGAGGGTAGCCATTAATAAGTAGTATGCTGGCCTGCCCCTGATGAGGTTCCCCTTACAAATAACATGTCCAAGCTTTTGACTGCAGAACCTTCCTAGTTTGTCATATTGCTGAATTGTTTCAACTTAACTGTTTTATTTGGTGACCATTCACGTTTGAGTTTTACGTTTGGTTTGTTTAGGTTCTTTCACTTCTTTCTACATCTAAATAAATAAATAAACTGTTAGCTTCAATGTCTTTTATATTTGTGCATTGCGTTTACCCTAAATGAACGGTCATGAATAGAGCAGCATGCCCAAGTTGCTCCAACGCCGAGTTCTTGAACTCTTCCTTCACTGAGGCAATAGTGAACAGGTATCTGACAGAATTCTCTTAACAGCTGTAAGAATGCTGACACCTAGAAACTGCAACGGAATGAAGCGAATTTGGTGCAAAGAAACTGCAACGAAAGTGATTTGTGAGAAATTTATTGCCCCAAGCACTTGCGCATGCCTGGGTGTTCTTTCCGTGATCATAAATCTCCAACAGGTCAGAAAATTTATTGATGGCCATAAACATCTGACCGTTTTATGCTACCAGGGATGGGGTGCCATTCCTGATGCTAGATCTGGAATAGAGTCACCGTTTTTGCCTAGTAGTGGCAATAGTGGCCATCGGACGCGTCGTCTTCCGGTTCACCTTCGTGACCCACGTAATTGTCCTCAATTAAAATCGGCGCCGATGGCGAAAAACCGCGGAACAAAGCAGCAGCGACCGCCCAGAGGTGCACTCTTTTATTTACGAAAGAAATGTGGTGCAATTCGGTCTCCATCGCTATAACTTGAGAACAATTTGGCAGACTTCGAAACGCGTCCACCATGTTTTGGTGAGCAAAAAGCTGATTTAGTACATAGTACACTGTTCTCGTAATGCGGTAACAAGAAAGAATGCATTTACTGATCTAAATGTAGGGGGCAACTGGAAGCTATGGGACTCAGAGCTAGTTACTAGATAAGCATCTCTAACAACTTCACTTTGTACATTACATCCATACATACTTGTACTGTTAGCAGAACCACCGACGTCAGTCGCATGAGGAAAGGAAAAAAAGCAAAGGAAGGATATCCCAATAATTGTTGTCATAGCTTTAAAAACCGTACAAATAGAAGTTAAATAGGGTGCACATCGCAGATTTCTACTTCGTCTTTTAAAAACTCAAAAAAACACATGAAAAACAGAATTGATAGGCAAGATAGTGCCTCAAGAGATCAATGCAGTTTTATTATGTATTATCCTGCTCTTATGTAGCACGAGGGAACCATCACTGGGACCGATGGTGACTGTAATGTGGTGGTTTAGGATGATGCACAATTTACGTAGTTGGATATGAAGCATTATATATTTCAAAGTTTAAAAAGTTGAAGGACAGCGCTAATTAACCTCTTTTGGGATGCGCCACGCATTCCACTTCTACGGGATTTTGTGGAAGCAATTTAAGACCTTGACTGACGTCCGTGTGACACGTTGGCGGACCACATCCTTTCGGCCGTGTGGAAACGTGTGACACGATGTCGTGTCATGCCCTTGTAATTTATTTTTCTAGTAGGTTCCGATTTTTCGAACGTATGCATACTTCGTTTTAAGATTTTTTTCTTGTAAATAGCGTGGTCCATGAAGACAATTTCCGATTACTGATTTATCGAGTTTCTCGACAAGCACTGACTTCTGAAACCAGCCGAAACAAAACATGTTTAATGTTGTTGTTAGCTGTTGTTCTTCTGCATGTTATTATCCTTTGACTATGATTGCTGTGCCGTTGTATTTATTCTTGTTGAAGAACTATGAGAATATTATTTTTAAATATTTGAATGTGAATGAATAATATAATAATAATTTGAATAATTTTACACATCGACTTGATTCTATTCAATTATCAAACAGCTCTCGAAGTTGTAAAAAAATCGATTGGTTCCACCGGCAGTAAACGCGAAAATCATTCGGTCGCCGAGGGGTTAGGAGGCCTAACAGCCGATAAACAAGTCAGCGCTTTATCCTTCACGGGCAAGTCCGGTCCCAACTCACCGACCTTGGAAGAATGGAAGGCTTGGCTGGCCTGAGCAGGAAATCCGAACAGCCGGCACCCTCCAGTGCGCTCCGCATCACAATATCCCAATGTGGCTTTTTCTTTTTCTTTTTTTTATTCTTGAGCCTGCCACATCTAGTACATACAGACTCGAAATATGTTCCGTGGCCCGCATTTTTGTCTCACACGTCTCGTTCGAAAACATATCCTACACTGCCAGTGGTCATCTTTTTACAAGAGCGTCAATTATCCTTGTCGAAGAGGCACAGGTCGTACTGCTACAATTATGTAGTGCCACATGTGGTTTTTAGGTGGACGGCACTATTCAGCATGGCCATTTCGATGTACCGCCGTCTTCAGAAGCCTGAGCGCGGTGTTAAGGGTTAAGATTCGAGCTCTACCACACCAAGCACCTCAACGACTATATCATATCCAGCTACAAGAAGACGGTAGCGGGGAACAAGCTTTACTTTCCTTGTATTTCCTTGTAAATCTAGCCGAACCCAGAACCACGTCCCGTACCCTTACTTGTTCGCTTCGTATCCGCAAAAAAGGTGCAAAAACGCGGCACCAATTGAAGGGAAATCTTTTTATCAGCTTTTCTCCACATGTTACCGAAAATACGATTATTAAACTACCCTCGTCGTTATCCCCCAAATCCTTCGTTCCACGCTTGTCGTCGACTTACTTTTTCTGTGGAGCTTAAAGATCGCCTGCACATGACAACGTGAGTTTCCCACTCTTACGAATGGCGGCGCAGGACAATCGAGCTTTGGACTCGGCGGGTCCACCTGGCTGCTCGCAGACCGAAGCTCAATTACAGTAGATTTCCATTCCCTCTATGGGGCTCACTGCCGCGATAGTTCTGTGCAAAATAGGTTCTTCAGGAGAACGACAAGTGACGGAAGCACGTGCACTTCCGTTTATATAGGCTGACAGGAAATGATGTCGCATGGAGAGTGAGAAGCACATTTCTACAGAAAGAATGGAACAATGCCTTATCGAATAAGAGCCATAAATTGCTGTCTGCATGTTCTAGACTTTTTCCTGAAAATGAATGCCACTATATGCATAATTAAGGTTTTGGGCAAAAATAATGCATAATGACGGACTGTAGCGGGGAGTTTTTACTGACTAACAGATCATTGGAAAGAAAGATTTTTTAGGCGTCTGCTTTGCCTGTTAAAAAATTTTTGAGGCGCACCTTTGCGTGCATCAAAATAAATAAATAAATAAATGACGACTGCATGCCTTTCTACTGTTCGCAATTATTAGAACAGTCCAAAAACGGCAGGCCTACAGGTATGTAGCAAACTCCTTGACTCCTCCAGGTCCTTCCAGCTAACCTCTCTCACAGTCATTAAGTCGGAAGTGTAGGAAATTTGTGACTTTTTATATTTGACCAGGGTTGATAGAACAACAGCCAAGATCTCGTCTATTAAATGCATTTTCTAATTTGTCCTTTGAACTATTCTACCCAGTACTTTTATCACGTCACTTGCTTTCAAAGAAGGTTTGTCTGATTCAATCATATCTGCGATGGAACAGGATCCGAAAGTTTCTCTTAAAATGACCGACCCAGAAGCAGCTAAAGTGTGATTGCATTGGCATGAACCAGACCTGAAATCCACTATGGAAGCAAATGGACCATTGCCACTGTTCCTCATGCTCTTACTAACGATATGTTCTATGAGTTGTGAACGGACAGCAGCTATTCCGCTGGCGCAGTAATATGTGCTATCATGGCGTCCTCTCGTTTAAGATCCGACTTACAGCTACGGTCACCAATATTGCTTCTCCCATTATAGGGATAGGTTCTGGGAGACACTGCGATTCTGCGCGGTGTTAGTCTGCTTTTGTTTGTTCACAAAAGTATTATTATAGTTGCGTGTGCGCGCGGAACACCGTGGGACTCACCCTCTTCAAAGGGATCACCTTCAAGTGACTCGCCTTCCATATGAAAAGAATTTTCACATCTTTGGGTCGACTCATACAAAGGAATGGAACGAGGCACAAACGAAGCTAGCAGTGTCACTCTGCAGGTGTCAGCTCAATGCCCGTGATGGATGCACATCCGGATCTGTCACATTAGGAAAGAGCTGCCCTGCACCTAACGTTGTGTCGCTGAACGCGCGCCATTGTCTCCCTTTTCCTAGACCTTTCACATCAGCTTCTGAAGCCTTCGGAAAAATTGTGGGGGAGCGGCCACCTGAATCACCCGTCGTCCTGTCGTTATCGAGCGGGCGCCAACAGCGCCTCCATTCGTCCCTGTCGCGTGCCAGTGTGCTCCATTGGATCTATCTCGCTCAAGGGACACGAAGAGGGTCATTCGTTGTTCATTCAGGGCTTTCAAGAAGTCCGACCAACGCGTTGGTGGGGGTCCTGATGTTCTCTTGACACCTCGCGGACTTCAGCCGGTGACGGCTCTTGTCCAGCGGCTGTCGGCGAAGAGCATTACGTGGTCGACCCACCTAATTTTCGACGATTTGACCCATGCAAGAGAAACTTAAACCTTCGAACGTCAGCGAAGCATGGAACTAAACGTGGGCCTTCGTTTACTTGTGTGAATCGTGACATGGGAGGGCGACAGTTACACAAAACAACATATGTCCCTTCATGATTAGGATGGATCCTGGGCACCTTTTAAACCAAACTCAACACGCTTTAAAAACATGTATTGTGTCACAAATATTTTATCTTCTCTTTGGTAGCTAAGCAAAATATGTTTTCAATTTAGAACAATCATTTGGCCTTACTTTATAAATTTATTATTCCCTTAAAAAATCGCTGCACTGTAAGAATGATAAGAAAAAATAATGATAGTAAAGAACGAAAATAATATTATTTTAACTAGATAAATTTTTACGTTTACACCCCTACAGAATAGCAAAAAAATTTCGCCGTGTCGCACTATAGGGTTGCGCCATGCACTAAAATTGTCCACTCCTTCCTTGACTTTTATCGGATAGTCAGTGAAAATACTGCATAGGTGGAGCTGCGTTGAAGACTTACACGTTCATCTTCTCATACAGCCCTCTATAACTTTCGAAAAGTCTTTGCAGCACCGTTACTTTAAAAAAACTCCACTGAAACTTCATTGACATCCTAATTAGTTGGGGCAATTACCGATTATTCAAGTACTAGTTCAACACCTGTCTGCTAAGAATGTGCTTTTATGAGAATTCTTTACACAGCAAGCTCATTGTTCCACTTGCAATATCAGGTCTACCGTAGACGCTTAAGTTTAGCACGACAAAAACCACAAAACATGAAGCAGTTTCTGTACCCCTTTGGTGCAGCCTAATCCTAACGTTTCAGCATTTCAGCCTTTTTGCCTTTGGAGCGTCTGCAGGAATAGTCAAGCAGATTCAGAAACAGAGCGTTCATATTCACGGAAGACGAAAATACTACTAACGGCGTAGGCACTGCAACTTATACTCGTATTAAATGGGTCACCAGCAGTTTCCACAGAAAGTACTGGCAACATCTAAAATCTTGCAGAGAAAGAAGGTGGCTGGGATGCAAGCCGAATGAAGAAGAAACACCTCCGCACGTCTCGTTCCTTATCACAACTGCCGACGATCGAACCACTTCTTCTCGAACATGCTATCGCCTCATCTGGCCGCGTTCGCCACCGCCAGTAAAGCTCGACACCTTGGCGCGCACCTGATCGTTGATCGGGCCTCTGACCACCAGGGGTCTTTTCGGACACCGGTCCACTCGACGCACCCAGTTTCGCCTCCAAGTCGCCGATTTTTCACAGGTGACGAACGTCTTTGGACGGCGCCGTTCGGAGCCTCGGGCGCGTTTCCAGTTCTTCTCGCCTCGAGTGGGGTGGCTCCCCGGTTGAGGGCCTAGATCTGCTGCAACGAGTTCTCGACCGCTGCTATAAATAAAATATTTAAGGCATTGTTGTTCAGCTAAAAATAACCTAATGATTCGGCAACTGTACAGAGTTGGTGCAGAACTTCAAACTGAAATCGGAATGGATAGATACAGTTTCCCTCTAGCGCTAGGCGCAGTATAAGTGAAAATTATTAAAACAAATACTTTTCAAGATCGCCGTGAATTGTTCAGTTAGTAGACTTTGAGTTAAGTTTGTACAAAAATAGTGTCGAATTTGGGACGTTACATTCTAATAAAAATATCTTCAGTCGTAGACCAAATCTTCAGCTCAGGTGAAAACTGCCAAATGCTGCATCCCTCTTCCAGTCTGGTTACAAGGCTAATGCTCGACTTGCATAAGGGCCATGACTTCTACAGTCCATGTATTCGTAGTAGTCGGTCTGGCCACAGCAATTTCATCAGTGATAAAAATGTCCTGCACACCTGCTGAGACGGCATTTACTAGCGGAGAGGCAGTTTGGGAGGGGCACATGAATTTCTGTGCTTATGGGAAATGGATTCTGGAAAGTGGATTTCCAGATTTACCAAGCACTACGCGCCAACAACACTGCTCATGTCGAAAGAGTACCACGGGGAATCTGCAGCGCTACTGTCAGATCCTTTACTTAACGAATGTTGTCATATAGGCTCATGAAATTGCAAAATGCTCCAGCAGAAAATTCCGCACAAGTAGTGAACACCACCGCTTTGTCTAGAAATTTCTGTGCCCGCATCGTTTTCGAAGATTTATAAAGCCTGTAGGTCAATATCTTACACAGTAGAAGATCCAATTATAATAGTAGGCAACAAGGAAGCTGACAAATACCATACATGTTACAGTTGTACAAAATGAGAGAAATCATTATTTTACCTACAGCTACAGTTGTCTCGCTTGTGTTGATCAATCCATGAGGGCGACGATTACAAGGTTTCTTCTCCTCTCTAAGTAGTGACTTCCTTCGTGGTGAACTCGTCAATTTTTGTCACATTTTTATGAATCGTCTGTAGCTGAAGACAGAGACGTACCCTCTGGAATGATTGACGCGGAACCTGCACAATACATACATTTTCTCGTGGCATCCTGTCCAAATGTGGTTTAGGTCCTGCATTTGTCCACTCAACAGCTCAAATTTTTAACTTCTACATGGAAAAGCCAATTCGGCGCTTTCAAAAAGTACTCAGTAATAGAAAATTAAAACCCTTGTGATATAGTGACTTGAACATAAACAACGAAGTTTACATTATTTGTGAACCAACCTAATCGAGATTCTTGAGGTCCAACATTGCTTTCAGAATAACCGAAATAAAGACTGTATCTCTCTAGAGAAAGTAGGACCCCATTCATCTACCCTGCATTGCTGAAAGGTCGGCCTAGGCGTGTAATTGAAGTCCCCTCCATGCACGAGCGCCTGAATGTCTCCTTGAAAATTGAAGGCTGCGAATTTCGCATTTCAGCATTCTTTACAAGCCCCCACCGCTACCTTCTTTAACCTCTTCTTTTCTTCTTCCGTTTGTATTTCTTTCAACGTTCCCAGCAACAAAGTAGTTCATAGTGAAAGAAAAGATGCCTACTACTTTCCTGTTTCTCATTTAATAATGAGGAAGTCAACTCTCCAGAACCTGGAATTTACTATTATTATTACTTATTACGTGGTTATATTCCACGTGAAGAACAATGCATTCAGAAACTGTATAAAATGATATCCACATGATATTGACCAACGTTCTGGGCCAAAGTAGGATAATTAGAAAGAGCATGCAATAACAAACACTAAGAAATATGATGTGTTCTTGATGAGCATTCTATGCACGACCACCTGACAGGCCAGTCGTCGTCTGCAGCTCCCAGCACTGATCTTGTCTCTAATTACTCTAAGAAGAATACTCTGTTGGATGAAATGAAATTGTTTGGACGAATGGAGTTGTGAATATTTTTGACTTTTCCAGGCTCAGAAGAAGGCAAAACTGCCGAAACGTCAGCCGAATAAAGCCGTTGGCAATCTTGGTCGATAGCTTATCAAGAACAAACCGTAATTGGACAACGTGATTCCAAGATTTATGGAAAGTCCAACCTGGGCAGTTTCACTCAGAAATAAATGTAGAACAGAAGAAGGAACAAACCTACAAGATCTCCTTATGTTCTAGAATTATTTAGGAATCGACTTGCATTCACAATAAATGGCTTCAGCTCGTACGATATAACTATGTTTCCGTCAGGTTTCATATAATCCGAATCTGCTATATTAGCAAAAGATCACGCTAAGATTACGATTGTTATTGAAGAGTTTGCAGTGTTTAACGAAAGCTTTGTCCTCCACATCATTTCCGAGAAATTGGTGAAGGAACCCTACGTGGTGGGGTAGTGCTTCCGTGCTTACTTAGGAGGGCCGCATCATAGTCGGTGGAAAGCTTACTTTTCTGAGCGCTGTTGGTCCCCATTTCCCATCCCCCGTGGTCGACCGCGTTCGTCTTCGGACCCATTGAATCGGCATCGAATCGATGCGTCGGTTCGGGCCGTCCGTCCGTCGCTCAGCGGCGACGTCCGACGACGACGGGACACTCGCTGCATGAATTGGTCTGGTTCTAGCGCTCCACACGACTCACATCAATTACCAGTTCTTCGCGTGCGCTCAACCTTGTCTGTAGGTCTGCAGTCGTCGTGCTGGAAGGGTGTCTCATAGATGGTGCAAGTGTGCGCTCCGCACTGGCGAAAGCAGGCTAGTGGCCGTTGCGTGGCCTCACACAGTCCCTTCCAGTTGTCGGTCCCTAATAATCCCTCCACCCGGAGATTACTGCTGAATGGAGTTCCTTCGACGGTGCTCGGCATGAAAGACGTCACCGCTCTCGACGTCGCTTCCTTCATTTGCAATTCAAACACGCACCTGCGCACACACAAGCGGCGATTATCATCCACGGATCAACGGCCATCACGCAGAGGAACGACCTGTTTATTCAACTGTTCGCCGTTCCGAATGGGAAATTTCGATGACGTGCGGGTTATTTTCACCACGCTAAAAGAGGTGACGTTTTTCTGACTCTAATAAGCGGCCAGGCGCGTGGTCGCGCAGTCGAAGGTGGTGCCGGCCGTCGATTCCCATGTTCATGGTTAGGATTTACCACCTAGGTGGTGAAACTAGCTTTCTATCGCCTGGGTGAATTGGTACCAGACTTGTCCGGGAAGGATAAAACACCGACTTCTACGTCGGCTAGCCACCGCAACTCATTGCAAAGGCCTAATACGCACTCAAACTCCCTCTACATATACCTCGTTAGCGTAGAATGCTTGGCGCATCTCAAAAGTGCTTAACCAGCGCCGTCCTTTGTCCCTTAATAAGCGGCAAAATATGAACACAAGGAAATGTTTTTAATGAGGAGAAGTGGAATCGTTGTCGCTCCTGCAATTTCAGCATCTCGTATTTCTGTCCCACTCAAGGTTAAAAGCTCTGTATCCTCCTGGTTCTTCCTGCCTCTGTCGTGTTCTACACCGTGTCAGGGGTTTATGTGCTCCCAAGTGACGCGTCAGGCTTGAAATGGGGCACGATAACCCGTGCCAGCGACTGCTGTAGAAAAGATGTGCTTCATCAGTGCGCGGCTACGAGCTTTATTTATTAAGAAATGGTCAATAAATCGAAGAAATTGAATTTGCCGGAGAGAACGGTCAGGAGCACCGGGTTCGTCAACAAATGCCTACGTCTGGGCGAAGCTCCAAAGCGGGAAGTTCACGCTCATTTTGCTTAGTAAAATCGAGAGAATTTGCCCAAAAATGTGTGCAACGAAAACGCTAGGCGCCTCTGTATCACTAAAATGAGAAGGAACCTTTACCACGGCTAGGGGGGCAAAACAAGCAACAATAACCAAGAAAGTAAAGAGGAAAACTTCTAAGCTGCACCCTGAAGATACCGGTCAAGAAGTTTTTTTCATTGGCTTAAAGAGTTCGGTAAGATGTGTTTCTTAGATAACTTCAAAGATTCACTGCAAGTGGAAGAATGAGACCTTGTACTTCTTTTTGGTCTGGGAAGCTGAGTCTTCCACCGACCACCCCTTGTGTTCGATGAAGAAAAGGAATAGAACTCTTGAAGGGAAACACGAGTAAAACCGTTCATCATCATACATCTCGTAGTTAAGTCTTTTCTTACGAGATTCAAGGGTACGTGGATTGAAGAAGCTGCTTTGGGCGAAGTTGGTGAAGGGTTATACTCATACCCATGCAGTCATATCCAGAGTTTTCTCGTGAAGCTATTTTGAACAGAACCTGGCGATTTCTCTCTCATATTTCGGAAATAAACTTGTGGTGCCTTATTCTAGGAATGGTCTAGCATATGACTTACAAGCAGTTAATATGCAAGTGCAGTATTTTATTTGTTAGCAAACATTTGAAGAGGCTGCGCACAATTTGATCAGTTTTTTCGATATTATTTCAATATGTTCTCTGAACGAAAATTGAGTGTCCAAGATAGAACCCAAATCACGAAGGGTAGCTGTGCTACTAATCTGACTTATAGGTGATAACCATGATTCCCCTCGATATGACTGTCTCTTACTTCAAACAATGGTTCACCCTGCATCTATGTATTCCGCTTCTGTCAGCTTGGGAAACGGCCTAGAGGGCGTCCGAAGCAGTGCTGGTCCGATACGTTACATATGGACTTGAAAGTAGCTGATGTTCACCCCGACCTAGCGCTGGATCGGGAAAGGTGGCGTCATGACACCAGAATAGCGGACCCCGTCACGAAGCGGGACAAACGCCGAAGAAGAAGAAGAAGGATGTCGGATCCAATTCATTCGCGCGAATTCAAAAAATTCTAACAGACGCATAGAAGTGAATACAACCAGCACTTTTCGGGGGCGAACAATTCACGAAACGCATCACTAAAGAGGGTTCTCGCTTTCACCGGCAAATCTGCTTCACTTTCCGCAGCGCCCTTCTACTCTTTTCGCACTCTATTTCTGGAAATGAGCCGGCCTTGTCTTCATCCGTTGGCTGGCTGAAGCACGACCCCTTTCGAAGAATTACTGTCATACTACTCACAATCGCCTCGCGTGGTAATAGCTGCGTGTGCGACCGGCGGGCGGACTGTTTGTGCCGCTCCACGAAGCATGACGTCGTCACTATTTGCCGTAATTATTATGGCGTAATTGACGCGTTCTAGATGATTCTGGATCCACTTCAAACGCAGCCACCGACAGACAACATCGTGTTGCGTGTTGAAGACGAAGACCGATACCACGATGGAACGTGGACCACCGAATGTTGATGGCTGGCGCGGCGAAGTATGTAATAGAGAAGTGTACTATGTAGTGCATGAAAGCAAATAAGAGGAAGATCCCATATGGGGCTTCGCATCATCTGCAGAAAACTTATCGCATAATCGAGAATAATTTGTGGTCTAAATGTGGGGTCTTTTAAATCTCCGCAACCGACCTAAACATGTGAAACGAATCTTTTTAGTTCGCTGGAGATTCTGCAGCTTCCGCTTGCATTCAAGTTTTCACCTGTGACTGCCTGAGCTGAATAGTTTCGTTCGAAAAATGCTGATTCTGCTTCTGCAAGTTAGTATAAAAGGGCGGTGTAGTTATACTGGAAACGATCAAAAGTAATAATAAGAGTATACATCCGTAAGGGCAGAGCGCCTAGCTCGCCTAACGTGCAAGCGAGCCGTCGTCTTCATAGAATAAGATTACACTTTCTACGCCTTTGTTCACTATCATCCATTCATACGTATAGCCCTTGTGCTAGTGTAATTGGACGAGGTGCCGACTGTCGCGAGTGCCCGATTCCAGATTCCTGGTTCGGATTTTTCACCCAGACCCCCCTTTTCGGCCAAGGCTTCCATCCCTCTGAGGTCGGTGTTACTACCAGGCTGTCCAATAATTTCTGTCCGAAAATTTTCAAAATTCTATAATTTTCCTTAGAAGTGTTATAATATCAGGCAAGTGTAAAAACCTTCTAGAAGATTCTCCAGAGTTCCACGCCAGGGGTATATAAGGCGTAGTCCCCGCGTCTAGCTACCAGTACAAGCTAAAATGGACCAAGGTCGAATTCGTACGTTCATGTACTACGAGTGGCTGCTGGGCAACGACACAGGCTCCGCGGTCGCCAACATCTGCAGAGCGTGCAAGGAGGATGCAGTGTCCCAACGCACAGTCAGGCGCTGGCTCAATCGTTTCGAGAGCGGCGACACGAGCCTCGAGGACAGGGGGCACAGCGGGAGGCCTTCTGGTGGGACGCCAAGGGCATGCTGTATTTCGAGCTGCTCCCGCAAGGCAGGACGGTCACCGCCTCCATCTACACCGATCAGCTCGAGAAACTAGCCGCCTCCATCCGAGAAAAGCGCTCCGACGGGCCTCGGTCCACCTGCTGCACGACTACGCGCGCCCCCACGTGGCGAAGGAGACCCAGCAGAAGTTGGCGACGCTCGGCTGGGAGACGGTTGCCCATCCGCCGTATTCCCCGGACCTCGCCCCCTCCGACTACCACTTGTTCCGCCCGCTGAAGCACCATTTGGCCGGAGGAAAATTCACCAACTACGACAACCTCAAATCCGACAGCGCGGACTTCTTCGAGTCGCAGCCCCCGGAGTTCTGGGCGAAGGGCATCGGCGACCTGCCCAATCGATGGGCCACTGTTGTGGATAACTGTGGTGATTATATTGTTGAACAGACTTGCTTTTCAAGAAAGTTGAAAAAAAAATTAAAAATGGTGAAATTTTCGGACAAGAATTATTGGACAGCCTGGTAGTATTTCTAGAACTTAGATGCCAAAATAGTGTCTCAAGGAGCTCTTCGGAAATGTCTACTTCAATTAAAAGGGAGCCTTCCTGGTTTAAACGGTATGAGAAATCTTGGGAACAGTGTACCAATGAATTATCATCCTTCTTAATTTAAGTCTAGCATGAAACGCTAATTTTGGTCTGGAGTTGAAAACAATCTTAGGCTGCTAAAATTGCTGTCAAGACAGAAGAATCAACAAGATCGGTCAGCTGCTTGCACAATGAATACGAAGTGGCATTGGCACGTGCTGCACGTGCAGATGATGCTCGGAATGCAGCAGAGACTGCGAACCCCATTTTATTTAAATAACTTCAAAAGTATTTAAATAAATTTCTAGAAAAAATCGTTGGAAAAATCATACCGCTGTAGTGGATTTTTTTACATTTTCGTTTCGGTTCGCTAGTGATATGTGAAACGACCGTTGACAAGTATCACGAAGAAAAAATTATTTTTAAAGGTATTTATTTCTTATGTAGCAAATATGCTTCATCTTACCTAGGAATGCCGTCAGTAGCTTCCCATGGAACTTCGGATCGAGACCTATATCATATGAAAGAGCTTGAGACGCTATGCGATATGTAGTCCACATTTGCTAAATGGATCTCCTAAGCGAGTTGTGGCCGGCAAAAGCCGCGTTGTTGCGTTATCAGAAGTGCAATTGGCAGCTCTTACAGCAGCGGCAGCGGCGCAATGATAGAGTGTCCGCTTCACAGGATTGGGGTCATGGGATCGGTTCTCGACGGTGACGTTGATTTTGCATTTTGTGAACTATCTTCGACGACGACCTATATTCTCACCAGCGTCCGTCGCCGGCTTCGCCGGCGCCGTACGCTGGACATGCGGGCCACGCCAGGCTTGCCGGCTTCGCCGGCTTCGGGTGTGGCGGGTCACGCTAGGAACGTAGTCCAAACGTAGCTAGGGATGATTCCTCAGCCAGCGTCCGTCGCCGGCGCCGTACGCTGGACATGTGGGCCACGCCAGGCTTGCCGGCTTCGCCGGCTTCGGGTGTGGCGGGCCACGCTAGGAACGTAGTCCAGACGTAGCTAGGGATGATTCCTCAGCCAGCGTCCGTCGCCGGCTTCGCCGGCGCCGTACGCTGGACATGCGGGCCACGCCAGGCTTGCCGGCTTCGCCGGCTTCGGTTGTGGCGGGCCACGCTAGGAACGTAGTCCAAACGTAGCTAGGGATGACTCCTCAGCCAGCGTCTCTCGCCGGCTTCGCCGGTTCCGTACGCTGGACATGCGGGCCACGCCAGGCTTGCCGGCATCGGGTATGGCGGGCCACGCCAGGAACGTAGCCCGCCATGCTCGAAGCTGGCTTCGCCGGCGCCGTACGCTGGACGTGCGGGCCACGCTAGGATTGCCGGCTTCGGGTATGGCAGGCCACGCTGAGGAACGTAGTCCAAACGTAGCTAGGGATGATTCCTCAGCCAGCGTCCGTCGCCGGCTTCGCCGGTGCCGTACGCTGGACATGCGGGCCACGCAAGGCTTGCCGGCTTCGTCGGCTTCGGGTGTGGCGGGCCACGCTAGGAACGTAGTCCAAACGTAGCTAGGGATGACTCCTCAGCCAGCGTCTCTCGCCGGCTTCGCCGGTGCCGTACGCTGGACGTGCGGGCCACGCAAGGCTTGCCGGCTTCGGGTATGGCAGGCCACGCTGGGGAACGTAGTCCAAACGTAGCTAGGGATGACTCCTCAGCCAGCGTCTCTCGCCGGCTTCGCCGGTTCCGTACGCTGGACATGCGGGCCACGCCAGGCTTGCCGGCTTCGGGTATGGCAGGCCACGCTGGGGAACGTAGTCCAAACGTAGCTAGGGATGATTCCTCAGCCAGCGTCCGTCGCCGGCTTCGCCGGTGCCGTACGCTGGACATGCGGGCCACGCAAGGCTTGCCGGCTTCGTCGGCCTCGGGTGTGGCGGGCCACGCTAGGAACGTAGTCCAAACGTAGCTAGGGATGACTCCTCAGCCAGCGTCTCTCGCCGGCTTCGCCGGTGCCGTACGCTGGACGTGCGGGCCACGCAAGGCTTGCCGGCTTCGGGTATGGCAGGCCACGCTAGGAACGTAGCCCAATCATAGTTTGGGATACTTCTTCAGCCAGGATCTCTCGCCGGCTTCGCCGGCGCCGTGCGCTGGACGTGCGGGCCACGTCAGGCTTGCCGGCTTCGGGTATGGCGGGCCACGCTAGGAACGTAGTCCATAGCATGTGCATAGATGGAAACAGAAATGAAAATGGGTGAGGAAAAGGTCAGCTGCAGTGTGAAAATACAGAAATGCAGACGAAAATGGAGTAAGGGACGGATGCAAAAATGAAGTGAAAATGGAGGGTGAAGGTGAATGAACCCGTACCGAGAGCAATCGCACAATGTTCTCTGCTTTGCATCCCTTTGGCAGTCTGTTCATAAACACATTAGATGGGATCAACATGCCACCATCGACAGTTCATGCGCCGTCAGCAGTAAACATCCTCGGAAGCGGTGGGCGCAACGGGCGCGGCGGACTTAGCAGCGCGGCAGACGCGGCGGGCGCAGCGGACGCGGCTGGCTTGAGCGCGGCGGACGTGGCAAGCTTCAACGCAGCCGACGCAGCGAACGCAGCGGATGCGGCAGACGTAGCGGACGCAGCCGACGCAGCCGACGCAGCGGACGCAGCGAACGCGGGGGACGCGGCGGGCTTCATCGCAGCGTGCGCGGCCGGCTTCACATAAGAGTGCATGTTGGCAAGAGTGCAAACATGTCGTCGGACAGTGATTCATGCCTCTCTGCTTTATATAATAGGATAATGATGATGATCTTTAGCACATTTTGAAGCGAACGGCTGATGGCGGCTTGCATTTTCGTCTATTAGGATATTCGAAGTTGGAAACATGTTTCAGGAAACATACTTTATTCATGGCGTGATTGAAGTGAAAAATTCAAATCAAAACAAAAATCAAAAGCAAAATAAAAATAATATCAACATAACTTAATCAACATAATTAAAGGTACTAAAAATCAATTTCTTCTATACGCATTAAAAATCAGCTACATCTGTTCAATTCTTCCTCAGCATGGATGGAACAACGCAAAGAAATGTGTAAAACAAACATGCTCTTCCCAAACTGTGCACCTAGTCATAAGCCTAAGCTTACGCTAAGCGGCTTCTGATCCCATGCATAGCCCAGCAAGTAGGCCAAATGTTTGGTCTGGTAAACCACTTTTGAAAGTTTCGATGTGCCGTAGATTTTTCTTCATTCGCTGTGCCATTTTTTCCAGCAGTGCTCGTCTCCATTCTGCTCTGGGAATTCGGTTCGCCTGAGGATAGCAGTACGGGTACATGCGAAGAAAGGAAGATTGCTGCAAGGTTAATATTCTCCGAGTGGGTGATACAACATTGCTACAACATACTACAACATGCTACAACAACATCTAGTTCTTGTTATGCATCGTTCCAGGCTGTCACATCACGGTTCGAAACATTCCTGTCGAAGCTGTCGTTGATCCAACCACTGGACGTTTTTTTTTTCTTCGGTCCAATGAAAAATTTGATAAAATGGGTCAGGGAGTGGGCGGCGATGGTGGCATTTAATATGACGAAGAGGGGAAATGTGTTGAAGGTAATATCACAAATATACCACTGCGTGCTTGCGCAATTTGTGAAGAGCATGTTTGTTTTACAAGTTTCTTTGCATTGTTCCATCAATGTTGAGGAAGGATTGAACAGATGTAGTTGATTTTTAATATGTTTAATTATGTTGATTAAAAGTGTAGATTCGTTCGCAGCTCACGAATTTACGTGTTATCCTTGCGCAGGGGCCATGCTAATTTGATGACGCAAATTTATGTTGATTAAGTTACGTTGGTTTTCATTTTTATTTTACTTTTGAATTTTGTTTTGATTTGAATTTTTGACTTCCTTCACGCCATGAATAAAGTATGTTACTTTAAACACGTTTCCAACTTCAAATATCGAATAGACGTAATTGCAAGTCGCCATCAGCCTTTCGCTCAAAAACGTGCTCAAAATGGGATTATAGGTCCTCGTCGAAGATAGGTCACAAAATGGAAAAACAACGTCACCGTCGGGCACCGAACCCATGATCCCATTCCCGTGAAGCGAGCATTCCACCAATGTGCCGCTGCCGCTGCTGTCAGCGCTGCTAATCGCACCTCTGATTACGCAACAACGCGGCTTCTGCCGACCACAACTTGCTTAGAAGATCTTAGCAAATTTGGACTACACATCTGCGATCAGCGTCTCGAGCTCTTTCACGTGATGTAGGTGCCAGTCCGAAGTTCCATGGAAAACTGACGACATTCCCTGGTTAGATGCACGGTCTTCAAATGCCTACATATTTGTAGCACTAACCTGAGAAACTCGCTTGCCATAAGTATAATTCAGAATGCTTCTCCCGTCTTCTTTCGGAGCTGCATTTGACTGCTGAATTGTTGTTCTTTCTCTTCATTTGAGGTTAGCTTTCAAGTTATAAAAATAAAATAAGAGAATGAGAGTAAATTCGTTAAAATAGAGGAAATCTTCCCCGGCATGTACTGAATCAGAAATGAAAAAGAAATGTCACTTCCGTGTTTCGGATTCCAGTTTCCTCTTATTTTGAGTTTTTCCGAGCTGCCTTTCCTTCTTCGCGTTTTTTTTTTCAAATAGAAAATCTTTTTCATGTATACTATTAGGTTGGAAAAAAAGTCTCTTCACACTTCGAAATTTTTTTTACCCTTCCCCTTGTAAACGCACTAGCCAATGTTGATTGCTGATTTCGTAATCCTATCACACTTGTCTACCGTTCGCACGCAGACACAGGTTAAGACTCTTCTTGTAATTCGTTATCTATCCAATCTTCCGAACTCAATGCCAGATCTACCTCATGGCCGTTTTCAGCACGGCATTCTTCAAGAATTCATTAAAGAATCCACAGCACGTCAGGCAGCAGACCAAATTAACCACATATATGGCTTGGGATCTACTACTCATCGCGCCTGTTATGAGTGGTTCGGAAAGTCTTTAAAGGGAGATTATTCACTGAGGGCAAAGCATGGTCAGGAAGGCCAACTGGATTGGACGACAGTGAACTACACCATCTTCTTCGTACCGATAGTTGGCAGTCGACACGTCAGCTGGCAGAGAAGCTCGAAGTGTCTCATAGGATAGTGGGGATCCATCTGAAGAATCTTGGCTTTCATGGAAATTTGGAGCTTGGATTCCACATGCCCTGTCAGACACTCAGAAAGGTCGACGGCTCTCCATCGCTGCTTCTCTTCTGTCCAGATAAGGAAGAAAATCGTTTCTTCCGCGGATTGTGACAGGCGAAGAGTCCTGGGTTCTGTGTGCCAACTTCCGAGGAAAAGGCAATGGGTACAAAAGGGAGAGAGCCCTAAGTCTGATCTCAAGCCCAATGTTCACGAACGGAAGATTCTCTTGAGTGTTTGGTGGATATCAGAGGAGTGATTTATCGGCAAACTCTCAGAAGTGGAGAGACACTTACTGCTGTCACATACTGCGGCCAACTCCACAAAGTCGTCGCAACTCTCCAAGAAAACAGGCCGGAGAAGTCGAAGGTGATGATCCTGCATGACGATGCAAAACCACGTGTTGCAAGACTCACAAGAGAAACAATAAAGGGGATGGGCTGGGAGGTAATGCCACATCCACCGTATAGCCCTGATCTCGCCCCTACCGACTACCATCTCTTCCGCGCTCTCAAGCAAGAAATTGGAGAGAAATATTTTGGAACGGATGAAGACCTCAAAAATTGGATTTATCAATGCTTCGACTCCAGAACTGCAGTCTTTTAAGCGAGAGGAATTGGAAAATCACCCAGTCTTTGGAGAAGTGTAGTAGAACAAAATAGAGTTTATCTCAATTGATTTGACTTTGTAGTTGTGAAGTAATAAATCTTTGAAAAAAATGAAAAGACTTTTTTTCCAACCTAATATTAATAGAAACGCATAGGTCCCTACAGGTGTGAGTCCTCCCGTTTCGACTGCCGTCCATCTATGTGCAGACAAATTAATTATGGTTTCATTCATCGCATTCGCGAACAGAGATTCCTGGGCATCCCCAGCCCTCTTTTTTCCTGCCGTGACCTTCACAGCTGCTATAGAACAGCCTCCGAGAAATTCCTCTGCCCGGACAGTTGCGCACAAAAACACAATGGCGATCACGTGATTCCATTAGCCTCTAGGTTGCGAGGAATTCTCCAGTTGAATCCAGTCCTCCCCGTCAGCTGTGCTTTGGGGTGGCCCGGTCAGATCTCTGTCCAACGTCCGCCGTGTGCGTGGGAGGCCGGAACTTGTTGTCGAGGCAGCAGCGGCCGCAGTGGCTGCGGTGGTTTAGTCGACGGTGGCTGTTTTTCCGGAGCGCACACACAGCTGGTTTTACGTCACGGAAAATGGTTCCGCCCCAGCGCCGTTTTTCGGCGAAAACAGCGACTGTGTCGTCCGAGCGTCCCAGCCGCAGATGAAGCTTTGCTGGCATTCCCAAGGCTGATGGCGGCCGAGAAGTGTTTATAGTGGGAGCGGCTCTTGGGTGCCACATGCAGCGCGGCCCCTTTACTCAGACTACGTTTCTTGGGGTTCCTTTAACTAAGTTTGCGCTAGAACTTTCAGTCGTTCTGAAAGTCTTCGTTTATCTATCCGTAGATGGAGAACCATGGAAACAAAACAACGGAAATAAACACAGGTCGTACCAACCACATAGGAAATGAAACAAGCAGCAGGACCTGCCTTAAAAAGAGGAAACCACTACGAAGTGCCCTCGGGATATCGTAAAGAGGTTTTTACAATACCTTGTTGAGCTCTGTAAGATGTGTTTCTTGCATAATTTCTGGGACAACCCTACAAATAAAAAACTGAGATCATGTACTGTTTTTGACGTTGGATCCTGGATCTTCTCTGAACACCCCTTGTGCTCGATGGAAAAATGGTTTGAAACTATTAAAGGGTATCATTTATCAAATTGCACATCACAATTAAATCATATTGTCTTCTGAAACATTCAAGCGTGTGTAGACTAAAGAGCCTATGTCGTAGAGGTGGTGAAGGGACGTTATTGTAATCACACCCATCCACTCCTATTCAAGCTTTTCATGTGAAGCTGTTTTGTGCAGATTCCACCACGGCATTTTCTCTCCTATATTTCACTGACTTGTGACATCACATTCTAGAATTGGTGCAACATCCGACTCATTAGCAGTTAGTACATAGGTGTTGCACTGAATTTATTCCCAAACATTCCCAACTGTGTTAATTGTTAATTAATTCGTTATGCCCAGGCTTTTCCTATCGCACTCCACCATGTAGGTTTTTAGAAAACTTCCGACCTGTACGTATAGAAGACATGCCGAAGACTACACGCTAAAACACAAGTATGAGAGTATGCCAAAGAACTGCGCACCTACAAACCTGAAGAAGAAAGCTTCTGTATTGTTAAACCTGCTTGTTGAGTTTGAGCACTTAAGTATCCCACGATTACTGAGCTTTATTTCCTCATATGTTGGGATTCTGCATAAGCTTCAGGTTTCGACGTCGAACTTCGTTCGAAAACGAACAATAAGCGCAACTGCATACAGAGTGAAAAAATGTGAGATAAAGGCGACATTAATCAATCTACGTTTGGAATGCGCCATACATTCTACATCTAAGGCATTTGCTGGATGCAATTTGAATTTTTGTTTGGCCCATACAATTATTTGTTATGGCCAACAAATAAACATAGTGTTCTTCCGAGACAAGTCTGATATCGAATCATCGATCGTGGAGGAGTGAAAGGCTTACAGGAGACGCGTGACTTTCCTCAACAAAACCGTTGAGCATCTAACAAGGAGTACGGGAGTAAAAATTGAAAGGTTGACAAGCATTCGGCTTAAAGTGAGCACGGAAAAATGACTGGCACTAGTTGAATAGGATAGGATACGTTGCCCTCAGCGCTCGTCCGTGAGATACTACCCGACACACCTTTGCCATTTTCGGACCACCCAGTGGCCCGCAAAAAGGCAAACTTCATCGCTGTGCTCCAAATCAGATGCGCTGCAAGACCGTTTAGCTACTGCCTAGAACTGATGCGGTAGGTTCTCAAATGTCGCTTATTAGTTGGCCTGAGCGGGAGTTGAACCAAGGACTTCCATTCATGGTGCACGGGACAGCTGACACCTCCAACTGCGCTACTGCGCGCCCTTCCCTACTATAAATTACACAATGCATGGCTCACATTAAAAGTTACTGATTTTTTGAATAACTTTTGTATTTATTTTTGTACCACACTCAGGGTGAATTCTTCTCAGCTCCAACGTATTTAAAGGAACCCCTAGGAACCCATTCTAGATCGACATGCTTAAGTTTGTTTCAAGTTTCGCATGCGTCTATGGAGACAACAAAAAGCTGATCTTCTTATACTTATACCTGCGGATGCAGAAATACGACCCTCCTTTCAATATAGAAGAACTGTTGAGCAACTATATGGGTTATTCATAAGGTCGAACTCTTACCGTCAGTGCAATGATGGTTGCCAACAATCACGGAATGGTTTCAACGGTTCAGCGTCCCCGTTTCTTGCGGAGACGTTGCAGCAGCCCGTAAACAACGTTTTTCTCCCGCAGAGCCCGTTTAACAGTCGTTTCCAGCAGAGTTGTGCGCGGAAGAAGGGCGCCAAAAAAGACCGCGTTCGAGGGAAGCACATCATTTACGGCAAGCAGTCGACCATTCACCTCAACATCTTTCGTCAAGTACCGGTTTATCAGTCAATCAGTGCTGTACGGGCGTTCGTCGGCGGAGACAAATTGTCGGCCAAAGGCTGAAAAATTCGAGGACGATGTCGGTTAGCGTTGCTGTCGTCGCTGATGTGCATCCGTCGGACTTTTTCCCGAAGGCACCGGTTCATTTTCCGCAGGTTGACCAACCGAAACCTAAAAACCGCGCGGCTACCTAGTTCTGAGGAGACCACCCCTGAATGATTTATTGCTTCCCGAGCGTACCACAGGTTCCATAAATCAAAATCCGTTAACGGAAGCAGGTATCTGTGTCGGGCGGAAGCTTCTAAAAAAGCGCTCGGAAGGTTTTGCCGACTACCGTAGCATGACACATAAAGATAGCGATGCGGCTCTACTTGTTAGGAGTCATCAGACAATAGCGTGGAGACAGCTTTTTCTTTCGAAGTTAGCAGAGGATAACGTTCTAATGAGACTACGGACAATGTGATGTAATCTGTGACTTGGTAACGATTTCGTTCGCGCCACGAACTACCCTGAAGCTCAGCATCTAATCTCAGGGTAACGATTCCATGCCTCATTACTACATATCAAAATTTGGACGGAATAGCAGCATCGACGTAAAGAATCTGAGAATGAGCAGCACGTGACTCATAAAGGACGCCTGTGTACTCGCCCAACGATCTCAACAAGACCTGTATGTTGGTTCAAAAAGGGCCAAAATTTGTCGCGTAGTAACCCATAGACGGGAAGTCGGGTATGTACTATAGTTCGAGAAAACGAACAGATTCGAGAAAACGAACATTCGAGAAAACGCGATCTTCGAATGTATTCGAATTCGAATACTCGAAAAACGCGATTTTCGAATATATTCGGTTATTCGAAATTTTTGGGAGAGCACAACTATAGCGCGTATCCTCCTTCATGCGTAAGGGTCATTTTGCCGCGCTTATTTTAAACCGAATTCGTGTAAGCTTTCCAATTTTGACCCAAACGTAGGCCAGTATATTTCTTTAGCACACGGGTTAACTCGGTCATCCCCATTCCTCTCGAGCCCACTTGATAGTCGAAACCGGTTTACTAGTCGAATCCAATGACTTCTCCGAAAACTAGAAAGTGGGCACTTTTCCGATATTCTTCTAGATTTCCTGAAAGCAAAAAAAAATCATTGTAAAACCAACTTATTACTGTGAAATTCTAAAAGAAACCCTGCTTTCAAATCTACGGACTCATCATCTTCGTGCTGCAGTATATTTCGGAGACTAGTGATTTGTATATTCTTGTGTTTAGCTATTTAAATTAACTCTGAACAGAAAACTCTTATGGAACACACAACTTCTTCAAGACTTTGAAACCGCAGCAGGCTTGGACCTCCTGTGTGTACACAACGCTTTGTCACACCCATCTTGGAATTTAGTACTTCCGTTTTTAACAAGAGCATGGTAGTGCAGTCGGAGGAGGCGCCGGCTGTCGCATGCACCCGATTCCAAATTACTGGTTCGGATTTCCCGCCTAGATCGACAGAGCTTTCCACCACTTTTGGGTCGGTGAATTGGTACCAGACTTGTCTGAAAAGGATACAGCACTGCTTTGTCCATTGGCTGTCCACAGCAAGTCAGGTCAAATTCGCATTCATGCTGACTCGGCGACATCCCCTAAAAATAGAGTGCAAGGAACATTCCAGAATGGATAAACGCCGTCCTTCTCGCTTTGTCCGTTTTTAACGCTTGTTTAAATGAATTCGTCAAAATGCGCAACGAACTACACGCGTATGCTCTTTTTTATGAACTGCTTTAAGGTGTGTATGTATGCATATTCCAACATCCCTAACGAGGCCGAAAGAACTTAGCTATCGGCTCACTCTGTCTATGAAATAAAAGAAGAGCTGACTTAGTCGTGCTTGTTAAAAGAGGCTTTCCATTGAAACAGAAGAGGAAGACATAGGTCGTACCCGAGCTCCAAGATAAAGAGAGAAAGATGAGGTCAGGTCTAACTTCTTTATTCATCTGGTTCACAAAGACCTCAATTCGCTCATTTAGGAGTCTAAAGGTTTTAATTACATGTGCAAGCCTCACTACAATTATCATTCTCGTATGCAAAGTACTTTGTGGAAGGTTTTAGCTGTAAACAACTGTGGTTTTTTGCCCCGTGTTCCCTATATATGCCTGTAACTGATTGGAAAGCTCGGCAAATAAGCTATGTCGCTGAATTCCTGACAACTCTTACCGTTCAGATGAGTGGAACGTTTTTTTTCGTGTCTACAGTCCCCTTATGTGGAACGAGTCGAGGCAGCCTCCATTTAGAAGCGATAACCACCTAGTCGTTTACTCTCATGCACAAAGCCTCTCATCGTATCTGACGAACAGTGAGTGCATCTCTTCATTACCACACTTCCGGGGCAGTCGACCGCAGCTTATCCGGTTCTGCTTCCACTCTGTCACAAAGCATTTGTTTTCAAGGCATTTTTCATCTGCACCTCCATCCGGTAGCATGCGTGACGCCATCTAGCCCTGGTGTGACAACCAGGTCTTTGGGGCGAAACCCTACAAATTCTTTCCTCTTGTTCTGACATCCCCATAATCCCTACCTAGAGGCAAGGAGATTGGTTTTCATGAAATGCGCCCTTTCACAGGAGTCAATAAACCCCCGTTAGCTTTTGCGCGGAATTGCCATGCCATGCGTTCTGTCCTGTTAATAGCTTTAACCTTTGGCGTTTGAAGACATGCTGTAAAGCCATTCACAACTTGTTTATAACCTTACTTATCGTCGACCAGTCAGGCATTTCAGGAGAGACTCCGTTCCAAGCTAAGCAAACAACTCATAAAGCGGAGTGGTAGTGAAACTCATTGAGATCCTTTAGAATGCCGCCCTTAACGTCTGAGCTCCTTTCGGTAGCTGTAAGGCATGAAAAAATCCTGAACTTGATCATTTTTCTTGTAGCAAACGGACAGAACTGCCCTATCAACTCAACTAAATCCTTCGGAATACTTTTCGCTACAATTCTCCAGCATTGGTGTTCCTATCGAATGTTCAATCACCTACATAAACCAATGATACCAGAGGGAGAAATAGAGAATCAGGTGGTCATGAACGTCATTTACAGCGGCATTGATGGCTATCCCATCCGGCGGAAGGAGATTTTGAGGAACTTTTCACCTTACACGGGATCTCTTGCTGAATGATGCAAATACAATAAGCCACTATTCATTAGAGCCACCATTGCATGCATATATCATGTGTCATCTTTCATCCAGGCATAAAGCAAATTTTGTTCCAGCATTGAAGTGGTTTCAATCATAATTGAGTTTTCTTCGTCCGTCGCTTGTAAAACAAGCCAGAGGAAGTGTAGTTGCCTTCGTTCGCTTGCTTAACGCATTCCTTCATATGTGCATTACCGCTTTTTATCATTTGCCGCATGCTTTTCCTTAGATTAGTCTAACAACATGGATTTAATTTGCCGGTTCTTCTCCAAAACCTGACTTCAGTCGAATCGCTATGTGGTTCAGGCATCAAGGGTCATTCATCAGAACGCCTTGACTGAGAAGAGTAATATGTGAGAAATGTTATTGAATGAGGATTGTTTACATGTTGCTCTAACTGGGATCACATTAGAGGTTAGAAGAAATTGCTATATTTTTAAAGGTGAACTGCGCTATTGTGCTGGTTCATCAAGGCGTAGGCCGATTGCCGTATAACCCACGTGTTATTCATTTTTCTGGAGACATTCCAAAGATTTAGTCTCCCACAGTATTCAGTAATTGTTTGGTTGCTTTGGAGCATTTATCCTTTCTCAAGCTCTAGAGTTTCGATAATTTTGAAATTCAGGACACGTCTACGACAATGTGCCCCTAGGCTTCTTCTTGGTTCTCTGCGTTCAACTTGTTCGAGTATATCGCATCCTTGAAGAATTTCGCTTATCGTCTGACCAGGGTGAAGATATGGTGAGGCTATGCAGCAAGCCTGTAGAAAGTGTTAAATAAATATGTAGGTAAACCCGTTGGACGAATCTAATTGTGATGCGCTGCAGATGATGTGCCATTTGCAGTGCTGATGATTACATTTATATACCAAAGGGCTTCTAGCAACAGTGAATACACGACCCTTCTGTCTGCGAACGAATAGAATGCGTAGAATACTTAAGAATTTCTCAATAAATATGGGCGAAGAAGGCGAAGAAGAAATTACAATTGGAGAATAGCTTACGCTTAGATTAGGGATGGACAACCGAGCCTTACGATACAATTTTTCAAAACTTCAAAGCAGTGTGTTGCTTTGTACATGAACATTTCCACCTCCAGGGACATGCACAAAGAGTAAATATGAGCCACTCTGTTCGCTATGACACAGAGCCGCTATTCTTCAAATGGGTTGTGAATTTCTTCGCTCCTTAAGCTGTGTTTTTCCGCCGCGGTGCCCTGTGAAACTTCGGGATTGTTCATAAATTTAGAGATCTCGTTTAAAACGTGAGGCTCAGTATAAAGGTATTCCAACAACCTCAGCAGCGTTTCCGTCATGGCTCTTCCCACATTGTTCGTCTGCCTTGAGAAACAAAAATTTGCATCTGAATTCTACCATCGGCGGTTCACCAGAACAACACAATAAGACATCGTTTCACGTATTCTCATTACAAGCTGATCTCTGTCTCAACGCGTGACGAACCCTCAGCGTGAGCTCGCCAAATCCGAGTACTTAGCAGTAATCCAGTGATCTCCCAGCATTACTACCCCTGAAATAGCCCTGCTTGTGGTGCCCACCTCACGCGTGACTCGTCTTTCCTTAAATAACTTTCAAAATGTATTTTCAGAGAAACCCCGGTAAACATGACGTTTTGTAGTCGGACGAATAACTACTGAATTGGCCGGCCTACGGTAATTGCCTCTGTGGTCGGCGGCCGATCCATCAACACGTGCTCGTCGCAGCGGGAGATGCAATCTTTCGCTCAGCCGCTCTGGAGACGAGTGCAAATGAGATTGCGCCATGGCGATCCCGAGTGGCGATTGCGTCAGAGCCAGTAATCAGCAGCCACGACCAGCATTGTCCTTCGACAATTGGCGGCAAACACAATCCTCTGCTAGTAGTAGCTGAGCTAACGCGGAAAGGTGAACAGCTTGATCAGCTACACGAGCTACCGGGGAATTGGTGTAACGAGGCGTTTCGAAGGACGAAAAGGACTTAAAACTTTGCATAACTCGTTTATTTTACGTTAACCGCTTGCCTAGTCATGACTAGAAAAACAACGTCTTTATTTAATTAATTAAACGGAAAGAAATTGGTGGGCAATTAATTCACCTCAAACATTATATTTTCGCGTCAAAATACACACCTAACTTCAAGCTGATCACTATCCAAAACAAAATTTGTATTTTTAGGTTTTTTTTTGAAATCAAACTTGACATCTTCGTAAGTCAAGCAAGCCTCCTTCACATCACTCTAGACACCCTCCAAGAAACTTAGAGCACTGATCTATCCAAGGAAAATATGGTTTTTTATGTTTAATTCAATGGTCTCAGTAAGTGTACGCACTGCCTGAAATTTTTTAAAAATTTGCACTTTAAAAAATGTGTTTTCCAACCTTATCTTATGCATCAAAAAACTGAAACGTTTAGGATGGTGGGGAAGAGACCGTTGGTGCGCTCATCTATGTAGCTGCGATATTAGCTTGGATGACAGCAAATACATATTCTGTCGTGGACAGCCTGTCAACGGTACGGAAAAAAACAGTTGCAGAAGACACACATACTTTCGCTGCTTTATGCAAGCAAAATCTACTCTGTCAATTAAATTAAAATCGCAACGAGTTAGGCGACTTCTTAGTACTATGTTTTCTTTAGCGTGCTAAAAAAATGGTGCTTTTTCGTGATCTGAAATAAGCTTTGAATCATAATTTTTCTATGAAAAACTATACATTTCAAACAGTCCCTTACCCAAGCAGCTGAATTTTAAAAAATCAAAAAGCAATACTAAAAGTAATACTTTTCTTGCAGAAACAGTGTCTTGTTTTCTTGCAGTGTCCCAACTTTATTCGAGAGTTCCTAGTGTATTGTGAAAACCCTCGTCTTCATTTGTTAAATGTTCAGTATGATTTCAAAGCCGTCAAGCTTGCTTAGAAGAGTGTCAAATTCGATGTGTGAATTATACAGCAGACAAAAATAGAAATCACGAACCTAAAAAACTTGATGATCAGAGTATTGCAACTTTAAAAAAGCTGTGTATGTACTTCACCTTCATTTTCCACCTAAGGATCGGATTCCAATCTACATTTATCCTAAGTCACCTTAGTAGTAGCACGTTTTGATGAATTCAACAAACATATATAAATCTGAAAAGTTTTTATTTGTAAACGATAGATAAATGTTTTACAACATGTGCTCAAGTCTTGAGCGGCTGATAGACAGGCTATGTGTTGTTACAGGATGTTTTGTTGCGATCAAAACTCTTGCGCCAGGCGGGACTCGAACCGCATCTTCTGCTTTCCGGGCAGCGATGTTCGCCCACCACCGGCGCTGTTTGGCCGGACGCAACATCCGAGATAGATAAATGATGTTGAAATTTTATCTACCTGGCTTATGCAAGAACCACCAGGAAGATGCCTTAATGAGATGGTTCGTCTGAAGGAAGGAGCAGAAGCATTGTGATCTACTTTTCATTTTATTTCAGTTCATTTGCTGGAGTAGACTTCCTTCGATATCGCAACGATAGACCGCTAACAGATGACCAAATACAAAGCTTCATTTGGCATACTTGATCTTGATTCGAAAGCAAGGAACTAGCTCATTTATTCTATACGTCGGACGAATGCAGTAGCTGTGTGGGAAGGAAGAGCTGTTGCCATGCGATATGTAGTCGACTTCAGGTTTGAATCCGAACTAGGCTCTCATTTCCTCCGTTGGTTTAATTAGTGGCACATTTAACTGAAAGGAGTGACACATTGCCACTCCTAACTGCTTGGACCACACCATGTGGGACAAACAAACCTTCACGGCGCCTCCACGATGGGAATGAAGTAGAATGCGTGGGGCACCTCCAGAACCGATCGACTTGTATCGTTGGCATTACGTTCTGTGTCTTCATTGTTCCGCTCTCCTTATGTCCCTCCTTTTCCTTCCTCCCTTCACTTGCTCTGTTGTTAAGGTCCTCCTGTAGTTGCCCTTGCTCCATGCCTAGCCGACTTTGGTGTTACCTTTCCACTTTTCTAATGGTAAGGTGGCTCATGTTCATCTATTTCTCATATTCACAAAAATCATCCCTACCCTGCATGGAGGAGCTAATCCGTTCGTCTGCCCTTGGTCCGTATGTACCCCATTCTTCCATCTCGGTCGAAGCTGTGGATCTCAGCGCAGGGTTAACCGTGGCAAGTGAGAATCATGTAAATATGTTGGGCTGTGGGCAGAATACACTACCAGTAAACAATACCGATCGGCTGACTACAACCGATTGACTTCACCGAATCGCTTGTTAAGATGAAAGATTATGCTGTAACCCGTAGGGCAATTGGTAGGATTCACCTGTATCACCTGTCGTCCAGTTGATCACCGAATTTCTCGACGGGCGCTAGGAGGGCCTCCATTCGTCCCTGTCGCGTGCCAGAGTGCTCCAATGGATCCTCGCTCGATCAAGGTACACGAAGAGCGTCATATCGTTCATTCAAGGATTTCACAAGGAAGTCCGACCAACGCGTTGAAGGGCATCCTGGTGCTCTCTTAACATCTCGCGAAATGCATTTGGTGACGACTCTCGTCCAGTAGATGACTGCGAAGCGCATTACATGGCCGGCCGACCTAATTTTCAACAACTTAGCCCATGTCACAGCGTCTCTGAACTTCGAACGTCGACAAAGCTCGGAGCTCCGGAAGTCTTCTCTCACTTTAGTGAATCGTGTCACTCCGCGTAGGGACTCAACAAGTAAATAACATAGATAGATTACTGTAAATTACTGATGAGAAACCCCAATTCACAACAAGTAATTAATATAGATCGATTATTGTGAGTTACTGGGGAGAAGCTCTTATAACTCTGTCAGTCCGAAGTCAGATGGAACGTTAGGGCAGCTGACCGCCGTTCTCAAATGATCTGTTCAAACAAGAATGTTTCCAATTAGGTGCCTTTTACTATTCTAAATCTGTGCGGAAATGACTAACTTCTAGAAATAATAGATTACCTTAAAAAGCATGTCTGCAGCCATAGAGCGCGACTTTAGCTCTACATCTTCGAACCTAATCATTCACAGACAAGACGCCTCTCAAGAACAAGTATCTCGCACACAAATCGCGAAAAAGCGTTTCAAAATCCTTCGACCTCATCAATCACTTTTTACAGCGTTCAGTGCAATTGCCCTACTGTAGCCTACTTCAGGCACTTCTCTGGCTCTTAGCAACCGGTAACCCCTTCCTTCGCATCGACGTCCGAGACCCCTATGCTGGCTGCTGGCAATGTGCGTCTTCATCTGGCTGATGTTTTATTGCGAAGAGCCCTCATCTAAAGAACTGATGGGGATTCAAAATCGGCCCCCAAAGCTCGAATTAAAAGGCGAAGATGAACAGTAAGCAGTGCAATGAGGAGGCCCTTAATGTGGCAGTAAAGACGGATCTCTCATCGACACATTTGTTCGTAGCATCGAAATATCAGTCAGCTTTTTGCATCTCATGAATAAGCTCGATGCACATTAACGTAAGGCAGTCGTTGACAGAATTCCAGCGCTAACAGACCGAAAGAAGTTGTCCTTATCAACTTCTGGCACAGTAACCGGTTCCACTCGTTCCTCTTCAGTTTTTCAGCCGTTACTGCAGATTATGTCCTACCGTTTCCACCACGCCGAGATTTTTTTCCGAAGATGAAGTGCATCGCAGGAATCGCTGAAGAGATTTTAATACGACTGTGAGCTAAAGGTTTATTAGCTCGACTAAAGAGCTTCGTAAAGCAGCAGCAGCTATTTTTGGAGCGCTCGCTGCACAAACGACAAACGATAGAGGGTAACAAACGACCTATTTTTCAGCTTACAACGACCACTGCAGCTCCCCGAGGAGCCATTTGTGGCTTAATCCCGTAGCTTGCCACGTCTATGTATAATTGAAGTGCTGTCTATCCCCGTGGAGCACGACTGATGCTCTTCTCTATTGTATATTCGAAATTATGCAGCGTCCACTATTTAATAAGGAGCCTTCCCGCATAGCTTGACTTCTAGCTACGATGGCATTTTAATGCATTTCCGCAATTAGGCCGCGATGGTGACGAAAGCGCTGAAAAATCTTGCTGAAACGAAGCCCTGCACCTGCAACGTATTCAGAAGCAGAAGCATTCAGAAGCAAGTTTTTTTAGAAGCAGGTTTTCATGGCCGTGTCGTGGTCCGTTGTCGCCTAGTTCAGCAGTTGTCTCAAGCATTTCATTGTCTTACAGTGTTGCTGCCTCCCCTTTTTTTAGCTGCTAAGCAGATGAGTGGAGGCGCTGTTTTCCAGTCGCTCAAAAGCGTTTGAATACTGCTGATTATGGTGTTCCTGCATGGCTTTTGCAGAAGCTGAAACACGAAGAAAATTCAATCTGCAGCGTCGTCTTCTCTACAGATAGGAAGTTTGTCATCTTTATAATTATGTATTCTAACAGCAGCAACCAGTGAACAGACAGGCAATAGCCAGACCAAAAACGGAGGAAAGCTGAAGTAGTGCCTATTGTGGACGATTTAATTCGTCGGGATATATCGCTTGATTAGAATATAGTTGAGCAATGTGAAGAAGTGAAGGTGAAATTTTATGGTTGGTAGAAGACAACATTAAGACTAGCCTCGAGATTAGTTGTGAGCGTAGTAGTGCAGTCAGAGGAGCTGTCGCACATACCTCAAATCGAGGTTCTTGGTTCAAATCCCATCCAGAGACCATGCTTTCCATTCCCTCTAAGTTCGGTTCATTGGTAACAGACTTGTCTGCGAAAGTAGAAGGCACTGAATTGTCCATCGGAGGCCTACAAGTCATTCTGTGATTCAAATGTGGATCGAAATTGCGTCTGCAGTATTCAGTAGAACTGCAATGTGCTACACATTTCATGAAAGGAGTGCCTAGCACACTCTCATCCTTTCTATACTTTAAGACTGAAGCGTCGAAACTGTTTAGAACATACTGAATCCCGCCTCTAGGAAGATTCAAAAGAAAACCTCTTATTGGAAAAGCATTATGCTTTCCAATAAGAGGCTTTCAGAAATCGGTTCCTCAGCGGCTATACGTCTGCCCATGGCTACGGGGAAACCTTAAATGAATCTTCCATGAAAAATGAAAACGCAAGCGTGGACATGAACTAGTCCCTCTTAATTGTTTGTTTATTCCATACGTCAAGAAGTCGTGCTCGAAATTCGAAATAAAAGGAAGGAGAAACAAAACTTGTAAAGAAAAAGGAAATAAAGAAATTTTTAACTAGCATTTAGCAAGAGATTTGCAGCAGTGAGATTCCGCGGAGTTACTTCGAGCGCGGGAAGTGTGTACTGTGTCTTTTCCCAGTGCACTGCTAATGAGCTCAGCCGGTAGTCAGTGTCTCTTCCTAACCGGACAGGTCTGACAGTCGATCACCGACCCGAAAGGTTGGAAAGCTTCAGCCAGCCGGCCTCCAATGAAAATCACTTTACCTTCACAAAACAATTGATGGAATGGCAAAATCTGCCAGGCTTCAAATGTAAAATATCACCCGAGCAATTTGTCAGCCTTTTGTTCGAGAGCCTCAGCTTTATCACCTTCGCGTCATTTAAAGCTGAAGGGCATAGCGCTTAGCCTATTTACCATTTTCCGTCCATCTCGGCTAATGCGAGTAGGGTTTCTTCTCGCTGTTTCTAGAACTCCTCCGTTCTTCTCTGACATCATAATCCTCCGCTTCTTAAGAAACGATTCAAGATATAGAGCACGAGCTTTATAAGTACATAGCTACGTGAGTTATCCTGTTGTTTGTAACTATATTATCGACGTTATAGTACCAGCGCTGATCTTTTGCTTCGGTTAGGCCTTCATACGATGGTTGAATAGTACATTAGCTTCCCCTTTCGTTGATGCTTTTCCCGGTTTTTCCAACCACTGTAGCGCCGAAGCTTTTTGTGTGTTTCGCAGAAAGAGTCATTGTCTGAACAGCCTTCTGTTGACAGCACTGGAATAGTTGGGTGGTTTAGATAAGAGAGCCTCAAAAAAGTCAAACAAAAATCTTTTATTGATAACGGAGAAGCGCAAATGAAGGGCTACTAAAGCCAATCCTTCACAGTCATCTACTCACCTGACTCTATTATGAAATTTTCATAACATTAGAACAACTTATCCATACTGTAGCAGATCCAAATACGTGGACGAGTATGGGAAATTGAACGAACACCCAGGTTCTGTGCTGAAACGGTCTTAGGCTCTGTTGAAGCTTAGGCCCACCAATCGTGCATCTACTGACTGCCTTTCTGTAGCATTACCATCTGCCAACCGTCGCCAATGGTTGTATAAAAGAAGCATGTGCATGCGCGATGTCCAAATGTGCGAGATGATGGCGTATCCTGAGGGGGTCGACTAACCCTAGCTTCTACCCAACAGTCCTTTTGCCATTTGATAAAAGTAGCTGAACACCTTTTTTGAGTGGAAGATGGTTCATTTCGCGTCCAAAACCAGAGTTCTCAACCAGAAGTTCTAAAGCAAACGAAGCAAGACGAGTGAACTATGACAGATTTATCACAGCAAATTTACCACTATACGAAAGGTATTTACCCTGCCGCATAGCAATATGGCGCTTTTATACGCTGCGCTTCCATCCTTCGTTTCTGTCGGATTATAGAATAGCTTTGACGTCAATTACACACTCCGCATCGCTCTAACAAGGTTGTAAGGTTTGGCAGAAGCTGCTGGTAACCGCTGCTCCAAGGAACCATCTGCGGTTCACATTTTGACGACGCGGCTTTTTAGCCCATCGCTGTACAGGCCTGAGGATGTTATTGGAACGCATGATCCGGCTGCTAAAAATAGAAAACACCGACGCAGTTCTCAAAAGAAGATCTGCAAAAACTCGCCCACTTAAGGCGAGGTTCTGGCTCCTTGTCGGGCAAACAGACCGACGCGAGTATGGGCTATTGGCCGATGGATGGATGATGGAAAAAGCTAGAAAGATCCTGGAATGCAAACGGATATCCCTCCAAACATTTGATGACGCTTCGAATAAAAAGCAGTGCTTGAGTTCATTGTTCGCTAATTTCTATCTAGGAAAGTTTCCCTAGGTCGTGTCACGCTGTGACCAACTGATTAACGAGTCAACGTTTTTTTCATCCAAGTAACTTCAGAGGCCAGATTCGTCAACCACTTACCGGTTGGTAACTGTAAAAAGTACCGCTAAACCCACTGATATGACATTCGTTAATATCAGATTTGGCGGTACTTTTCACCGTTACGGGCCAGTATGCGGTTGATGAATCTGGCCCCAGAAGGAAGATTAGGAACCTCGGGGCCCGGATTTATGAACGCGGCCGGCGGTAAATCTTACTCCGATTTACCTAGACGGCCACTTACCGGGAACTTACCTCTGTTTCTGATTCATGACCGCAACTCACCTTCAATGCGCTCTGTGGAGTATAGACTTGGCGGATAAGTTGGTAACGGGCCAGGGTCGTTGCATTGGGTCAGAAATTAGCAGGGGAGCAAAGCCCTTGCTTTGGCGGTAAATGTTCCCGAACGTGCTAGCGAGGTAGCATTTAACTCGAAACTTACCGCTAATTTTCCCTGCCGCGGGTTCATGAATCGCGGATAAGTGGGGAGTGGCGTTAGGTTTTACAGTTATCGGCCGATAAGTCGTTCATGAATTCGGACCCAGGATGTCTCCCGAAAGGGAGCAGCTTGAAATAGGTACATCAGACTAAGCCTTCGCCTTGATGTGCCTATTAAAAGCGCAAATATCTTAAAACCCGCGATGAAAGTCAACAACCAAGTGCAGCAGGATTCAGAGCAACCTTTGAAAACAAAGCGCTTCCATGAATTTACGCTAGACACCAGGGGTCTAACCCGAGTACTGCTGATAGCCTCTTCCAGCAGTTCCTCTCCCGATAAGATACCGTACCCGCATGCCCGTATCAGCGAATCGTTCTGATACCGTACAATCGTTCCGGTGGTGATGAGTGATTGTCAACGCCACATCAGTTCGTCCGATCATTTGTCTCGCAGACGTTCGTTTCCCGATTTTTCCTCTCAGAACGATATGATCGATAACTACGGAGAAAAGCGCGGCTCGAGAACGACTGCTGTTCTGTGCTCTCGGCCTCAGCGTTTTACTATTATATTCCTTCTTGGCTGAGAAGTTCAGGAAATATCTAGGCGGTGGGACGGAAGAATTTTGCAGCTGTACGTCGGTTATTTTCAGCTATTCTTAGGCTATGCATTGCCACATCCCATAGACATTCCTAGAGATCACTGAACTCGAATTAAACGTCCCTTCAGTCAACCCTAAAGGGATTACATTCAGGAATTTATCGCAGCCGGGAAAGATTTTTGGTCACCGATATTTTTTAGTCCACAATGGCTGCAAAAGATAATAGCCTTCCGAACGGAGCTCGATAACCCTTCTTTGAATTTCTTATCTCACCATTCACCTACAAAGTCCCCTTCTTTCACTAAGTCTCTGGCATAGGCTTCCTCAGGCAAATTGTTCGTTTTGGAGAGTATTTCACGAAGTCATATTGGACACTTCATGTCACAGGCCTCTCTTTCATATATACGTACCATCTCGCCGGTCTCCGTGTTGGATGAAATATTTGAATCCATGGCAACGACTGCGTTTGTTTGGCTCCAGCTTCGCCCTGCTAGTGAGTACGCTATAAGGGTGTATTCACATTATTAAGTCTGTGGCAGAATCCTCACAGTGTAAAAGTATTATTGCCCTTAAATTTCCGGCAAAAACTCCACATGGGTTTTCAATGTTTTGAGAGCAACAGTCTTACCATGTGAGCAATGCCCATGATCATTTTTATCGAGTGTTACACATCCAGAGGGAAACAAAAGGCTCACACAAAGTTAAACAACAAAAACCAGTTGAACAGCGCCATGCGTATACAGCAAGGACTCTAATCTCAAAGCTCGCCATCTCGACGATGAGAATTAATCAAGCTTCACTGAAGCATTCTAGCATTTAAACCACGCCTATTCTGTATTTGTAGGAGGTAACAGTCTATATTCTTCCAGCCACTTCAGCTTCAACGAAGCAACACAGAACTTCGAAACCTCTCTGGGAATCAGGAAAAGCTACCACTTTCAAACTTGCACAAAGCCTCAAGCTACTGATGCAACGCCAAACGTTGATACAGCGTCATCTTGCACGCTTTTATGCTAATGCTAATACAAAAGCGAACTGCTTAAATAATGCGAAGCAAAACTGACAAGGAGACTTTTTACCAGGCGACAACAAGACGACGATGACGCACCACAAAAGCACTAGCCGAACAGGATTAATGAAGGAACAAATTTATAACAGAACTGCAAGAGAACAACAGTGCTCCAGCGTGCTATTCCTTCAGATAGCTTTTTAATGCCTCAATGCCCTAGCCACAAAAACTCATCGCACTGGAGAGAGATCACAATGTTGGTGTAGGTTCGACCTCTTTGCTAGAGAGTAGGTGACACTAAACTTTGTAAACAGCCCCACTGTCAGACAACCTCATAAACTTCCGTCATTCTACTTCGTGAGTTTTCTTAGAACGCAAATAGCCAAAAACCAATCAACAGAGGTTCCAGCAAGATAATTCTCAAAGTTGAGAATTAGCTGAAAGTGAAGCGTAGAGCGGTTCAAAGCAGACGGTAACACTTCACATGCATTAACCTAGGCCGGGTTTTAAGCACGGCCGGAAGTCTGCACGCTGAAGCGGAACTTCGTCTGGGCAGTTCTTCATTTTTTTCAGCGCAACGGGGCGAGTTTCAGCGGACGAAGTGGCGCAGCTCTTCGCTCTCTCGGTTGACGGATCCACGGGAGATTTTTCCGTCGACGGCTACTTTTTGCCGCACGGGCGATTTCCGTGAAACGCGAACAGCCTCGCTTTGAAACGCAGCAGCCCTCGGCTTAAGGCGTGCTTGAAGCCCCTTCTTCTCCGAAAATTTCCACATACTCAAAAAGACCTACACCAACTAGAACAGAACCACAACAATTAATTTAAAAAGCGCAGACGCATTATTCGCCTGGATTCCACATTTCTTGAGTGGACATTCTTCTGTACAATTTGAGCAGAGCATAGATTTCCGTCAAATCAGCTATGTTATCTCGACGTCAATGTTCTAGGACGCTCATTCCGGAGCACTCTCCAATGTTGTTGCCTCCGTCACGTACTCTAATAGCCAAAGGTCTATTCGGAAGCTCCTACCCAACACAACCTCATTTTGTTTCGTACGGTATGGAGCTTCAAACAAAACAGCTAGTGGAGCTCAACTGAGTGGGCGTGCCCACCTCCTACGCGAGCCGCTGCAAGGTCCTGAAAACATGACTACCTGAAGGGTTCGATGAACGGGACCAGACAAAACTCATTCCCAAACCCAACCCCGAACAGTGATTTATTAGCTTTGACTAGCTTTTAGGATATGCAAGTGAACACATTTCGTTGTCTTGAAAAAATCAGCAAAAAAAACAAAAAACAAGGAAAAGGGAATTGAACTCGGGTAGTGCTGTCACAAGCTGACTTTTGGAGTTGAATAAGTTTCCACGGAAAGCTGTTGTTATTACTGCTCTACATTTAATGTAAGTAAGGGACAGGTGAGTAGTGCAGTCCAAGGAGTGACTGGCTCTTGTGTGCACCCTAATCGATTCCTGGTTCCGCTCCCGCGCTAGTCAACTAAGCCTTCCAGGATTGTTGCGATACTATCTGCGAAGGGGAGAAGAGAGGCTCTTCCAATGGCTGGCCACCACTAGACGTTGTATAGGGTAAATACAACTTTCCATTAAAAATGAGGAGGGCGAAGAGTTCGAAACGTAGGCCTCTTTAAAAATCAATCACTCAAATCAAAAATCAGTTCTGATCTACAACTAAATAATCCACCAATAGTCTGCATTAGGTATGCCAAAAATCACTAGAAGGCGAACATGATCATTCAGATCGTCTCCACAGTATCCGGGAGTGAAATGCGTGGCGCATTCCAAAGAGTGATTTATTGACGCCGTCTCTTACCCTTCTCTTACCCCCCTCTCTTTTATCCTAATAAGTAGAGCACTAGCACAGATTGCCTTGCCTCATTATTCCCTTCTCTAAATTTGTCCGAGAGCTACAGTTGCTACCACATAATGTTATGCTTGCCATGCGAATAAGGGGTAGGGCGCTTAGGATGATAAACCGCTCATTTCGAACACCCTGATTAAGACGCCGAAACACTTTGAAATGCTTCTCAGATGAGGCAGAGGAGAAGCCCTGCAACTAGCGCCGCATTCCGAAAGAAAGCTAGATACGTCCGTCACCACCAATCTTTTTCAGCCATCTTTATAATGCAGTCTGAAATGCAAGCAGACGTGGAGCACTTGATGACACTGGAGCTAGAATTCCGCTGGTTTTCGAGAAAGCCGCTGGTCACCAAGTCCAAAACCGGTGCCGGGGAAAGTCGGAGTGTGTCCGTCGTGCCTGGTGGCGGCTCCCGAGCATCCGCCTTGCCCGCTTTCCTCTCCCGGACCTACCTCAAAGTCCTCGCTCGCATACACTCGCAGCACACGAACCAGACCGACATCGATCACACCCGCCGTCCCCGTCCACTGCTGCCGGACGCTGTATAGAATTTCTACTGCGCCACGTCGCCCGTCCCGTCGCTAGAAGGCTCAAATTACATGCGAAACATAAATAGAGCCGTATAAACAGCACAATGGCTCGACGATGAGATGAGAAGGCGCCGGCGGCTTCGGTCCCCGGCGATAATCATTCCCCAGACGGAGAATCAATCACAGACGGAAGTGAAATTTTACACAGGCACAGGCACATACGCATCATGTACGCACACCCGAACGGCATGCATGCGACGGCCGGGCCGCGTATTGGGGAATGCCGACTGCGATAAATCAGCTGGCGCACCGCACAACAGAAGAGCGCAGAAGACGTCGTCGTTGTATTGCGGAAAACAGGCAATGACGACGTCGGCTCACGACTTTGGATTTCTGATGGAATGCGGACTTGTACTCAAGACCGACACCTAACAGCGAAAGCAAACAGAAGGCAAAACGTGTCATCCAGATGAATGCGGACGAAACAATTTGCGTTGTAGGAACCTCAGACAAAACACGGGCCTAGTCGCAGTAAAATTGAACATCTCTTAAGGCAGAAATACACTGAAGGGATTATGAACTACTAATCCGTCCACAGCCGAACTGAGAAAGCTCTGAACTAGAAGTAGACTCCCTTCTTGTCTCCTCGGCAACGAGGACGCAGTGAGACACTCTGGCACGGGTGAAAGGGACGAATGCAGACATTGTTGGCCTCCGCTCCAGCAATTTGATGATCAAAGGGATCAAAGGGACGTGTACAGGTGAATCCGTCCGCCAATGCTTCTGCCCGTTTATCTATCCATCCACACAACGGCGTTGGGAAAATGTGGAAGGGCAGCTCATCTCGATCGGCGTTGTCGACAGCGGCTCAGCTCTGATTTGGACATCACGTGAACGGTAGGCGACGGGCTTCATGGGTAAACGGCATCGATCAGTTACTAGGCATTTCGTCAACAGTAACTGATCGATACTGCTAGCAATTCCAACCTCTAGTGACGTCTGTTGTGGTGAAAGGTAAGAAAAAAGATCCATGTTAATGAGGTTGTTTAGAGTGAGCCATGCGTTCTGCTCCTGAGCAGTATTCCGGAGACTAGTTGAGTACAGTACATTTAACCTACTTAATGACCCTCCGTGGAGGTATAATGGACAGATCAGTGTTTCACCTTCCAAGAGAGATTTGTTGTCGATTCGCCGAGATCATAAGTAAGTATGGAAAGCTTGATTGTACTAGACATGGTACGAACTCCGACCGATCTTTGCTGTCGCCTTTGCCGCCAGCCTCACCTACAAAGTGCTCTTCTGTTGCTCTTGGAGTGGAAAATCGAAGCAAACGTCATTTCGCCGTGGTTTAAACGGAGGCAAAATACGTACACATTTCAGGAGACTTCTGTTTCTTCCATAGATTTGCCGTAAAATGTGTTTCGTGTGCCGTAAACTGTGCTTGAACGCAACTCTTTGCTGCTGTTGTGATGTTTCGACGTCATTTGAGTTTCAGTGGCCTAGATCTTTTTTTGAAGTGGGGCAAGATTTTTGACGTGCAGCTTACGTCATCCAACACACCAATTGTTCAGCAATTTCTCCTTACTTTCAGAAGTTCCAAAGAGAGCAGCGTATACATTCCTTTTACTCCCTATCTTCGAACTCTTACGCTACTGCTTCAATACAATTTATAAAACACACATTTCTCGGTAGAGTGTTGCGTCTTCGACTTCAAGAAATCAACGCATGATTTATTTGCTAAGGAGCCGTCAAGGAGCTGGAGGTGTCACAGACAGGAGCTCTACGTCTGCCAAACGTGATGGATGGAGCTAAACTCCGCGGCTAAATTTAATGAGGTTCAGCTGACAATCAGCTGGAACTCATTGATTGCTTCAATAGAGCTTCAGTGCACGAATTTCGTTCTTTCCGAATACAATCCAGTTCGTAGGATGAGCTTCAGGACATTCATGCAGTAAGATATCAGGAAAATCGAACAGCACTTAAATCCGTTACGCATGAGCCGGTCTAACTACCGCGACAGATGCGATGTGTAATCCCCTTAACATGGTTTCAAGGCCCAGGAAAAGTGGGATGGAGGGCAACGATAACTCACTACACCCTTCCCTTGTAGATGATTGAGCAGCCCAAGAATCCTTCAAATCGCTCCTAAAGTACGAGTACGGAGCAACTTCGGAAATGAATTACAAAAATCAAAGTTCAACACTGGGACCCCGCAATTGTTTTCCCCAACGTTGGAGCTAATTTTCATTGCTTGAATACTTCAACAATAAATACATCCGTCAACGGATGGACCTGGTGAGCGGGTGAAGGACAAAGACAAATGTTGGTCAGCCCCTCTTGGGAGACGCCACACACTGAACTTCTTTGAGTAATGTGACGGCATACTGTATGCGTATTTGATCTACACGATGAATTTCTCTCGACATTCGATAGGCAGAATAGCTTTAACATTTCTCAGTAAAGCCTGTGAAGAGAACATGAAGTCGAGTTAGTCTCAAACGATTCCCCGTCCCTGCTAACTCCAACAAATAGTCTCGTCGCGTAAAAAACAAGCGAATACGCATATGAATATCGCAGCAGAAAATTTCATCTGCTTTCATAGTTCAATACTTACAGTACTCATCGCTGTGAAGTTATGAACTCGTCGGGACTAACATCGATCGTTTGAAAATACTATTCAACCAACACTAATTAGCATTTGTGTCGACACCTGCCGTTATGCACGGCTCATATTTGCTGCATAGGTAGGTAGGTGTATCTGTGCTATTTTACAAAGTTCCTTTTGAAAATTTAGTGTTTCCACGTGATGGGCCCTACACGAAAGCTAACCAACAATGCAAATCCAACACAGTTCAGGCCAGCCGTTGAAGAAAAGGGTTTAAATTTTGAAAGGAAGAAACGAAATTCACTTTGAATACAAAGTTTGCAACTTCTGAGGATTTTGAATCTATTAAGGCAAAGCACTATAGGGAGGTGGATGTTCTGCTTGACAAAGCAGCACCAGCGGCACATCAGCGGACATTTCTGCAGAAGATGCGGGTTCGAATCCCGCCCGAATTTAGAGCTTAGATCGCAAAACAACACTGCAACAGCTGTAAGGATGGTGTTCCACACTTGCTAATCTTAGCCTAGGAGATTCCCAAGCATTCTGACACCCACAATAAGATTGTGACCAAAATAGTCGCATTACCCACCCCTAGAGCTGCGAGTTTTAGTGTACGCGGAAGGAAGAAAACTGCCTCTGGAAAACATTTTGATTCCAATCAGACCTGTTTGTAAACTACTGGATGCCTACAACGAAGACAACATTTCCTTGATGGCAATCAACAACTGCTCCTCTAGAGTGGGCCAAACTTCCTGCTGCTCCCCTTCCCACCACTACTCGAATGACATCAAAAGTCCCAGTGAAGCAAAGCTCATCTCTTTCCGGACCGTCGACATCGATGACCGTGATGAGTAATCGGATCCGTGGGTTTTTTCCACAGGCCCCTGTCGCTTATTTATTTCGCACACAAATGGCTGCTAAAACCTCGCAAAAACCCGCCGCCGTTCCGCGACATTTCCGCGGGAATTCCTCGCTGTTTCCCGTCCCACCTGGGAAAACTCGAGTAGATGACGAATTCCTGACCACTCCGTCGAGTAACCGCCAGCAACGGTAACTGCAGCGGCAGCAGCAGCAGTAGAAGTAACGACGTCGTAACGAGTTCCGCGAAGCGAGAGCGACGTCCCGCTGCGGAATCGATACCCTCGCTCCGCTCGACGTGTGGTGTGGCCTGCTAATTATACGGCCTACGATGACAGTCGTCACTGGTCGTTGGGCCGTCGAGCACCTCCTCCTCCGCGTTCGAGCGAACGTCATCGCCAGAAGCGGCAGCGCCGCGTCATTACGCCTCGGAGCCGCTTCGTGACAAATTACAGCCGGGAACGTTAATTGGATGCGGACGTGAGGTCCAAGATAGCACGAAGACGGACCACCTCCTTAGAAACCATGCTCTTCTCACAGCACATGATGTAGATCGTCGACGGAGCGCTGGGTGATGTGATCAGCTGCGGCGCCTGCCGATCCTTATCACATTTCGTCGACATCGCTGGAAGAAGTCTCTGCCACCGTTGCTGAACGACACGTTCAGTTGGGCCTAATTTCAGCGACGGACAGCTTCAGTCGAAAGAAGTACAGCCGGCATCACGCTAAATGTCAACGAAATCATGGGCGAAGAGGATGGGCAGCTTTCGTGACAAGCTGCTAAAGTCACGTAAACTCTCATGCGGGAATTTTCTTTAGACGCTGTAGTTGCCCTCCTCTATCTAAAGAGCTTTTTTATGGAGAGGCAGGTGAATGCCTGACAATGTAATCTTCGGAAGAGATAATCGAAGGAAGAGTGCTGTCCCGAGCAAAGTTTACACGTAGCCAGTCAGTCTGGCTGACTGGGTACGTGATAAGCGCCTTAGCTAATCCTAAGATTAGAAATCGACAAAGGACGATGTTTGAAAAACAGCCAATACCTTCGAATGTGCCTTACACAACCAAACGTACTCGCATGTGAACGAAAAATCAAAGCACGGTTGGCCTCACTATGATAGGTTTAGTCTCCTTTTCCCTTCGTAGGTAAACATCACTGATCGAGCACAACTTTTGAGGAGATATTCGAAGAGTTAAGTATGAAATGAGTTTGAGGGTGCATGGAGCGCCGTCGGAGGGGATGCCGCCGTCGCGTGCACCTGATGCCAGGTTTTTGATTCAGATTTCCTGCCAGGGCAACAAAACCTTCGCTCCGATGTTGGCGAGTTGGTACTGCGTAGACTTGTTTGAAATGGATAAAATACCGACTGCTCCATCGGCTAAGCTCTGCAACTCATTGTATAACCCAAATAGGCAATCAAATTGCCTCCGCGATATCCCGCAAGAGTAGAATAAGTGGCGCATCCCTGAGGCGTTGCTTTATTCTTTATCCTTTACGTCTGTGCTATTATGAGCGAATGGACTCAATTCAACGCCATACAGCTAAGAAAATTCACATGCGGCTAAACATAAAGAACGAAGAATACCTTCGCTAATACCTGCGTCACGCATTCCATCTACTTCTAAGGCATATATCAGCAGAGACTATTTGAATGTCTGCTTGGCCTATACAGTGGCTCATTGTGGTCAGCTGATGAAGAAGTCTGTGCCTGTCCTTCTCACATCAATTCACCAACTCGGAGCGATGACAGGCCTGGTTGTCTTTGGCGGGACCTGATCTAAAAGAGTCATGGATCGGAGTGCACGCGGCAGCCGCCGTTCTTTCGACACGACTGTCGGCTAAGAAAAGACGGCCACGGCTCCTCGGCTCAGCGTTGAAAATGTATTTGTGTAAGGGATGTGAGAAGACCCGGGTTACGGTAGACTCTAGGATGATGATCCTCTTTGTAGCAGCTGGCCGGCCGCCTCACCTATTCAAATGGCCAGCCAGATAGCGAGCCTATCGCTGTTAGCTTAGGCGGCCCGGCCTTCGGGTCGAGTGGGGGAATAGATAGTAGAGTTGGTCCGGCTCGGACGACGGTGACTGTTCTCCCGTCTCCGAGCCTTATATTCATGTCATTTATTTATGTACCTATAAAGTCATGAGAGATCCTTCACATGTCATATGTAACCGTCGATCTTGCACGTAATATCTCGGATGCCCCAACCGCTACACCAAATTAAAGCGGGGGTCCGAAGGATATTATATTTGGTTTGCTTTAGCCTTCACTCAATTTCGATGAGTGCCTTTAGAACCGTGCAGTAAGTCATGTGCTAGTTTCGATCCATCCCATCGCTTTAACCCTTCGGACAAGAAGTCTAGCAATTCAATGGAACGAGCATTACCTTGTTCGGTGCATATTCGGAATCGAACTTCAGTCATGCGCGCATAAATTGCCCTCCAACATATACCAGCTGCACCATGGATACCTTACTAAATTTGTGGCGCAGTTCGCAAGAGGAGCTGTTCCTCGATTTTACACGAATGTTTACCAGCTAGGTGCCCTTCTTTGACGAATAGACACCAGGAGTCGGATTCACAGTAGGTAAGGTAATGGCATAATGGTAATGGATAAGCTCACCAAAAAGTGGGCAGGGTGCATGTTTTGTATTTATGATATGATATAATTCGCTGAATGAAATAATTCTACCCTGCCATTCATCCACGTGTACGCTCTTGCGGATTCCAGGTAATGGTTCAATCTCTTCCTTCTACCCACATAACTTGGGTAAATTCAATCGTGATCCGGCCTCAGAAATGTCCGAGAATTGTCAAAATCGTACATGTCCACCAGTAAGTGCCTAATTAGACCACTGGAGTGAAGAAGAAGAAGAAGAAGAAGAAGAAGAAGGGCTCATCATTTTCAGCTCCGGGAATGCGCCACGCACTTGCTTCTTGACTAGGCTTGTTGAGGCATTTGAAAGATCAATGAGCTATTGGATGGGTTGTTGCGGCTAGTCGATGCTGTTATAATATTCAAGTGAGATTCAATTCATCCACGAGAGCGACAGACTCGTTGATTGTAGTGCACGCGAGGTCAAACCGCTTTGTGTGCATTGCGACGCCTTCTGCCGCTGCACTAAACACACAAAATTTCACACAACGGGTAGTTTTCCTAACGACTATAAGCATTGCCAGCGTATGCTTAACGTTCTTCCTCCAGTTTTCAAGTTCCAAAAGACCTCGCAGTATTCTCAAACCCATTACATTCTGTTGTAGTTCTCTCACCAAAGAAACTTCCCTTTCTCGAGGATCGAAATTTCAACGGTTCGACCCAATACCAGGATGGGACAGGATTTCCTCCGTCATTTATTCCCAGAAGCTTCTGCGCCCCTTATCAAACATAGTGGATGTAAAGCTCCCCGAGGACTGAACTATAAAGGAGCTTAGACACCGTGAGCGAGAGCGATCTCCCCTCGGTTCTCGAGAGCGCACACGAAGGCTGTTTCGCACGCGATTATCGACCGCGTTATGCGACAATCGCGGAACTGGTGGGACGGGCGGTTTCCTCCGCTGAATATGGCACGCCAATCGCTGAAAAAATTGGTCGGGAATACCTCGGAATAGAACGACGGCTGCGTGTGGAAATACCTTGGGTGAATTATCACCCTTGAAAAGCTGGAAATCGCTGGGAAGAGCACGGAAATCTACTGAAATGTTACTGACCACACGGCTTCTCGAGGCAATTGGCAACTCTATGCCAAGTGCCCTGATTTGTCAAGCACTCAGCAACCACTGTAAAGCAGTCAATGTGTCCGCCGAACGGAGTTTCGGCCAGATCACGCACATCACTAGGAGCAGATCCCCGCCGAAAGCCACTGCAGAAGTCCAGAACCTCAGTCAATAACTCAGAGAATCTTCTGGAACCCTTCTTCAAACAACCACCCGGCTGACGATCCATCACGTTACATCTACCAGTATCGATCGGCTCAACGGCACCACTTAGCCTTCGTACATTGAGAGAGGGTATTTTGCCTTGTCTGTCGTAACTCCTCTGTTCCAGAGACCGTTCTAGTGTTAGCGTTCACAATAGCCAAGCCACCGAAAGAGCGGCTGTCTTCAGATGATTAGATGAAACCGTTTAGCGACCAAGCGAATCATCGAACTGACGTCGGTACATTGATGTGAACTGACAATTCTGGGGCCACACAAAACCGGTGTCCCTAAAGAAGTAGTGTTTCAACTAGGAACAGTGCCAACTACATAGACGTCAGCTCCACTAATAGTGGACAGAATTGACGGGTAAACATCTTGGAGAAAATATCGGTGTCGGCTGACAATTAAATCAGAAAAAAATAAAAATTAAAAAGCACATTCTTCCAATACGGCAGATGATGTCTTCACTAATCAGCTGACAGCCTTGTCTCACTGGCAGCGCAAGTGGAGCGGAATGCCGAGCTGTCGACTACCATTCTGTCCAGCTGTTTTTGAATAATATTTTCCCTCTATAGCATCGATACTTTCAGCTCCAACTGGCATTAGCTGTCACCTTCCATCTGAACAACCTGCTTTGTAAAAATATTATACCATAGTCGCCTCACCAACATAAAACGCCACCTTATTTCTCTTTCCGGTTTTTGGCCACAATTTGCTCGTAGATTAGTACAGTCCTTCCTAACAGAAAGGAAACGTTTCTCAGCCATGAGGAATGATTTAAAGATAACACCGTCCTTGAAATCTCGTACGATCATGCCACGTGCAAATAAGGAGAGATCCAGAAGCCGGAAGCAGGAAGAATTCAGTTCCAGCATACTTTATCTTCAATGTGGTGCATAACTTAACAAAAGCTAGTGTCTCGTGCTTGTAGCATGCTTAATCCCCTTGAGGACTAAGGCGGAAATTTTTAAATTATGTTACCTTCGCCGAGGCACTACATACATATTAGATGACGGCATCATTATATCGGTGAAAAAACATCGTCAGGATGTCCGAACGGATTTCTAAGTAATTCGAGGTGCCGTATTCAGCCTTGGTTATGCAATAGCATAGATACACTTCGTCTTTTATGAGCGTCGAGGGATTTTTCTCCAATACATAGCTGGCGTTCGTACAACGTTGGTGAGTGAGGTCAACTTTAGATACTAAGAACATAGTGCTTACAGCAAAGTCAACCAGAAACATGCAGCCTCACGTAATGCTTTCTTCGAACAGCCGTTTCGGAAGTTTTGACATTCTTAACCATTGTCATCCATTGTCTTCATTGTTTTTCTACATTTACTGATTCTATGCATAATAATAAGAAAAATCTACTAGCAAGATAAATAGGGGAAGCAGAATCAAATAAAATAATTCAATTGTTAATTTCCTACAGACAGTACGTATGTATGCAGTACGAACACATTTTGTATATGCTGAAAATGTTACAATGTCTACCTCTTCATTGACGATCCCCTAGGACTATGCTATAACAGTAAGATTCGTCAGATTCGAGATGATGAAACGAATCAATTACCAATTAAATGACCTTTCGATGGTTATTTATCTTAACCTTCCTTTATTAGTAAGTCCCAGATACAAATAAATTTAAAGGGCTCACTGACCGGCATGATTTAGGCAAGACTGGATGGATAGTTCTGTAGTAGAAGTAGCTCGTCTTCACACAGTTACCATTTCTGAAGCTGTATTTCTCCCTTTTTAGTTACTCCTTCTCAGATGTGTTTTTATGAACATACAAATCATTGATAAACCTCTTTCACCAAAGGACTTTCCCATCGCTTTATTTTACAGTTTGTTACGCTTCACATACTAGTCCAACCTGGATTTGCTCGTCCAGCAGGGAGCAGTTCTGGTTTCAAACGTCATTGAAACCGTCACGGATTAGTACACTTTAATGCTCCAGCACCGCGATAATTCCGTCTCTATCCAGCGATAATTGCGGCGTCTTCAGCATCACATTTCTGATAAAGGGCGAGCGCTATTTTTCGAGTGCATCACTGTCAATCGCGGATGAGACGGCAGGTAGGCTCAGTTGCGCTCGGACAGGAGTTCTGACACAGATCTAGAGGGTTTGGCATGACGCCTATTTTGCGCCTTGTTGATGTTGAGACCTAGTAGTCAGCTGCTTAAGTGTACGATAACGAAGTAACCTTAGTCCTTCAGTTAGATGCATGCTTTTGAGCTAAATACAGGTCTATGCCAAACCCCAGTTCCTCCATTTGGCTCGGTCTCCCACACTGCACCTTGCAATCCGGTAGGCTGTTTCAGTTGAACGAATTACCGTACTATCGCCCACTCATTTTTGTATTCAGTATGCTCTACTGGGAGAAAGACCACCCATTTATTCACACACAAATCAATTTTCGCCTGTAGTTGGGGTGGGGACGAATAACAAATTCCCCACTTTTTAATTGAATTAGCGGACAGCCCGAGTCAGTAGAGAAGGATCTCACCATCAGGTGTGTGTCTGAACGACGGAAATGAATACCAGAGCGAGAATCTCCATCCTTCAAACAGCACGTTAAGTACCTTCCATTTCCGGAAATTCCTTGAACGTTAATAGGCCCGATAGTTTATCTTGGAATCGCACAGTCGCACAAGGCAATACCTGGCATCAAATATGCAGAAAAAAGCAAGAATACTGTAAAGCAAGGAATCGAACACTTGATTCCACTCCTATGAAATACCTTTTTGCCATTACACTTATTTATATCAAATGCACTACGTGTAATGGCCTAGAGCATTCCCGCCCGGTAAGCAGGAGGTGCGGGTTCGAGTCCCTCCTGGCGCTAGAGTTTTGATAGCAGAAAACACCCTTGTAACAGCTTATAACCTCAATACCAGCCATTTTAGGCTTAAAGAAACTGACTTGAAACAGATGTTTCTTTGCTTTGTTGCATACTCGACGTTTGGAAGCAATTGCGTTGCGAGGCTGTACGATTCCCTACTGAATTATCAGTGCCCTAAGCTACAAGTACTTTCCGAAACCGAAAAATATTTTCTACTTTTCTAGTATTCGAACGAGGGAGGTTTTCTCGACGGTGTTCATTTTCGCCATCTAAACATAGGCCCGCGCTGGGATTCTCTGCGGAAGGAGTGGTCTCTCAACCTCCCGTCCCGTTCCAAACCTCTTCGGTATGTCAGAGGCATCCTACACGAATGCTCGACCGCTTCCCACCGCACCGCTCGCCTCCGAACCGTCCATCTCAGCTCTGCCGAAAAACCCTCCGAACGCCCAACAATGGCGATTGTCCGGCCGTCCGCCGGACCGCTATCAGCTGTCACATCGTGGCGAGCGTACGTGCGCGCATCAACTGGCCAGACCGGCGCCCCGGCTCATTTGTCTTCGCATCTGGTCCAGGTGATGGTCAGGTTCCAACGCCAAACATCAAATTTAATGGCGTCCGTTGTCGCGAACCAGTTCCCCCGGCTCGCCGGCACTGTTTTCTGACTTCACTACGGAACACATGCACACTGAGCTGCTGAGTAACTGAAACATTTTATTCTTTAAAAGTGCACATCGATAATAGAATATTTTATATCGATATATTAGCCAAGACTATTTGACTCATAATATGGAATTCAGATGGATGCGTGAGAAGAACAGAAATCAGAAGGAAGAAACCAACATCATCGGACAGAGACAGGAGCTATGATACAACACATACACACATTCATATGAATATAAAACAATAATAGAACCCTTTGTACACGCTGAAGAAGGCCCTAAGGAGTCTCGAAGAGAACACGAAAGGAGAGACGAATGACTGAATGGATGAACGACCGAATGGTGAAGCCTTTGGGTGGACGGTAAACACACAACGATGCAAATGCTCTACACGCGCGCACAAAACACACTCGTGAGGTGAGAGAGATGAGAGACAGAGGCGCCGCCCTAGGGATGCACGGAGGAATTCAGATGATGATGATGATGCTGACGATGATGACTCTTATGTACAGATCACACTGAGGACTATTTCGCAGCACTAATACCGTATTTGATCGGAGAGATGGGCGAGGGGTGCACCTGTGATTGACAAGTAACTGGGAAGGCGTGAAGTGTGTGTGTGAGAGAGGCAGGCCGGGCGGCGACGTCAGGGCTCGCTTCTGAAGACTGGGAGTTTTCCCTTGAGTGAGACGGAATATGCGGCCCTGACAGCGCCGCCGGAGCGCTCCCGGCTCATCGAGTTCACGTATAGGGCTCTACGGCTTCTACAGTGCGAGCCAGGGCACTCGGGCCGCGGCTGACGGACGGATGGACGGGGGTCCGCAGCCGAGGATTGACAAGACATCAGAGCACAAGGGGGCCGCGCGCGCACGCGTCCGGGTAGACGTCCCCGCGATTGGAACGGGACCGTCCTCACCCCCCGACGCCTCCGATACCACTTCGAAGCGGGGCTCGACAGAAAAAGAACGCGACAGCGCGGTTCACACATCTCGAATGGGGCAGAGAAAATGATGATGACGTAGAACAGGGCATTATGGTTGAATGATGATGATGATGAGTGAAGAGCAAACCGGTTTTCGTGATGATTGGCGAATATAAAGCTACACCGTCGTTCCAACTGAGAGACACGAAATGCACATCAGAGAGCATCGGATGATCGGAGGAATACAAAACAAATACATGTAGTAGAGTTAAACGGAAGCAGCAGATTCTCAACAAACAACATACACACAAACGAGATGACGAAGAGGCATGCGTAATTCTTTTCAGGAATAGTAGTAATCGTAGGCAACCCGCTAAGGAGGAGAGGATCAAGTGGGTACGGGGGCTATGGAAGGGCGACGAGGGATGAGCGAACCGCGCTCGTCCCCGCGCGAAGGGGAAAAACGATGAAAACAGTCCCTGGGGATGACGATGAACATGTATGAGAGAAACCCGGCACACGCACACAGACAGAATGAAGGCGGCGACCCACCCGGCGCACACATTAGCGAGGTGCGAGGTGTGATGACTGAAGACGGAGGAAAGGCGCAACTGAATGACTGAATGAATGTATGAAGAGACAGCAGCCCGCCACACATCGCAATCATTCGGAGGATAAGGAGGACACTGTACTCGTACGTTACACACAGAGAGATTTTCAACGGACTACGCTGAGAGAAATGCGACGCAAAACATACCAGAGGAGAATCACTACGGCAGCACTACACTAGTGTAGCAGTACGAAGACGATGGATGGATACCCCGCGTTGGAAATAAGAGAGATGATCACGATCTGAGATGACGGGAGACCTGCGTCGCACACAGGGCTGCGGTTAATACATCAAACGAACGAAAGATACACGCGGGATGGAGAACAGGGACACGACGTTCTTCAGTTGCACACTCGTTAATGCGGTGACGATGAGGGGGACACTGTGTCAAGTCAACGAGACTACCCTAGACACACTAGTAACTCACTAAAGACTCTATGGGGCCACGGCTCCACCGCCGCGCCGCGGGGCCACGGTCACCTGGCACTGAAACGACGCGACAAAATCCTCTGGAAAAGTCGGGGCTCAGATGACCGTGACCGAGGTGGAGCAGTGGGATACACGCTTGACAGATGAGGTTTCCGACCGTAGGCGGTGGTGGGTCAGCAGCGATTGGCGGCACAACGACGGACTACAACGTACGTAACGACCCTAAGGAGAGGCTAGACAGAGGCAGTGGGGGTCGACGCGGAAAAATCGCCGCTGGCCCGACCAGCCATCACAATTGACAATCACAAAACTCGACTCGAGAGACAGGCAGAGAGGGAGGGAGGGGAGAGGATCTAGATCTGTGCGGGAATCACTTTGGCGATCTGCTATGAACAAACGTCTGGTACAAAACTATCAAAATACATCCAGAAGAAGACGAGGAACACAAAAGAAGATCACTAGGCGACTATCATCATCAATCTACTAGTTGTTGCGCTCAGAGAGCCGGATCACATCACACTTACTATACACACGCACACGAGAAGAGTATATCAGGCGAAAGCAGAACGAAACACCGACAATGATGACGTGAACGCGAAAAACGGACCAGTGTGTGGTAGGGGAGAGAGATTGCCGCCAGACAGAATGGGGAGAGAAACTCGGCAGAATCGCCAGAGATCGAACTAGAACTACACTATGCACATGGATGAGAAGGTAGATTACTTATAGACATACATACGTGTTGCAGACGGTGGTGCTATTGCGGTGTTGTTGTTGTTGTTGTTGTTGTTGTTGTTGCGGGAGGTTGCGTAGGGCGTACTCACCCGCACACACCGCACGCGAGCGAGGTGTGCGCGAGCGCACAGAGCACTTGCTGGTGTCGGACGTCTAGGCCTGCAGCAGCACCTGCGATGGGAACAGGTGCTGCAGCTCGAAGCGACTCAGGTTCGTCGCCCCGAGCGGATCGGCGTCCATCGCCCACAGAGAGTCGAAGCGCGACGTGGCGCCGTACGGCGACATCGCCGCTCCGCCGCCGCCGTGCCACCACACATCCGACGAGCCGTAGTCGCCACCGTTGCCGGTGCCTCTACCGCTCACCTCACTCGCCGTCCAGCTCCAACCCGCAAACGACTCGCCCAGAGCATCCTGAAATCGGCACAGCATGAAGGGTTGGGATGCAAACACTGACAGAAATGTAGTTATGGATGACAGCCACGTCGTCAAGCCTCAATATCGGTTTCCCTCCTCGACCAAGACCTTCTTTTACCTTGGTAAGCTCCTTACCAACGTGCTACACAGTTTACTTGGCTGACTTTCCAAAAAATCGGGCTATTCCAGAGTAACGAAACAAAAACCATGTCATTTCGCAGCGGATTGAAACTAGTTGAACGTCATAATGCGGAAACAAACGCATCGCGGTAACTCTAGGGTCTTTGGACTTCAGGGGCCGAACTCATTAACAATTAAATACGCAGATGTAAGTGGTAGAAATACCCACGCTGAAGCGTTCATCTTTACCACCTATTTTATCTATATCCCTTATACCCGGCACAGCAGGTGGCTTAACTGTTGATGAATCCGCCCCAAGTGGTAGACGGCTGAAACGTTGACTGACCATTGCTAAGATTGTACAGACTAAATACACATCCAAAGCCTCCACGATACCTCGCAGAAGTAGCGCATGCCAAACGACTGATTAACGTCATTCTTCCTCCTTTATGTGAGCGGGAGATAACAAAAATTCCCGTTATTTTGTGGAGACAAAGTTGTATCAGAGTAATTTTCACCCCCGCACCAAATGTAAACAGCTGCCGCTGCAGTAGTTAGCGAGGATTGAAGCAGTCCCTCACTGCAAGGTGATAAATGACAATAAAACATGTTTTCTGAGAAACTCAACACTCCCCTTCAACACTGCAAAAGTTTTGGCGATCAAAAAGGTGTGCCACCCCTATCAAGAGCATTTCACTCTCACCAGCAAGCGCAGCACTTCTTACACTTCTCGCAGGCAGAGTTTCCATGCAGAAGGAAACATCGGTGCGCCGCTCCCTCGACGGCCCCATTTCGCCGTGCAAATATCTGCTGCGAGCGCGAACAAAGAAGCTGTTTTCCCTCACTTTACGATCTTTCGCCGCCAGCGCCGGGTCGGGAGAGGATTAAGGGGCCTAAAGTGACACGCAAAAGACCACGATAACGGACAACACGGCGCCAAAATAGCTCGTCGTCCAGCGTGAAGACGAAGTAAAACTGCAGATAGCCACTGAGGCAGCGGAGTCTGTGAAGTTCTCGACGAATATTTCTCACATTTGAACATCAACATTCACCTATTTACTGCTCCACCGTCACCCATAGCTTACAGATTCGTATCCTACATCAGAAAAGGCTGACCGGAAAGTACAGGAAAGTGTCGAAAACATCCCTAGTGATTTGGTGCGCCGAACTGATTAGTCCAATAGCCACAGAATCAACAGTAGTTTGTACAGTGGAGGCAGTACAAACGTATATAGCGAATAGTTCCGACCTGCACTATAAATACTGGTGTGACAACAACGAAGATCTATCTTTTTTTGCTGTGATGCATCGGTTAGTTGGTTCACGGCTGTCGGCACACATACACATGTATTCTACTGCAGCGGTACACACAACTGTCGCAGCTGTTAGCCCAATCCATGCGAGACAACTGTTGGTTACCCACCAGCATGAAAATTTCCAAACTGCGGTTGGTAGCTATGCAAGTTGGGACGCCAGGATTGACCAATGAAAAAGAGAGCCAAATCTGCCCAGCAATGCTTTAGACGAGTCTTGGCATCCCTTTTCGGCCAGATCATCGCTCAATTTCTTAACCAGAGTTCCTATAGGTCCCGAATTCGCCTCATGTTTCAGCACCTCTGCCCTGTTCAGAGCGCAAAAATGAGAAAGCGTTGCGTTACCTGTCGAAGTGCAATTTCTTCTCCACATAGGGAAGTAACTTCGATTTAAAAAAATTGCAGCACGTTGCCCATTTGTAACTACGACAGCGAGCATCACCTCTACTTTTACTATTTAGTAAAACCACACTAGTTTGGACATTTCTTTATCCGTTCCATTTAGGAAGCACGCCCTAACTACTCTCAGTTCAGAGCCTTTCCGTTCCTCTTCCCTTCTTTCGCCACCAAGGTCACTTCTCCAACCAAATTGTTCCTTTTCTCTGCAGCGCCACTAGAAAACCCTAACAACCACTAGTTTTCTCTATTTCTGAATGCAATTGCGCACAACGGCAGCGTTGGCAGTCACGTGAGATGCCACACACAACTCATTCGCCATGGCCATTGAGCGCCAGCTGAGGGAGACTTGGGATCGGGAGGCCCGAGAAGGCGAGCGAGCAGGCGCGGCGGCGCCGGCCGCCAGAGTCGCGTGATGCCGACGGACAAAGCCAAAGCGCAAAAGTGAAACAGAAGGCGAGACAGTGGGAAAGACAAACCTGAATGGATTCGAAGAGATCGAAGCCCGTATGAGCCACAGAGCCACCAGAGCATCGAGTGGCGGAGTCGTTCTCGTCGCTCCACGACCACGTCGACGGTGGCACCTGCTGCGGCTGCTGGTTTTGCTGGTGCTGCTGCTGAACCACCTGGCACACGTCCATGTCGAGATCATCGGAAATAAGAGAAGTGGCCTCCTCGGCTACGCGGCGCTCCTCTTGCTGCGGAGGTGCAACCGTCGCAGTGACCGGGATGGATGCGGCTGCACTCGCTGCAGAAGTCGACGACGAAGACGATGCCGGCGCACCAAACGACGGCCAACGGCGCTCGTCAACCTCCATACGGTCGCCGCAGCCCTCACCCATTAGGTTGCAGTACAGCTCCTCGTCGTCCAGCAGATCCAGGTCGCGCTGAACACATGTGCATTACTGCAAGGACCCTAGTGGCAATAAAGGGCTAGCCTTTTCGGAAAATTTCTCGCAGACTTGAAGAAGTGGTCATCGAGCACCCCGGTAAATGCAGCGGCTACCCACCTGGAGCTGCTTCACGGTGTTATAGACGAGCAGATGCTTCCGCAGAGGCAGGTTGTTCGATGCGCGCATCTTGAGCAAGCTGGCATCGAGCAACTGTCGACGCTGCTGGCGCTCAATCTCGCGCTCGGCCGAAGACCGCGACGACGAACTGAACAATACAGAACTATACAGTATCCGCAGAAGAAGCATCAGCGCTCAAACACAGCCGCAGGAGACTAGTTCTTCGAACGAACCTCGATTTGATGGAGCTTATAGACTCCGCCGACGAAGAGAGCGGAGAGTAAAGTCGCTCCATCGGAGGCGAGTCGGCCAAGTCATCGTCCGTCGAGTTGGGAGACCTGAATAAGCGAACATTTTCTTTCAGCTCTTCGTGATTCTATAATGACGCGACCAGTCTCTAAGTCTGACTACTCACGGCACCGCTCCCAAGCACTGCAGCATTTCTTCAATGGGCAGGAGTTGGGACTCAATGGCGAGGAGGTAGCAAGCAAATGCGGCTGTGCGCCTGTCGGCCTCACTATTTAAAGGGGCACCCCGCCGAGCGCTCGGCACGTGAGTGGGCAAGGGGCATAGAACAGATTGAAAGCGGCGCTAGTTTCGCTGCGTTGTGCAATCAGAGCGAAGGTTATGGCGAAAAGGCTTAGCATCGCTGGGATAACTGCCATCACGGGACCAGATTTCAGGTCATCGGCCAACTCGCAGACCGTATTTTCGCATGAAGACTTGGAATTTCTGTAACGAGCATTCACTTTAGGATCACATGATGCTGACTGGTCACCGAAGTGGAGAACAACCGTGTTATTCGTTTGAGAAGATCTTTGATATCGTAAGGAGTGTATTTATAGCTGCTACACGGCAAATGTACGACGGAAATAAATCCCACGCTAGAATCTTTATTTTGCCATCACAACATTCCGACTTCAATTCCGGACCACGAAATGTGGAACCAACAATTTTCCTACTGGTAGGCCGACATTTTAAGAACGGAAGTAAAACAGCTTGTCATTCCGCATTATCCGTTACCCTTTGACGACGTGACATCAATCTTGTCGGTTTCATTAACCGCCCGTCCCCGACGGCATTGCACATAGAAGCTTTGTATTATTGTTCGGTGTGAATCAGCCGATAGAACGACCATGCCGATATGAATAGGGACATCGGGCATGAGAAAACGTGTTAAGAGCCGTCAACTACAGCGTTTCTAACAAGTTCTGAACGTCTCTGAACACGTAAAGCTGAAGGTAGAGGCTACTATACATGTTCTTACAGGCATGGACAGGCACCCTCGGGGTTAATGTTGTTAACGTTCCCTCTACACAAACCCTGCTTCCGTGGTCTAGGGTTCTCCTACGGGGGAGGGGTTTCACGTTGTTCGATTTGCTGCGGGTCTATGAATACACTTATCACTGGAACGCTTTGCTGGAGCAGCACGAATCGTTTAGTCGCCTTCCGAGCCGGATGGCTGTTTTGTGCAGGAAGCTCTACTACCATCAGAAAAATCGAAAGAACGAATATTCAAACACCCAATCCAAGACTAGATCGGGAAAAGAGTGGGCTTGTTTCGCCATTTTGGCGCAAATAGGCACCGGAGGAGACAGTCACCATGTTGGACAGCACTACTTTTGTGCTGTAGAAACTTTCATGCAGAACTGGGAACGTGTTCTACCATTACGGCGAACTGATGTAGGCGATTTCTGATAAAACTGGACATATATGTGCCTTCCTACTGAGGCGGATATCCACTGAGTATAGGGTGACTCCTAGCTTAATTGCGGCGACATTTTCTGATCGTTAGTTTCTTGACGATGCTATTATACTCACATTTCATTCTTCTAACATATCGAGACCATTAGAACTCAGTATTTTATTTCAATTCATTTTTTTCTCCCAATCGATTCTTTATCAACAATTTGATATGTAAACTCGTCAAAATGGGCGTTACTCTGCTGCGAGAAAGAAAAATGGGATATTTGCCTCCACCAATGTGAGAAACGTCTTGAATGAGGACTCGCAGAAAGCGTTTGCGTACCGCATAACTCCATTGGAGAGGTGCCATCATAGGTGTTAAAATCCCAACGCCGCAAATTCCTTGCTAAAGATACCAGTGCTTACAAGGACCAGATTCATCAACGATACCGCCGGAATCATCTCACGGCGGATTCACTACACCGACCTACGTAGTGGGTGATACAGAGATACAGATACGGCAACCGATACGCCGGTAAGTGGTTGATGAATCTGGCCCCTGCTGGGAAGATCCCGCAACGTAAGTTGGCTTGATTGCAGTTCGCCGCAGTGTATGAAGATAAGGCACTGCGACGACTGATATAGGGCACCCCAAGGATACGACAGAAAACTGGAGACACCATAGATGCACAGGAAATATGGCCCTTAGGGGCGCTCGAACCAATTTAGCCCACGTATAATGCTATGCAAGGCTAGCTGATAGACCATCATTAAAGGTCGCCGATCAAAGGCCACAAAAGAACAACAAAACATCGCTGCATGCGGCCGAATCGTTTGCTAGTCACGCGGTTCCCTACGCCAAAAAAGACCCTATTCATGCACCAAAACGACAATTTTAGTCGGCAACGACTACAGCAATTACCTGAGAGAAATCGGTTGCGATACAACAAATCGCGATGGCGGTGGCGTACTCGTCGGCAACTCGTATCGACAATCGTCATCGTTGTGAGGAAATAAAGAGGAATGGTGGGCATGTGAGTTAAAGGATGCACATAACACCATGATGTCGACCCGAAATGGTTAAATACTCTGAAACACGAGCCGCATTAAACAGAGCACAAAACAGCCAGCGAGAGACGATAGGCGACGCAAACGCCACGAGAAGAGCGGTAGAGGCCTTTCCGATCAAACGAGAGCAGCGGGAATCGCAAGTGAGCGGTGTTGCGAAAAAGGAGACGATGTCAGAGCACAGAGAGGAAGAGTCCAAAGGGCAGACACGCAGACGGAGAGTCACCAAACACGATCGATCAGCGCTTGACACGTTTTGAGACACTCTTCCAGGGACCGGATCCATAAAAATTAAACCCGCGGGTATTCGGGGTAGAGATAAGGGATAGAGGTGAGTACTTCACTGCGGGTATATCTACCCCTTATACTCGCAGGTTACTCGTTGATGAATCCGGTGGAGTGTCTGATAAACTTACAACTGGAAAAAACCGTTGAGTTGTTCACCGTAGTTTCGGAGTGAAATTCAGGGAAGTCATTACGGGACCACGCAGTTACCTATCCCTCGTCTAATCAATCGCTGCAGCTAGTGATATTTGCGTGCTTGTCCGACGCGAAGGGGGGAGGGGGTGCTTCTGATGGGCAGAAAATCCTATAGAGCGTCGTTGATGTCCCTCATCCCTGGCTTCAACGTATAGAGCCTGTAGTAAGGGCAACTCGAACAGTTTTTTTTTTTTCGTTTGTAAGTGTATCGGCGAGTAGGGAGGAGGGAGGAGGCACTATGTAAGGAAGCCCTACATGACGTTCCGTGGTGCAGAACCTAAGGATTATACGCGGCGTTGGTGTGTTCCACCTCTGTGGTGAACTGAGCTAGGCCATTTCTGACTCCGGAATATTAAACTGGGACTCGATACTGACTGAGGTATAAAGCCGGATCTATCCTAGTCGGAGGAAAGGGTCCACTCTGTCCACTGACAACGGCGTCAAAATTGAAAATGAACACAAAAGCAAGATATTGAACTCTCCCACATGTGGATTTTTCTTTGCAATTTTCAAACCGAGAGAGGTCACACTGTTTGTTTATTTTCCTGTGTCCCCCTCCGACTATGATAGATCCTATAAAGCCTTCCCAGAAGGAGAATGACAGAAGTCAGGTTTGATTTCGTGACACTCGAAAAGTTCGACGCAAAGAGAACTGATCGTTGGTAATTTCTTCCAGATTTTGTTTCACTCTGCCGTGTTTTCTCACCCCCCCCCCCTTTAACTAGGAATGCTGTTTTGACACTCATTCGCCCATTTATACCAGGGATAGAGGACATAAGGTTAGCATGTTTGAAGGTTCGGTTACATTTTTTTACAAATATTTGTTGTGATTTTCATGATAATACCAGGTGGTTCCGCCCTCTAAAGACTTGCACAATTTAAGGTTTCTGGTGACAAGTCTAGAAAGAGCGATCCACTCACATGAAAGCCAAAAATAAAAAATTCTTCATAAAATCCAGAAAATCTCGGCGCGATGCGTGTTAGGGGGTGCACTGTTGTGATGACGACTTTTTTCCTCATTCCTCCTACTAAGTTCTCACATTCCCACGGAATCCTACAGCAGGGATGGACTGCGCAAATAAAGCGCTACTTGCTGTCCTATCGTGAGCTGTTGAGCTTTGAAAAAAAATCCATGCCTAGGAGGGAGTACCCCTCAACCCGCACCGAGCCGAAATCCCTCCATAGACGTTTAAGACGAAAACCTTCGGTACAAATGCAAAGAAGTTATAACTGTACGAGATCACCTAAGGCTGATTTCGATGCCAAAGGAAGAAGAGGTACAGCGCGAACCCTCTCCCTCGCGCGGCAGCATTGCAGTTTCACGGTTCCCCAATTTGAAAGGTTTCTTTCTTTTCCCGTGACCTTGGGAAAGGGTATTCGATGTGCTGACCAAAATATAAGATGGACTACTGTGGTTTGCTAGTCGACGTGTGGACGAAATGCGTCATCTGAACAACACCCCAAATTAGTCTCCCTTGGGGATTTGGGGCAAAAAGGTGTTTTCATCTCCGAACTGTGAAGTGGAATAATGCCAAACCAAGACGGCGAAAATGTCACACAACTTCCAGAAGCACTAAGCAATCAATGTATTCCCTTTTCGATTCCACCGGGCCTCTACGAAATAATCGCGAGTGGACAGGCGCCTACATCCTAGCAGTCCTGCAAAATTCCATTCCTAGCAAATGCAAGGAAGTGGTAAGTAAGACAGATACCGATACGGGGACCTTACCGAAGGCAATCAGGCCAGAACGAATGAATCGCACACCTACCAGCTTATACATCGCAAATCTAACCGCCAAGACTAAAAGTCGCGAGCGATCAAGTTCCTCCACACTACGGAGAGATTGCAGTTTGATTCTACCCTGTGAACACAACCAGATCTAACAAGACACGAGAAGAGAGCACTATTCGAACACTGTAAGAAACGAATCTGCGGAAAGGAACACGAGCACAAACACCAGAGTAGAATGACTGCGGCCTGCCAAACAATTGCAGTCGAGGAGATAATGCAGTGCAAACAGGGGCGTAGCTGTAAACTCAAAATATCGACTTTTAAGGCGAGAAGATATTCGCAGAAGGTACGACGCTGCCTGCTCAAGGAATCGCGCTAGGACCAGCCGACAGAGGCCAGAACGACACAACACCGAGGGTGCTGAAGCAGCACGACGACGTCGACGGGGAGCGGTGGTTCCCAGGAATAGGTGGGCCCGTCCGCGAAGGCAGGGCCCGCCCGTCGACGACTGCGACGACGAGGGGTGGGCGCCAGGGAGGCAGATTCCACGACGACACAGAACCGGCCGCGACAGCGGTTTCGCCACGACATTATCGATCGATCGATCGATCGATCTGCTGCCGGCGGTGTTTGTCGAACCCGACACCCGTCACTCGTCTTCGCATTGATCGTCGACGACGATACTGTGCGAGGGACTCTTGTGGAAATCCCTTCCTGAGGAAGAAGTGTGATGAACGAGAGGAGGACCCTATGGGTTGACTGGATGGATGCATCACTGCCTAAAACTGTTACAGTAGCTATGACGATGAATAAAATGCAAGGGGTGTAACGGAAGACAGAAATGAGACAGTGCTCTACTCGCAATGCGTTTCAGCGATATTTGATATGATAAAGGGAACAGAGGACAGCGTCGATGGTGGCTCTACGGCACGGTGCCTAGGAGCATACAAAAGGTAAAGGCCTGCTACAGTGCCGCTGACAAGACGAGAAAGGCTCCACTGCGAGCGCTTTCTCTGCGAATTCGCAGCGCCGCCGGGCAACAAAGACCCCTCTGAGTGTGGGAGCCATTGTCGCAGCCACCGGGGAACCTAACGCATGGCTGGCCACGAAAGGAACCGGCGACGTGGGTGGGAGAGAGGGGAGCCGCTGGAGCGTCCCGTCCACGCACGCGTGAACTGGGCCAGTGCAGCGTGAAAGTCGCCGATGACACCGATTTTCGGATGAGAAATCGCCGGGCCGACCGCGATGGTCCGCAGGCGCCGCGACTGGCCGCCTCGAGCGATCCGGACGCATCGACCGATCGCGGAGCGCAGGTCGCCCCCTCCGGGTTGCTGGCGCTCCGCGGCTCGCGCTCCTCGCTGCCGACGACGGAGACGACGGCGACATCCCGGACGTCTTCTGAATCCGCAGTGCTTCTCCGTCAGGCGACCACCGCCACCCGCACGACGGCTGCGGCGGCCGCGACTGTGTGCTGGAGAGGGCGGAGCGGGACGGGGCCCCGGGCCGCCCCTCCTCGGCGCCCGCGCCCGCGCCGCATCACGTCATCGCGCTGACGTAGGCTCGTCACGAGCCGTCCCTCCCCTCTCATCTGAATCGCCGATTCGCACGTCGTCGCCGAGCTGTTTACCGAATCTCGAGAGTGCAGCCTGCTCCGGGCAGCGTGGAAGTGCTGCTACACACTTGCCCACTGCTGTGAGGAGCCCCGCTGAAGCCACTTCGGAAAATATGGGGCGAAAATCATTTTTAAAGGCTGGACTGTTTGTACGTGAGGGGTTAGGGAAGCTGAATAAACGGAGGGCGCTGGCTGGTTCATGGGGTGGGCATTCGACGTCTTGTGCTGCTCAAATTTAAAAATTGGACTTAGTCTAGTCAGTGAGGAGCATATAGTGATTTGTGTCTCGATTCCTTCTCTCGAGTTTCTGCGAGAACTTCAACTGACGTCCCTATGTGCGTGGGCTTATGCAGCGTGCTAAACCGAGCTAGGCCACATCTGATGTTACTGGGCAGTCATGTGCTTTCTTACGAAGGCGGATAATCACTCAATCCAAGATGAACCCCTTCCTTGAACTACATGCACCAAACGCAGTGTTCACAGCAGACTTGGGATGCGCCGTGCGCTCCACTTTCATGAGATTTGTAATCGGTCTAGGTCGTTTCCATACTGTTTAATTCGGTATTCCGAGCAATTAAGACACTTCCAGATTCTATCTAGGAGCTTTCACGTAGGTAACAGCTTCGTCATTCTTTCGAAGCACAACACCCTTCGGCTGTCATCGTTTCTAAGCTCAATAAGTTGAACAGCAGTCACAACATAACGAAAGATCTCTTGGACAAGAGAAACCAGAACTGTCCCAGTCGGAGGAGGCACCACGGGAAAAGCGAGACGAACGCATACACTGTGGACTGCCCCGGATAGAAAGATGCAGTGAAGGGTCTCATGGGAAGTGTTCAGTTCCAATTTTGTCTTCGTTGTGGAAGAGATCGGATGAAGTGCCACTGCCGCTTAGGATAGATCCAAGAAGGCTATATTGGATGACAGTGTCACTAGTGCGGACGGATTCATCGACAATTAAACCCTCGGGTATGCGGGGTGAAAGGGGTAAAGATAAGAGATAGAGATGCATGCTTCATCGCGAGTATCTCTACCCCTTATACCCGAGGATTAGTCGTTGATGAATCCGGCCCCTGGAGAGCCTGCCTTACCGCTGAGCATCGCCTAGTTATTTAGAGTTGCAGCCACTAACGAGACCTATCACATCCCCATTCAGTGATACGTGATAGGCCTTAATCCGTCAATCTGCCCATCCCCACTCTTCATTTCGCCTTTCGCTGCAAGGGCTTTGAACAGTCTTTTCCAATGGAGTTGTCGATGAGGTGTGTAGCAAGGAAATCAGCTGCTTAACTAATGGACAAGTCACTGTTACACCATTCCTTGGCAGGTTTGGAACCATCTGGTCGAACTATTGGAATGGAAGGTTTAAACCCGAGGTGGATCCTGTACAGCTCCTCCTACCGACTGAGCCGCATGCGTTCTAGAGAGTCACAAGGACAAACAGGATCCATCTTCTTGATGGATTGGCTTCGCATCCTCATCAATGTCGTCGATCTGTCCTGAGAGTGAACCACTGATCGGTGTGCGGGTCTCACGAAAATATGGATCGACTACAGCGGATTTCTGAGGCGAACTTCTACCGCGAAATTATTTCTCTAAGGTTACTGTTTCCCTGCTTTCGGATGCTTTCTCGTATCCATCAATTCATCGACTTCGGAGGAATGGAAAGCTTGGTTCACCTGGGCGTCGTAAAAGCAGAACCAAGAACCTTTAATCAGAGCGTGCGCGATAGCTGTGCCTCCTCCGACTGCGCTTCCACGCGCCAATACGAAACTTAATAAGTTTTTGTCTGAAAGTGTTCACTGCAGTACGCCTAGACAGGAGCATCATGTTGACAAAAGGGCTTGAAGAACGCTCATGAACTCTCTTGCTAGCCTAAACCGTAACGGGCAAAAATGTGGGAGTGCGTGGGTATCCTGCTATTGAAATCGAACGATGGTTTTGAGTGCCGTCTGTTACTAGAGGTTTGGTCGCAACAGAACATCGCTCTAACAGACGCAATGCGCTCCTCAGGCTCAAAAGGTGTAGGCTGTGGAAAACTGATCGCAGATCTCACAGTGAGGATAAATAGTTAGTACATACCTTGAGATCCACTACATTCTCTATTCCCATTACATTAGTTTGGAGCTTGTGATGTCAATACTTACTGACGTCTAGAGCAATAACGAAGAGTTACCCAACGATAAGATCAATCGTCTTTACTGGTGTTTACTGAAGAGATGGGCCTGGATAGGGGATGTCTTTGGATGGTGGGCCTGCCCTCGCAGGAAGCACAAATGTTTCAAGGTCCTGTTCTGTCTGAATCCAAAAGGGGAAGATATATCCTTTGCTGAGGAGCTCGAAAAAGGTTCATGGATCGAAATGTTGTCACCAAAGCCTGGCTCTCACTTCACATAAACACAGCCGCGTTGAGATTGCTCAAGTGCGTCACAGTTACTTGAGCTGCTCCCCGCCTGTTCTCTCTGCAGCTGTACGTCACTCCCAGCTCTGCAAATTCGTTTGTTTTCCATCAATCCACAGGCGTTCGTAGCGCAGAACGAGTACCACAAATCCCATTCGTCGGCTGGGCAACGTGGAACTGATAGCGTCATCTCGTGAGATTGAGGTCGACGCTTATCAATCTCGCTGAATGAGCCAACGTTTCTTTGTGTGCCTATTCTGCGGGCTGATCTGATGGATAAATCAGCGCTTTTTCAATCCTCGCAGCCCGGTCTGCTTCCCGTTGAAGGTCCGCAAGCACTCTATGTGGTGTTCTGCTAGGATTCCGCTTCGATAGCCTGATCTCGAAACGGCAGAAGAGGCTTTCATTCCTATGGCTTCGTTGCCTATACAATGGGGTGGTGTTGCTCACACTCGTTCGAACTACAATGTCTATCAGCTATTCGTCTGACGGAGTCAGGCGTGTGGCTTGGTTGGAGCGAAAAAGAGAGCTGGAGACATTCGTTTTGCCTCTCAGCAGGATATGTGTGATTTCCTCAAGGTTTCTCAGCAGAGAACTCCTCAGTTAAATTAGTTAGTCTTGGATCTAGACTAGTCGGGTGGTGCCATCATTTAAAAATACAGGAGGAGACGTCGAAACGTAATCCCACCGTTGAATAAGTCGTACTGAATTTTATATGGGTTGCCACTGTAGTTCTATTCTCGTTATTCTGTCTCTGTTTTGGATTTTTGGCTGAAAGTGTGGCTAGTCAGATGATGACATCCCGACCTGAATAGACTCAAAATTCCTAAAGAACTCATAGAAAAGGAGAAGAGTGTCTGCCCATCCCTTTTCATGTAATGCGAAATCGCATTCAGCAATGCTGAGAGAAAGACGGGTCATTGCAGGGAAAATTTCTCAAAAGGAGACGGGGATAGAGCACATTCCAAATTGAGGCAGCGTGGTGCCAAGTTGTTCAACGGCGAAGTGCAAAGGTTCTCTGTGATTGCCTAACTGTTAAGCGCCTTAGATGTGAAGATCTTAAGATAAGACACTTTGCATGGTCCCCTCTTTGGGAGAAAACAATCTTCCAGGTCTCAAGGCAGTTTCTATCGACCATCCTCCCTTATGAAATAACGTCTTATGTTAGGTATTGACAAGGAAATGCTTCTGTGTTATGCGTGGACTGCGTGAAATTATTTCTCTCCCATCGGTTTCAGATTGATCTGCTGACTTCAATGTGCTCAGGGAACCATCGAATTCTGTCAAATTGACTTCTGTCTGGATTGAACGCATGGCACATGCTAAAGGAGTATCTAATTCTGATTTTTCCTCCTCCTTAAAGAATAACACTCTATCGAAGCATTAGATAATCTATGTGGTCCCATGATAAGTTATGAGATTAAGCGAATAATCTGAACAGAACAGTGCACTCCAGATGAAATACTGATTCCCAGATGTTTTTTGGTGATCCAAACTCTACCGGGACTTGAACCCGCCGCAAACCAGGGCAGGAGGGCTGTACGCCGTTGCACCACCGGCACCGTTTGATCGAGCGCAACCTCCACGACAGCCTTCAACGTTAGTAACAGCGATTTGAGGCTCAACGAAAATGACTTGAGCCTGAACTGACTCCCAGAATCTTTTTTACCTCAGCTGTTAAATTCTCAGCAGTTACTCAAAATTTACTTAAAATACATTCCTATATTCAAACCCTATGAAACAGTCGGTAAAAGGCGTGAAGCTGCCCTGCGGTGGCCTGCCAAACAGGTCAGCGCTTTATACTATCCAGTGAAGTCTGGTACCAATTCACGGACCCCGAAGGGATGGAAGGCTTGGTTTGTCTGAGCGAGAAATCCGAACCAGGAGCCTGGTATCGGGTGCTCGCGACAGTCGGCACCTCTCCCGACTGAACTACACGGGCCAACTATATAGTGATGGACTCTACGAATATGAAGGCATAAAAAATAGTGGCGTGGCTGTAGTAATAACTGCAGCACGTCAGGTTACAGAGCTTGAAGAGAGATTCATTTCTGCAGCACCTCACAATATTTGCTGAAATATCTGAATTTCGTCGCTGTTACTGAAGACTTAATTAACGGATTACTGAAGTTGAATTAACCATAAATTGACAGATCTGTGGTAATAGAACAAAGAAAACAAGGCCGACGAATCTAGGAAAAAGCATACGGAGACTAAGAGCGAAATAATGGACAGCTTGCAAAACAACTCATCATCAGGTGCTGCGGAGGGAATTTTTGGATAACTGCTGAGCGATTTTATAGCTTTCCGTTCAAGGAGAACAGCCACACCTACGTCACGATGTCAGCAGACGAAGAAGTGAGGCCGCGCGGAGCGGCAGCGCCGCTTATGTCCTTGTGCCGGATATCCCTCGGCCGATCGCATCGCTTCGAAGACCAGGGGCCAGCGCCTGTATCGAATGGCAAGAGCCGCCTTCTAAGAACTCCTGGGCAACGCTGTGCGACTCAGTCAGCTCTACTATCCAGCACTTAGTGGACTTGGGCTCGTCAGACTGCTATGAGTCGGATCTGGCTTGTGGTTTTTCGCACAGTTACCCGCTGTGAAGGAAATTCGGAACAATTCACGGAACCGACCAGTTCCACTACGCTGTAATCGCTGAGCAAATTTGGGTTCTGCGCTCGATAAGAGGAGCTGCCAAATGTGTGCTGGTCACAATAATTTGCTTCTTGCGGCAGGTGGTCCGGTCCGTCGTCATCCGATCGCGCACGGTCTGGTTCTCCGCCGGGCGCGGAGGCGGCAACAAACCATGGAAACTGCCCATAAATTCGGCCCACTTACGTTAATTTGTCTATGGTGCAGCAGCAACACCCCTCCCCCCAATCTGCTGGGCGAAAAAGAGAAGGCGGTCGTGGCGATTTCACGCTCTACCGCAGCGCTGCCTCGGATCGGGCAGGCTACCTATGGAGGAGAGCAGAGAGGAAGCCGTAGCGGAGCAGGATCCGGCCGTAGCTCCGGACGAAACTGGATGGCGGATAATGGATCGTGTCATCGAAGAAGGGGACTTTCTTGTGGAATCGGAGCTTTCAGGTGCCACTTCTTCCGCCAGCTCTCATCCCAGTGCGCCAATTCTCGTTCTCTTCTGTCCGGACTCCATTTCTTCGTCGTCCTTGCAACGCTCAGCATGCCGGAAACAGGAGCTAAAACGGGAAGTGCGACCGAGCTGGCTAGTAACAGCTGACCCTCGAGGTCATTTACCCACAAGTCATGTAAATATGGTAGCAGAAGCATAGAGACAAATCAATTTCGCCTTCGAATGCGCCACGCCTTCTGCTTTTGCGAGATATTGCTAATGCATATCCTCCCTACACAATAACCTGAGGTCTCTAAGGAATCGATAGCTCCGATCTTTATTCTTTTCACACAAGCCTGTTACCAATCCTCTCACCCGGAAAAAAACGGAAGGTTGGTTGAGCTGTCGCAATCAAACCAAAAATGGATGAACATGGGACAGCGATGATTGACGACCTCTTCACATGTCCGAGATAAAGCGAGTTAAACAAAGGTATTGTCAGATTAAGTCGATGAACGCCATTTCAGCGGAAAGCAGGTTAGTAGCCGAATAAGAGCTGCGTATGAGCCCTAAGCTGAGCTGCAACGTAGCACAGATCACGCAGAGCTTACAATCTTCAAAAGCAGCCCATCAGTCGGAGCTGAAAGATCTGACTGTGCTGATTTGCCGTAGTTGAAAGATCGGTCGATTTGTAGGCATTTCATCAGACTACCCTTCCGTCGCCAACGACACAAAGTTCGTCCTTCGCTTCATCGAGTCTTATATGAGTTCGCCAACCTAGGGAAGGCTAACAAATTCATACCAGACCTCACTGCGAAAGAACAAAGCGGAAATTTGTTGCTCCTCTTGTCTAGCGAGCGTACAGGCTAAAAGCCTATTCATTGCGCCTCTGCATAGGAGCCCGTGGAAGTTATGGCGCATCCCAAAGGGATCTATTAACGCCTTCAACGTGCCTTCTTTTTTATTCTCGGGCAGAGGCCGTTGCTAATGAACAGCTGTGGGACGCATTACTTGTTTGTTTGCAAAACGTAGTCGCAATAGAATACAATACCTAGCAAATTCAGAAGCATTCACCGGAACAGAAGGAATTACGAGCTGGTCCAGTGTAGTTTGCTTCGAAGGAGGGGGTCTCCAACAAGGATTACTCCTTGGTCCGCCCTAGATGGGCTTCAAAAATGAGCAGCGATTGTTCCCACAGGATAAGTTCATTGAGTGTTTGCAGAGGTGACACTGACATGACACTGAGGACAAAACCGTTCAGAGTACATTAAATTTAACCGGACTAGTGATCTGCATCACCCCTCAGGAAGCTGTCTAATATTCCGTTTAGTTCAAATGTCGAAAATTTCCGAGCACTCAAATATGAATACATTCGAAAAAGGTGATTTTTCTGAACATATGTATTCGAAGACATTCGAAATACACGATTTCTTGAATACTCGAATTGGAGCACATTCGAAAAACGCACGAACATTCAAATAGGTCCACTTAAATTCTAATGAAAATCAACTGAATACCTATTCGAATAGGCCATTGTCGCATAACTGTAGCGGTCTGTGACTATTAGTTAGCCACACGTGGACTTTTGGTGGTACTGACGTTCTGTCGGAGAGCAAGGAAATCGGCTGCTTTGAGGATGTAGAACCGTGAAATTTTTACAGGTAATTAAGATTTCGGTCGTTAAAATCTCAACCTAAGTACGTCTGAGTTTGAAACTAAGTAGTTTCACACGAACATAGTCGATAAGGTTGGGAGCTAATTGAAGCTCCAGATATTGCTCTACGAGCTCTTCTTATGAGGGATATACATAGGGGACGGACGTTGAACATTATGCAGCTTAAACAATAACGTAACGGTGACCAGCAGAAGACAGTTCGGCGTGTTATCTTTCCCATGGAGAGAGAAATCTGATATCAGGACACCGACCCCAAAGGGATGAAAGGCTTGCTTTCCCATGGTTATACTCGAATCTTAAGACGATTCGTATTTTGTTCGAATCCGGCGCCTAGCCACTTAGTAGAGAAACATATAAGTGATAAGGAGCGTAATTACTTGCGAAAGTCATGCTTGCCACGACAAATTCAAAAAACTGCGTCAAAGCTTCCTACTCTGTAGGCGGCTCTTATGTTCTTCTATTTGAACTCAATCACTTCACATCACAGGACTTCTCTTTAACTTTCGCCACCAATCTGCTTCCATGGTAAAAGAGTTCCCGCAATGGCCAAAAATCTCCTTTCCATTAAGCGAGTGAAATGTGGTGTGAAAGTGAGGTGGTTGCTATTTCGGTGGTCTCGTAGCGAGGCTTGATATGGAATTCAAAATGGGCAGCAAAACGCAAGAAGAATTAGAACTGATTCTATAAATGGAATCCAGTTACGCGTCTCGGAAATGGATAGCTGGCAAAGCGAAGAAAAACCGCCCTTCAGGACTTATTTATGTCCCGCAGAATAAGGGGCTATGGAGCTGCGTGCGGCCCCATAACATTGAAATGAAAATGCGTTGAGCGTCAGAGTTACCGTATCGGGAAATGCAAAGCAAATGCAAAATAGGAATTTTGTTATATCACCACAGCTTTTACGGTCGCCTTGTGCCGCTATTAATGTCTAATACACGTGGCGCGTTTATGTAGCCTGGACCTGTTCGAAGGAACCCCACTAGAAAAGAATTACGGTGATGACAGCCTTCAACGAAGAGCTCTTTCTTTCCATATAACTGCAAGGTCTCGATCAACTGAACAGTAGGTGTGAACGGTAGGCGAAACATTTTCAGTCCCACAGTGTATTTATCTCTAACAAAGCCAAAAAGCAATCAGTTCACTCTCTCTGGCGGGCCGTTGCGCGGAGGTGAATTGTTTCTATTGTTTCGGAGGAACAAAGCGTTTGCTTAACGGACTGCGCTCGAAAACCATCGAAAACAATTTATACAACTGGTAGCAGTTCTCCTGAACGACGGCTTTCATGACCAGTTCAGACCCTAGGACTTCATTGAGAACGCCATGCATTTAACTCTTGGGAAACGCGGGTCGTTGCCAGTGAGTATCGAAACGGAAATGAATCTGCTTTCGAATGAACTTTTGATTTCAGCTACGCTTCTGTGTCGTTGTCAAATCAAATGAGCAGCTTTGTAGGAACGATAACACTGGCTAAAACTACTCGTTTGAAAATACATGAACATAAGCGAGGAATCAAAGCATTACATAAATGCAAAAAGATTGGGAAAATCTCTAAGGGTTAGGTACCATAGCTATGCAATATCGAAAGATGTTGAATAACGAAAATGTTCGAGTATTCGAGTTAGAATACAATCGAATAACGCGGTTTTCTGAATATTGGCATTCGCTTACGTTATGTAGAAAGTCGTTTCCTTCAACATTCGAATTTGACTGCGTTCGGAAGACGCGATTCCTCGAATATTCGAACACTCAAATTCGAATGTGCATCATTCGAAGACCTGTTCGGATAGGTCAGTCGGACATAACTTACAGCTCATAGGAGGCGGTGTAGGCAATCGACCAAAAACGTTCGAAAGGTGAAATCGTGCTGCCAAAAGCAGTGGGCTGCTCTCCGTTCCTGCATGGCACACTAACTAGGGAGTGTCCAGAAGCTTCGCGATGTGTTGATTCATCGCCATCGCTCAGCGAGAAGGACAACTACGGACAGGGTCGAGAGCAGCTTGCGCAATCGTTTGTTCTCGGCCGTTCGCGGAGCGACGCCTGGACTCCACACCACACCGGGTTTCGGGGGACCAGCTCTCTTCTGTGCAGGGTATGTACATGTCACAGTAATGTGTTCCATGCACACAACATTGTGAAATTAAACAACTAAATAATGTAGAAAGTTTATTGAAAGGAACATAGCTTCCAAACATTTAGAAAATAATTTTTAAACATTCATTTTCTGAAAGCATGAAGTCGTCAGATAGACTTTTCCTGTGTCATCAGTTATGAAAGCCAATAATAAAGGGCGGCGTTAGTCCCTTTAAGGGAAGCGCCTTGCATACTACTTCTACGTGGTTTCGAGGAGGCAGTTTAAATACCTATTTGACCTAAAGAGTCGATTGCGGTGGTCGGCCGATGTGCAAGCCAGTATTTTCTCCATTCCAAACGAGTCTGGTACGAACTCGTCGAGCGCTGAACGACGGAAGGTTGGTTGGCCAGAAAATCGGAAGGCCGCGACAACTGGCGCCTCCTCCGACTGAGCTGTCACGCGCCCTATTGTGGAAGTAATGAACTCTGAACTAGTCTCCACTGCACTATTCCAGATTTTGGATGGTGGTGAAGATAGGAATTATCTAATATCTTTTGGGGTGCGCCACAGAATCTTCTTCTTGGTGGCAATGCGAAGACACTTCGAATGCGTGGTTGGTCTGTGGATGCTGTTGCTCGCTGCTCTGTACTGCTCGTGCATGTACAATACTACATCCTGTGACCCAGATGGGGAATTCTCAATTGGTTCGAGACGTGCCCGAACCAAAACTCGATGAGGAGAGTTCATAAGAACGGCCACCTCCTGCCAACTGCGCCAAATGCAGCAGGCCCTGCCATAAAATATTGCAGCGTTCATGTTGTACATAATTCCTATTTTCTGCTAATTTATCACAATTTATTGTTAAACGCAATTTTCAGAGTAGATTCAGGGTAGCGCAGCTGGTGGTAACGCCGACCATGCATGCACCTCCCTTCGATTCCACGTTCTAGTGCCGCCAATCAGGTCTTCCCTTTCGGTGTTAATGTGTTGGTACCAGACTTTTCTAGGAAGGTGGAACATTGACCTGTTTATCGGATGGGAGCATAAAGGTACTGTATGGGCCAAAAATGTGGGCATTCAAATTACCTTACGGTAATCCGTAGGAGCTGAATACTCACATTTCACAATGCGACTGATCAAAGCGGACACTAATCCTTTATACAGTCTTTGTTGCTTTGTTACTGCATCACATAAAGTCGCGTTGTAACTTGGTGTTACGATTTATACATTATGAGTTTGAGTGGACTTTAATTTTGATGTTGGTGGTCAGAGTGATGGCTGGAAGCAAACAAGGCCCTCGTTCAAGTGGAAGCTGAACACGAATAGGAACTTCTCTTTCGTATGTACAAAGTTCGCATGACACCATCGTGTTTTCACAGCACCATATGCTATTTGTTTTCCTTTGCACCGGAATTTCTATACAAGGACACGATTTCTCAGCCGGTAATGATGCTGTGATTCACACATTCAGATCATTCGTTAGTTTCATAGGACTCTGACGTATTCTGCTAATGAAGTTTTTAATTAGCCTAGATGGCTTTTGTCGAACAAGTCTGTGCGATGTCTGTGCCCTTCAATTATGTAGAGCGAAATAATTCCCCTAGGATTTCACCTCATAATCCTATAATTTGCGCTTTAACTAGGCAGACAGCAATGATTAAGGGTCCAATTCAGCAATTCAGTAAATTAAAGCCCTCGCGGTCTTCGGTGCCCTCTGGGATGCGTCATGAATTCCAGTTCGACACGATTAATAGGGGCTTGTCTGCTATAAATCTACCGGTCACCCTAGGGGCTCAGAGCCCGAAATTAGAGTAGCGGAGCGATTGCGAGAACAATGAGTCATGGGAAGCAGAGGCAGAAGCGAAACAGTCTGATAGACCTAGTTCTTGACGAATGCCTCTTCAAGTGGAATGCGCCTGTATTCAGCGATGCCAACTAGCTCGTTTTACAGCCGACTTTGGGTGTTCAGCAGAGCTTGCAGGCGATTCCTACAACATCTGTCTGAAGCATGTGCTTCGACGTATTAGTCAGACGCTGGTCAAATCTCTTCGTAGACGATTATAAAAGCGAACGCGTCTCTAAAACCGCTTTTCGGCAGTTTCCCGATTTTTTCAGGCGACCGGTGAGGCAAAGTTGATAAGAGCGTTCATTTCCTATCTGAAAATTTGCTGACTGGGGAATTTCTTGCTTCATTTAGCGAAAAAATTTGTTTGAACTATGCAGCTGCCAGTGATAAATGCGGTATTTGCAGGCCTTGTTTCCGTTTTTGTTTGCTTGAGTTGACTGATAGATGCACTATACTCAAAACCGCTACATTCAAATTCGGGATTTCTTCAGGGTCGCATAGGGGGGAGGGGGGGGGGGGGAGTGTGAAATAGTTAGAGATTCTACGCTGCTTCTTTCTTTTTGTAAACACTTGTGCTAAAAAAAACCGTGGTACCGTGGATACAATAGAATGTAGTGGTCGATCACAATCGCTCCGTTTTTAGGATGCATCGCACACATTTCACTTCTACAGGATATTGGAATATGTTGAATGCGCACTTTTTGGACATAAAATAGTTTATAGTTGCGAGCCGATAGAGAAGTCACTGCATTATTTTGCCAGACAGTCTGAAGCTTCAATTCGGATAATGGAAGCCTTGCTCGGCTGAGGTAGCGTAAGAGTGTAAAAGCAGTTCGTGGTCATCCGAGATCTGCTTCGTCCTGTTGAATGCGCTAACGTCTTCTTCTCTCAAGCACATCAAAATTAGATTGAAAGTCGTGAAGCTATCAGAGGTGAACAATAAGATTTGATTCACATTTGATATTCACATCTTTTGATGCATCATCTTGCTCTTTTTTATTCTATTCACATTTGATGGCTTCACTATTTTGAATCTAATCTTGAAGTGTTTTACAACTATCTGACAAAAATTATGATGTATTACCAGGTCTAATAGTTGTTGTACAATTCTGTTCCTTGTAGACACCCTATCAATTTATCAGAATCATTGATGCTAAACGCTCGACTTACTTCCCCTTTTCGAGCTGTTGGAGACCTTATATTATTATTGACCTTATATTTGTTATTTACCTTATATTATTATCACCTTTTATATCTCACTCTCATACTAATTTAGGAAAGTTCGCTCATATTGCGACCATTAGTGGAAGAATAATTCTAGACGATAATGAGCACCGTATTAGAATGCCATAGATTCTACTATGTGACTTCGCTGAGGTAGTCCCACATATTGTTCAAATTTCAGAAAATATTAGGAAAACAATTGCGGTAGCGCAGGCGGAGGGGGCGTCGGCTGTCGCGTGCATCTAGGATCTAAATTTTTGGTTCGGATTTCCCGCTCTGACCAACCAAGCCTTAGATTAATATTTTTTTATTGGGTGGTCGTGAATTGGTACCACACTTGTCTGCGGAGGATAAACCACTGGTTTGTTCATCGTCCGGTCACCGCAATTCATTGTAAAGGCCAGATACGCATTCAAATTGCCTCCACGACATCCCGTGCGTGACGCATCCCAAATGGAATCGATTGACGCCGTTCCTTATCCTTCATCCTGAAAGGGGCAAACTGAGTCGGCATTTTGAAGTCAGGGTGCTGCGCGGGTCTTCGCCACGACCTCCGAGGACCGACGTATCGCCGTCAGTTCGCACGCGACGCAGCGGACCGTTGCCGCTGTTAATTAGATGATGGGCTGACGGGACAGAAATTGAGAGTCGCCCCTCTGACATGGATACGATACCGCCTTATCGGCCCGCGAGAGCACACACGCGCTCGGTCGGCGATAGCGACCGAAGCGCGATCGGCGCCGCGCCCGCCTCTGACGGCGGCGGCGCATCAAACGGCGGAATCGTCGTCGTCGCGTATCGCTCCGCGTTCCCTGAGGAGGGACGACCCCGTCGTCGTTCACTCTCCCCTCCTGCTACAATGGCACCGTGGAACGTGAGTCCTGCGCATCTGGTGGCTTTGTCGGGCGCCCCGTCGTAGGATCGTCTTCTGCATTATGATGGCGGGGCACGACGTGCGGTGCCGGCGACTTAAGCTGTGTACGCTGTTCGGAATAACGACCCATATGGGGCACGAAGTGTGAAGGTGACCGACGAAGTCCATTTCCAACTCCATAGGCCGTCGACTAAAGCAGCGAAGAGCTTTCGTAAAGTGCAGAGGGATCAGTAGTTTTGGAGCTGTCATGCAGGTCATGACATAGGATGCCCTGGGCAGAGAAAAATTGCCAGCAAGGCTGCCCGGGGATACAAATTCTAACCATTTTCGATTGAAAGTGCTCAACTGCATGTGGCTCGGGAGGATACGCCTGTCTATTAAAGCTCTAATTCTAGTCGGACTAAGTGACGACCTTCGAACCTGTGGTGAGCAGTGAATTGGCACACACCTTGTTCATTGCACTGGTAAAGAATAGAGAGGCGAACCCATTTGCAGAGTGCGCAACTCATTTATTCTTCTAGGGAATGGCTCACACGGTGACTTACGATGGCCAGAGCAGAACATTTATTGAGAGAAAAGCATACAAATCAGTTCTGCACAAACGTTTACAGCAAAAGTCGTCTTTTTGAATGCTCGCAAAAGTGATCTCTTTGAGGATTTGCATAATGTGGAAAGTGCTCATTTCTCAAAGCGATTTTATTCAAACAAAATATTGCTGCTGTTACTAAAAAACCGTTTTATAGTTAACATCACAAATCTCCTTTCTGTTTAAGAAAATTTTCTAATTTATAGATGAATATTTCTGGTGAAGAATTGAGGATTAGTGCAGGAAGCTCGCTCCAGGTTTTCACGACACGAGCCGGAAAAGAATCTTGAAATTGTCGGAGTGTGGTTTTTGCGGTTGAATTAGAAAATTTTGAATCAGCCGATGGACAACTCAGTGCTTTATCCCTCCCAGACAAGTCTGGTACCAGTACACCGACCCAGGATGGTTGGAACGTTTGGTGGTAGTGGTAGTGGAATCAAGCCTTAAATTTAAAATCGAGACGCACGCCGGAGTAGACGCTTCTCTCGACTGTGCTGCCCACGCACGGCTTGTTGATTAGGGATACACGATGGATAATTTTGACATAGTCCAGTAGTTCCTCGTCAAGATGCTCTCATTAAGCGCGTAGCGTCTTGACACACAGGCCTAAATTCAATTTTGCCCTTGACACCTGACAATATCATCGCTCGCCTTTGTCAGATTAAAGTGAGAGGGAGGCATTTTATGATACGTGTTTATCGCCCTGAAGTTGTTTAAGCTGGGTCAAACTAAAGGCAGAGTTGTGGTCAGTAAAACTTTTCCCAGTAATGGAGCATTAGCTGTTCTAATCCATGGCAACCATCAATACTAATCTTAAACACCCTACAAACGGCCTTAGTTGCATAACTGCTTTGCATTCAGGCAACCGATTATCTCAATTGACAAGAGAAACTTCAAGGTTTTCGTATTACCGGTGTTAGCACGCAGGAGTGAAAATGAACTTCGAGCAATGTCATGGGTAGGCTTCCTACCCGAAAGAACCAACTTTCTCGAATCACAAGACTTATCACGTTATTTACCCAGACCCTAAGACTATGGACCACCGAATTTTACAGAAATGCAAAACAAGTGGGTTAAAGATATCGAGAAATTGTTAAGAAACTGTCAGAATATTATAGTGACGACGCTCATTCTATATGAATGTTCAGCACTCGGTTGCACCGAATTTTAGTAACGAGGCTAACGGCGAGTTGTCACCTACTTACTTGTCAGATCTTCCCGAAACTAACGCTTCAGCTGAGTGGAGAGCGAGAGGAGACAGAGAGAAGGGAAAGCCCTGAGCCTTGCCGCCTTGTTTTAAGGCCGTCTGTCACCTTCTTCAAGGTTCTCGAAGATGTATAGTGGGATCTTCTGACGGGGACCACCTCACCTCAGTGCCGGTTATCGAACATATACATAGATGACAGGCTCCATGGGTAAATAATTCCCCATGTCCACGTTGATGTGACTGTCTGAAGATAGACGGAGTAGGAAGGACGGGCTTCGAAGACCCGATAAATTAAACCCTACCAAAAGCTTATTAAATGTTAATACGCTACGTTCAATTTATTCTATTATTTACTATATCATTATCATTATCATAAGTAGTTTTGTTATTAACGATATATTAATCATCATTTAATTATTCCAGATGAAAGGAAAAAGCAAAAACTCAGCAACAAAACGCAGTCGTGAAAAAAAACATTCCGAACTATTATATAATCGCAGCAAACGAGGATCTCAGGTCAATCCTACGAAACGAGTGATAAGTGCGTATTTTAGATGAATCATAGTTGCCAAAAGAAAAAGAAAGTGTTTCTCCGTATAATGTTTTTTTTAAGGCTGGAATACAACTGGCTTAATTATCTGATTTTCGGCAGAATTCATTCAGAGGACGCTTCTTCCCCCAAATATGAAACAAAGAAGTAATATTCCCATTCCTCAATTAAAGTCTATTTGTCTCGGTGGGTTTGGTGATGCCAGACGGAACACCTGCAGCATCTACGAGCCGCTTTCCAAGAATGTGGTTCCTATAAACTTGTGACGACGAGTGCGCAATGCCGAGTATGGGAACTCAAATTCAGATCCCTCGTAGAAGCTGCCATCCCGATGGGATCGCCATTATTACAGAGGAGCTACCTAATACTCACTTTCGTGAACGAGGTTAGATTTCAAAAAGCACAGTAATAGCTCGTCTGTTGGAAAAATGGAGCATGTGATGCAGCCGGTGGCGGCACTGAATCATAACGATGATTGAGCACATTCAAATCGCACTGACTTGGACGCGACTTTGACCGCAATGAAAGTGGCAACCACAGCGAAGGACTACCACTGGCAACAACTATTATTTAGTTCTATTATTGGGTAAAAAAGCGTTTGTAATGAAGAAAAAAAAACAATCTCTGATTAGTTGCGGCATAAATGTCGCGTCTTCGAGAGTTTATAACGCTCTCAAAAAGCAGTGCATATGTACTATGTTGCCTTTGTTCTCAAGGACCTCTCCTTCAGCTATGCGAGTTAGGGAGAGTCAGTGAGAATTTGTTCACGCACAGCAGCAGTGTTTTCTGTACATTTAGTTCACCCTGAATTTCATCCCTTCTGGGAGGATTTCAGAAGTTAAGAATGAAAGGCATAGGAAATAAGTGTGAATTCTGCACTTTAAAATGGTGTTTTATATTGAGACCGCTTTATATAGGAGGATAGTAACAATTGTAAGAGAGAAGGGAGAGGGTGACCCAAATCGAGTTCTTTACTCAATTCCGTCAATGCCAACCAAGTCACCGGGGTTGGCGAATTGCTAGTAGACCTACTTGGAACGGATCAACCGCTGACTTGAACGCTGGCTGGTCACCGCAAGTGATTGCTTGGGCCAAGAATGCATTCACTTTGTCTCCACGGTATTCTGTAGAAGTAAAATGAGTGACAAATCCCAAGCAGGAACTGAGTAACGCCGTTCTTTGTCCCTCATCCTCGTGGAGACTGCCAAGGTTAGAATATACCTACTTTGACTTTCAGTGAAGAGAATATGTATGTAGTATGTAGTAACGTGACCTTGTTGAACTATGGACCTTGATTGATTACTCCTATTCTCGTTATCTTTGTTGCTCTTCTACAACAGATACGTGATTACTGTTCACTGCCCTAGCGCAAGGAGCGAGCTGTGCAGAGAAATATGTTTTCAACCGCACTAGTTATCCATTGGTGATTAGAAGGGTGAGGAAGCAAGAGAACCTGCCCAAACATTTGTGTGCCCTATGTGACACCTCGTGCAATTGGAGGCTCTTCATAAAGCGAAGTAACAATGCCTCGGATGCAGGTATGACTCGCTGTGTTGGGCAGATTCTATCTAATGTGCAATCGCTCTTTGGCGATTTCAGCGCTTCCTTGTGGAAATGTGAGGGAGCCGGCTTAGAGGGCTTAGTAGCACAAGTAGGTCCGCTACTGAACAGTATCAGCCACCAATCACTTAGAAATCCTGCTTACGACCGAATCCGAACTCCAGGTTGCGTCGCCTGCTCATACTCCATGGAAGGAGGCAGCACCGTGCCAGGTGTGGCCTATCTCTGAATTGCAAGATCTGGGGTGAGGAATATGCCTGTGGGCCCGTGAGGGTTATATTTGTTAGGATCAAGCAACTTAGCTTTTAAACGGGAAGAGTAGTCCCAGCACCAACACAGTGTCCATGTACGTTCCGTTATGGAGTCACGCTGCCAAAAATAACTGATGCTAGGACGGAATAGGGTGTTGAAGTTGAGGAGAAAGATGTACTTTGTGCTGCGCCCCCTCCCGTGCTCCGCTATTCATCTCTTGAACTTGTTTAAGAGCTCGCACATCACGAGGTGGCCCTGACAATGAAGTTCTCTGGCAAATCTACGAGAGGCGTAGAGTCGAAGTCCAAAAACACATTCATGAAACAATAGAACAGTTCTGAAAATGAATTGAAGAACACCGTTCAAATCAAAGCGCTTCTCATCCAAATCTAGCTAGACACTTTCTAAGAAAGTTGAATCAAATCTTACAAAGTCTTTATTTTTTAAAGGAAAAATACCGGTTCATTCCTATTACAAGGTGCAGAAAAGAGGCAATTTTTAGCGTATTATGTATGTCTGTTGTTGTAATTTTGCTGTTCACCATTGAACAGTGCGCAATTCCACGCAAAGATAAGGGTTCTTACTCTCAATACGATGAATGTTGCACCGTACTAGACGAGTGCACAGCGCTATCTTTTCCTGAAGCTGATTTATTCATACTAAAATGAGCTCTTTTAAAGCTAAAATAACAGAAGATTCTATGACAATTCAAAGCAACAACCTCATTTTGGGGGATGCGATTTATTAGATTTTAAAAAAGCCAAAATTATTCAAACCGAAAATTCATCTGGATGTTTCTAAAGAGGACCTAGCTTGATCTGAAGGACGATCGTTCTTGTTCGGAAGGTGTTCTATTTGTTTTAAATATTGTCCAGTTTCATTTATATACGTCCAGTTTGACGTGAAACGAAAATCACCCTAATATGACGATGAGGCTCAAGCCTCTCGTCAGGTTGACATTTTGACAGGAACCCCTTAGCTACACAACGCCTCTACAACCGACGGCGTAGTCGATCTTCTTTCAATAACATGGAGCCTCGATCTTTTTACTTACTATTTAATTGGAGGGATGGCTTGAATTTCGGGTGATTCAGGTTGCCTCCAACGCGGTAACCATAATTTGACTCGATCCTGCCTTTCGTGCTCTGAATAAGGTGAAACCATCGAAACGTTGACCAATACAAGCCTGATGTGCATTGTGTAATGCTCCACCTCAGTAGAACTGCAGCATGTTGGATTATGAGGCCATGGAGTTGCTCATGGGGAGCATACCCCTCGTACGCACGCCTAATCTAAGCTTAATTTTCTTTACTGTGTCTTGCTAGTGTTTTCACAACGGTAATAAACAACTGCATGATTTGAAACCCTTTTTTCTGCACTAGAAGTAGGACGAGATTCTTATGAGGTTGGGACAAAACCTACGAGGCTCGCGTCCTCCATCATCAGTAGGACGCGAGCCTCGTAGGTGTGCTGTGCGTGAGCTTGCGGGGCTTGCCACCAACTCTCGAGAGGAGGACGTTTCAACCCGGCCTTTCTCGGAGGAACTTCTTGTACAGCTTGTACACAATACGTGACTAGCGGCGGCTGGGAGCTGGCACGAAGAGCTACGTCGGCTCCTCGCTGCCTCTTCCTCTATTGAGCGGACGGAAGCGGAGCAGCGGTTTTTCCGCCGGCTACGTGACTCCTCCCAGAGCGCGAATGCCGGCTACGTGAGCACTGAGTCGCTAAATGCGATGTGATTAGCAACAGCGGCCTTCGGCGCTTCCATGGAGACGATGACGTGCACCGATCGCCATAACCTTCAGTGGCCCACATTAATAGTCCTCGAGACGAGGGAAAAAGGCCGAGGCAACGAGTGCGCACGTGAAGTGCTTGTGGCGCCGGCCGCATATTGCAGAAAAACTCACCGAAGATCGGGATAGAACCCGTCACGTGGGTGGCTCCCCTCCGAGCGCCTCGAATAGTAATAAAGCGAAGAGCGATTGCTCGCTCACATGATGGCTCGGTGATAAGAGGCCGACGCGCTCCGTCGTCGTGATAGTCAATCAGACGCCTCGTTCCGGGGACCGGCGGACGGCGTTAACGACTTTGCGGACACTTTGGCGCTCGAGAGACCGTCTTCGTGGACACGGCACGACTTCATTTTAGGGGCTCATGGAGTACTCGAAATAGACGTAGGTTGAAGCTGGTGGCGACCTTAGCAGGAGATCATAGCGGCCAATGATCAGAAGCGGCTCCCTGAAGCGTTTTCGCTCTCCTATACCGGTAGTGGCCATTTGAACAAAATATGGCACAATTAACCATAAGAAGAGGAAACCTTCAGCGGCCAAATGATTGACAGCTTACCCAAACCTTTTCAGTCAGGGGTCTTATCAGTAAGCTAATTTAAACGATTTGTTGGTGAAAAACACTCCTCTACCTATCAAAAAAGGGTCTGTCGCGTAGGTTTGAAGCGCAAAAATGGATACCACTGTGCGAGTCTCCACCCTTCATATTCTAAAAAGGGATGCTCCATTTCTGCATCGCAACGAGTTAGGATCCTCGAAAGTTTACTATGGAATGGCACATTCGCATAAGGCAATACCTTCCATACACTGGATAGGCAGAAGAATGGAGAGATACTGCTTCATACGTGCAGAGCCAGCCGTGCGATACCTTGAGCTTGCAGAATTTTTGCATTTTAGGCATACTCGATGCCTGGCAGGAGCTATCTGGTGCGGTTGTGCGATTTCACGGCAAATGTTAAGGCCATCTAACTCGATAGATTCAAGGACCGTGCAAGAATGGGAACCTACTTTTCCTACTTGAAAGGTGGAAATTCCCGCAGTGGTTTTCATTTTCGCCGTTCGGACGTACGCCTGAGACCCTTTCAAAGGCTTGGTATGTTACTCCTTGCTGCCAACTACACAGAAGCACCGATTATTAGCCTTATGATTGGTCTCGTTTGATTGTTGTGTAATGCTGCTCTTTGTTTTCTTGAAGCCTGTGTTGTAAACTCAGTTTTTTATGACTGCCTTTTGGAAGTGAAATGCAATAAACTGATAACCGATAGCTGGCTCGACCGCGGAACGACAGGTGGTTCAGGATACAGCTAATGTTGATCTTGAAACACTCCTATATGATTTGGATATAATGTTCTCCCTTCACTTGGACTGAATAATCTTTGCAGTTCCATTACTAGTTCCACTACTTTACTCATTAAAGCATAAAGAGGAAAAAAGGACGATAGGGTTCAGTTTTTTATTTCTCTTTATCCTCCAATTTAGGATATGCTATGCATTCTATTACTTCCAGGGACGGTTTCGTTTGAGTGCTTGTTTGCCCTATCCACTGACTTGCGTTGATCAGACAACTCAGCACTTCACCCTCCCTTATCAAGTCGGATACCAGCTCGTCGGCTACGCAAGGATGAAAGGCATGGCTTAATTGGGCGAAGAATCCGAAGCAAGGATCTGGGATCAGGTGCACGCGATAGCTGCACCTTCCAGGACTTCCGACGCGTTTAAAAGGACTATGGCGGTTAGGAGCCGCAACATGGAATGCGTGGCACATCCCTGCTTTTCGGCTAGTCAGCGCTTTTCCTCTCTATGTATGCAAGTCGGATACCAATTCACCGAAGGTCGGATCAAAGGCTTGTTGACCTTGGACGCGAACTTTAAGCCTTGATTTAGAGTGCATGTAGGAGTCGGCGCCTCCGATGATCGTGTAAATCGTGTTCTGATTAGAAAATGAAAGCTAGGAGCATCAGCCCCTAGCACCTTCTACATCTTGTTACGGGAAATCACTCTAAATGGGTGTTCGCCTTTTGCTTCTTACGACTAAACGCTGGCTGATGAACAATGCCAGTGCTAGTTAAGCCTTCCACGAAATGAACAGCCCACTAACCACGTAAATTTATGTCGATCAGGAAGCGAATATCATTAACGATGCTCGTCTCCAAATGACTGTCCGTCATTGAGCAGCACTTTTGTACAGCAACAAAGGCCCCGCTTGCAATAACTAGTAATAGAGGGTAAAAAGCGAGATGTGGATGACGGCAGACTATGGGCAGAAGCAGGTACTTTTCAAACGAATCCCAACTGATTGCAAAGGACAAGTTTGTCTCTCTGATTCGGAATGTGGAAGTGTAAAATTGGAGTGTAAAATTCCAAGGCGCATCGGTGAAGAGCTGTGAAAACATCGAAGAGAAGAGAAACGCATCTCAGAGACGAGCTCCTCTCCCAGCTGATTTTCCGGCGGCTGCTGTCAACTCGCATCGCCCTTGTGCATATGTGGGCATGTGTGCCCATCTTCTCACCGGCACGAAGCGGACTCGATCCTGCCGCAGCTGACTACGAGCTGCTCGCGGACTCTCGCCGCTCTCCGGAAAAAGCGCGCGAGTGCCCTTTTGTTTTCGCAGAGTGCACGGAGAAAAAAGGCTGACAGCTCAAGGTGCGTGAGTGAGAGGAGCGCGCCCGGCGACGAAGAAGAACGAGGCACCATCGACCAGTGATCACTGCTCCTCGCTGCTGTTGCCACTACCTGTCACTCGGAGCGATAATAGGAGCACGAGGGCCCCGGGCACTTCCAGAAATAAATCGGGGAGCTCCGGAGCCTTAGTTGCCAAGTTTAGGTTTAGTTTAGTTTAGTTTTTCTCGTCGGCGAGGAAAACATAAAGTCAGACACCACCATCGGATAAACCATGATTTTCGGCACTTGTTCACAGAAAGTTCTATTTGTGTGCGCTGCCTTTGTAGCGCCTTCATTAAATACGGAAAGAACGATAAAGGATAAAGGAAAAGGGATCCCCTTCTGGGTCCTGCCACACATTTTACCTCTACGCGATATCTTGGAGTCAGATTGAGTGCCTATTGAGCCTATACAATGACTTACAGTGTCCAGTAGACACTGGATCCGACAACGACTCGGATAATTCAAATTCTTGATTCTTTTCAAACTTCCTTAAAAGAGCTATGCGAATAATGGCGCTTTTGAAAAACCTCGGATATTGGAATGATTCAGATAGGTGTTTAACACGAAGGAATTTCGGATGATCCAAGTACCCGATGTGTCTTCGGATCCCACATCGGATATCCGAATCAGATAGGACATCAGATTTCTGGCCAAAATCAGTTATCTGAATTAACCAAAAATCCGATCTGGTAAAAATCACCACAATCTGAGTTGCACTAACCAGTAAGATAAAGGCTTTCGAAAAATCCAATTGTTTGCACAATCATTTTAATCGGGGTTTGGAAACGGATCCGAATTATTCGAATCGGGGTCGGATCCAATGCCTAGTTAGTGCCCAGCCGACGAGCAAGTCTGTATTATCCATCACACACAAGTCAGGTACCATTTAACCGACCGCGGAGGGATAGAAGGCCTTGTTGGCCTGGGCGAAAAATCCGAACCAGGAACCCGGTATCGGGTGCACGCGACAGTCGGCGCCTTCTCCGACTGCGCTACACGCGCCTTTCAGGGCTTATGCTTCATTTATCTTGGTTGAAACCGAGCCTACTGCTTGGCAACAAGTTAGGAACAGATTCAACCTCACAAGAATACAAGCTAGCGAAGTTTGAGTGTTGCTGCTCTAACAGCCAATCCTGTCTGAGAAAAGCGTTTTTGAAATTGCTGATACTGTATCTGGAATACGCGTACCTAATCCATCTTTCAGGTTCAAGACCATCTGCAGAGAACCCAGTGTAAACGCTACCTGAGCCACCACGAGGGTTTTCGCTACTGTTTGTTGGTAGGGCTGAGCGCTTGTGCACATAGGCGAAACGGCTGCAAGAACGAGGGAGGTTCCGTTTCGGAGGTTCCTTTACCTTTTGATAGCTTAACTCATGGACTAATTCTGTGCCCAATGGTGCTGACTTACAAGGAACCTCCGAAACGGTTTGCAAGGAGGCGAAACATAGAAACAGAATTTATCCCATCAGCATTACAACCCTTACCATTGTTGTTTCTCTGAGTTATATATTTGTAAGAGGATAAAGTAAGTGCTGTTCAACCCCTTTTTGATGCACTCTACTTCTACGAGATGTCGTGGGGGGGGGGAATTTTAATGTATATTTGACACATGCAATGACTAGCGGTGGCCAGCTAACGGTCAAGTCGGTGTTTAATCGTTCCCAATCAGGTCAGGTTCCAATCCACATAACCGAAAGATAGAAAGACTTGGTTTGCCTGGGTGAGAAATCCGAAACAGGATCCTGGAATCCTTTTTCGGGGAAGTGGTAGAATCTCATACTGTGGGCACAATAAACGGATTGTTATTCTAAACGCAGTCAGTGGAGATTAACTAGGTATTGATTTCAAATATTTAATATATTACAATATTTCGCATGACACCTTTGCACAGCAAAAATAATTCTAACTTAACAGCTCAAGGCTTAGTAACTTCATAATGTCATGAAATATATGTAGTAGCATTTTATTGTTACTGTACGAGTCCACAAAGTCCATCTCCATTGACTACGTTTAGAATAGTAATCCCTTTATTGCGCCCGCAATATAAGAACGTACCACAACTCTGAAAAAGGATTTTGCACTCCAAGAAGGCATGAGCAAATACTGAGTTCACGTTTGGAATCAGTGCAGCTATGGAACAGTTTAGGGAACTGCACTTCTGGTGTGCCACATTCTGCGGCGAGAGCGGAGGAACAGATAGACAAGCCCTGTTCATGTCGCAGCCTGTGGCTACTGTAGATGCAATCTTTCACATCGACTCTTCCCGCTCTAACCGAGAAAGTCTCTCTGAGAATGGCTGAAGATCGAGAACGAGTAGTCATCGAAGATTCTGCGCTCGTCCATCATCATGCCGACCCACGTACTTTTCCACATTTATCGTCGACGAAAACCAACACACGTGACGGGAAAACTGGGTTAAAACGAACTTCAACAACGGCCTGTGCCACAGATACGGTACGTCCTCGGCACATGTTCCATCATGTATTTACGACAACTAATCCACACAATGAGTCTATGCTTATTGCTAGGACAATCTCCACTACCAGTGTAGGTCAGCTGCCACTTTTACTGCACTGTTGCAGCAATTCGTGACACTAAACTGGTTGGTTCGTAACGTTTCCCAGTTTTTCCCCAACCTTAGGGAGATAACGAATCACGAAGAATTTCTGGGGGGGGGGAACTGTTTTAGCGAAGTCGTCATAAAACCTGCGAGAGAAGAATTCTCTCCCGCTCTTGAGACATAGTTCTTTTCTGAACGTACGTAAAGAGTATTACTCGCCTTCAGGGACTGGATAGAATTATAACTTTATTTCCACCGGTGGTCACTGAAACTCTGCCGAAGAAGACGTGAATGCGAACGTAGAAGGGCGGTATGTGACTGCCTTCTAAACAACTGCGGCAGCCTCGTAATGATTTATGGATCCTTCCACATCCACGCTCGAGAAAAGGATCTTCCTCTCAAGGAAATGTCACTGCTCAAATGACGCATACAGAAGAGCCTTCTCCACAGACCTATTAGTCGAAATGGAGTCCACGTGACTAGGTGAGAAGTGGTGAATGTGGCTGTTCACTGAATCCGACCTCGATTCGGATAATTCAGATTCGTCACTTTTTCGGACTCCGGATAAATCGATAATTCGGATGATGATGTTTCTAAAAATCCCGGATTTCAGTATGACTCAGATATCGGTGATTTTCGCTAGAACGGATTTTCGGGCGACTAAGATGACTAATTTTCATCAGAATTCAATACCTCACCCGAATCGGGTGTCCGTCGGATTGTCATGTCTAATCGTCATCCAATCTGAAGAACAGCGATCCATCTGAATCATCTCAAAAACAGTTCTGGCGAAGGTCGTCATTATCTAATAGAAAACACAAGAAAGGATATGAAGGAAACAAAGGAAAATAAAATAAAAAGAGAGAGAAGAGGTGAAAATAGAGGAGAGAAGAGAAGATTATAGAAAGACATGAGAAAGGTTCGTTTCGCCACTTTCTTGATAGAAACCTTTGTTTTCTGCTCCTCCCGTGGCCCTTCGTGAAGAAGAGGAGCATTAAATAAGACTTTCTTTAACTCTGTCATTAATTTTAAATTTAATAAATTATTACATTTTTATTTATTTTAATTCTATTTTATATAAATATGTTTTATATAAATATGTTTTAATTAGGGCGCGTGTAGCGCAGTCGTATGAGGCGCGACTGTCGCGTGCATCCGATACCAGGTTCCTGGTTCGGATTTCCCGCCCAGGCCCACCAAGCCTTCCATCCCTCCGGGGTCGGTGAATTGGTACCAGACTGAGACTTGTCTGGGAAGGATAGAGCGCTGACTTGTTCATCGGCTGGCCACCGCAAGTCATTGTATGGCCAAATACGCATTCATGTCGCCTCCACGACATCCCGTAGAAGTAGAATGCGCTGGCGCATCCCAGAAGGGGTTGAGTAACGCCGTACTTTATCCTTTACCCTTATCCTTATGTTTTAATTACTAATTTAATGGGTAAGCTTTATTTTATTCATCTATTAATTTTTTAAGTTAAATAAACAAATAAGTTTAAACAGCTATATATCTAGGATTAATTTATTTTTATTTTTATTTTAATATTATTGAATAAATTTTTTATATAAAAATAATCCACCATACAAGTTCAGTGACCATCATTTTCCGTTGAACTATCTTCACAAATGAAAGTACTTCTATATCATTTATTATTCTCTGATAGTATACCATATGATTCGGTGCTTTGAAGCACACAGTATCAGTGGTATACATCATTATTATTATATATCATTAAGACATACTCCACGGATCTCCCTCGATAGAGAGCCTTCGGGCTCTCTTGTTAAGAGGGATCTCGGGCCGCTTGTCGCAGGGCCACGTGGCGCGTCCCCGGGTGGTGGATAGGGGAATTAAACGAGAACCAAATGCGACCGTGTACTGCCCAGAGACGCAGGTGGGATGCAGGGGATGGACTCCTTGCTCCTGCTGTGTCGGGTCGACGCGTTCCTTGTGCGTGGGAGCGGCATGTTCGTGCACAGTGTGCGCGGATGTGTCCGTGACTGTGCGGATTGTAACTGTGTCGGCTCGGCCAAAAGCTTGCACTCGGTAGACTGGGAGTACATGTAAGGCGATTCGAGGCCGCCTTAAGTCTCGCCCCGTCCCTTCGGGCAGTCTGGCTGGCTGCCCGGAGTACCCCGCCCGCACGACAGAGCCTGACTAGCTACCCGTGTTGTATTCCAGTCAAACACAGCAGCACTAAAGGGCCTCATTCCCCTGACCCCGAAAGAGCCCCCATTTCTGCAGCGATGGGAAGGACGAGTACGGAGAGGCTGCTAAAATCTCAGGGCCTAACCAGCCTGCGCAAACTGAGAAGGACTAGGATGACGATCTGTACTTACAACGCCCGCACGCTTGCGTCCGAAACATCCGTCGAGGACCTGATGATGCAAGCCAGGAAGATCAAGTACGACGTCATCGGACTGACCGAGACGAGAAGACACCACCCCCTGCACGCCGCCTACGACTCCGGAGAAGAACTGTTCCTCGGAACATGCGACAGCAGGGGAGTAGGCGGCGTTGGTGTCCTCGTCAACACGCACTTGGCCATGAACATCGATTCGTACGAGTCTCTGACAAGCCGAATCGGACGTCTGCGACTGAAGCGATGTGGCTCCGTGCCAGCCTTGACTGTGTTCGTCGCGTATGCCCCAACATCCGACTACGACGACGAAGACGTCGAGGCCTTCTACGTGGAGCTGGAGAAGTTCTATAAGGAAGATCACACCTTCTACAAGGTGATCGTCGGCGACTTCAACGCCAAGATCGGGCCACGAAGGTCGCCGGAAGAACTTCACATCGGAACCCACGGTTTGGAGTGGAACGAGCAAGGTGAAAGGCTGTCTGAGTTTATCATGTCGACCAAGACCATCCATGGAAACTCGCAGTTCCAGAAGCCTCCCTCCCTACGATGGACCTGGGAATCCCCCGGTGGCCAGTTCCACAACGAGATCGACCACATCATCTTCAATCGCAAGTATTGCCTGACCGATGTCTCCGTTGTCCCCAAGTTCTACACGGGATCGGACCACCGCCTCCTTCGCGCGAGGTTCCGCTTTTCGCGTCAAGGAGAGAAGGCCGCGAAGTTCAAGAAGAGGAATCCCAGAACGACCATCAACTGGGACCTTTACACCTCTCTTGTCGGCCTTTGGGAAGATGCCGTCATGGACAACGTCGACGATGAATACGATCGCTTCGTGCACCATCTCCACGATAGTGCTAAGGAAGCCGAGAGCTTGAAGACCACCAAGAGACGCCTGTCTCCGGAAACTCTCTAGCTGATACGCCAGCGTGGAGCAGCACGAGCGTCAGGCAACTACCAACTGACGTCCGAGCTTGCAAAGCTATGCAGAGCGGCGATAAAGGAAGATCTGAAGGAGAGAAGGGCGGATGTGTTGGCTGAAGCACCAGAGGCAGGGCTGAGCATCCGCAATGCCCGCCGGAACTTCGCCAACTTCAAGACCAAGATGACCGCTCTCCGACGTCCTGACGGAACCATCACCCCTTCCAGAAGGACCATGGAGAAAGTCATCCACGACTTCTACTCCGATCTCTTCGATAGCCACGTCCACCTGCCCCCATGCCATCTTCCGCAGGATGGATACGTCGTCCCTTCTGTTCTGTTCTGTTGCGGAAGATGGCGTTCTACCTTCCGAGATCCGACACGCCATCTCGTCGGTAAAGAAACGTACAGCACCCGGTCCCGATAGGATCAGACTCGAACACCTGAAGAACCTCCCGCCAGCGCTCATCAACACCTTGGCGCGGCTCTTCACACGCTACCTGTCCGAATGCAAGGTTCCATCTCAGTGGAAGACCAGCAAGACCGTCTTGCTGTACAAGAAGGGAGACGTGCACGACATTGGCAACTATCGCCCGATCTGCCTGTTGTCCGTAGTCTACAAGCTGTTCACTCGAGTCATCCTGAATAGGATCGGCCGAACGCTGGACGAAGGACAGCCATGCGAACAAGCAGGATTTCGGAGAGGATTCAGCACGATCGACCACATACACACCATTACGAAGCTCATCGAAGTGTCGCGAGAGTACAAGCTGCCGCTGTGCCTTACGTTCATCGACCTGAAGAAGACATTCGACTCCGTCGAGACTGAAGCGGTCATGGAAGCCCTGCTCACCCAGGGCGTTCCTACTCAGTACATCAGGGTCCTTCGAGAGCTGTACAGTGGATTCACGACCAAGATCTCACCATTCTACGACGACGTCGTCATTGACGTGAAGAGAGGGGTTCGACAAGGGGATACCATATCCCCGAAGCTCTTCAGCGCTACCCTCGAAAACGTCATGCGCGAACTAGAATGGGAAGACATGGGAGTGAAGGTCGACGGCCGGCAACTGCACCATCTTCGCTTCGCTGACGACATCGTGCTCATAACACCGAGCATCAGTCAGGCGAATGCTGGCCGATTTCGATCGTGTATGTGGAAGCGTTGGACTGCAGCTGAATCTTACGAAGACGATGTTCATGAAGAACGGATGGGTTTCTGATGCCCCATTCTCGCTCAACGGAACGAACATCTCCGAATGCTCCAGCTATGTGTATCTGGGTCGCGAAGTCAACATGGCCAACGACCTAGCACCAGAGCTGAGCAGTAGGAAACGAGCGGCTTGGGGAGCTTTCAAGAGCGTCGAAGAAGTCGCGAAGAAGACGAAAAACGTCCGACTCCGTGCCCACCTATTCGACTCCACTGTTCTTCCTGCCCTAACATACGCCTCAGAGACCTGGGCTATACGAAAGCAGGATGAACACGCGATCAGCGTCGCGCAGCGTGGAATCGAGACGACGATGCTCGGAGTGACACGACTCACGCAAGTGAGAGAAGGCCTCCGGAGTTCCGAGCTTCGCCGACGTTCGAAGATCAGAGACGCTGTCGCATGGGCCAAGTCGTCGAAAATTAGGTGGGCCGGCCACGTAATGCGATTCGCAGACACCCGCTGGACGAGAGTCGTCACAGATTGGATTCCGCGGGATGTCAAAAGAACACCAGGACGCCCACCAACGCGTTGGTCGGACTTCTTCGTGAAAGCCCTGAACGACCGATATGACGCTCTTCGTGTCCCCCGAGCGAGGAGGATCCATTGGACCACTCTGGCACGCGACAGGGACGAATGGAGACGCTGCTGGCGCCCGCTCGAGCAAGTCGATGATCAACGGGACGACAGGTGATACAGGTGATAAGACATACTAAGATTCGGGCTTTCCAAAAATGCTACTGACCAACTGAATCACTTTTCGGAGGTGGAAAAATGGTGGATCTGATTTATCCGAATCGGCGTCGGATGCAAACTACAGATGGCACTATTTGATGGCTTTTTAGCTAGACTTCCAAAACTCTCACCACACGCTGGCACAATGTGCCGGATAAATCACTGGCAAGAGCTTCCTTCTTGCCTTGTCCTCTTGCTCCCTGTATGCAAACCGTTCAGTCGTCGATTCACCATCGGAGAGAGTTTGGGTTCGAATCTCGCTGCCTTGGCCAACAGAATTCCGAGAGCCTGTCCGGTAGAGGCCCATTACTTTGCAAAATTCGTCAACGGAAACGAAGCCTGAAGCCGATTTTCGGCTGATTGCAGTTGCGGAGACGAAGTAGCCGCACGGCCAGTACATGTACGCGGGCGGCGGCCGATGACGACAATCGCGTTTTTTTGCGGCGGATTCGATTTGCTGCCACAGCTGAACTCTGCTCGTTTTCCGCGAATCGGCTCGTAACGTGCCGGGAATAGGCTGCGTTTCCAGAGGCTTGACTGTAGTCACCAGTGGTCAGATTAACTGTGCTATTTGCTGGCTGTGAACATACGCTTTTATTTACCCATTTACCTATTTGTTTTTGTTCAACGTCGAGGAGATGCATAGCAATTGGATTAAAAGCAAAGCATGACTCGGTAGCACTCACAGTAGAATGTAAAGATCTTAATAACACGATCACGACAAATTAGCTTTCGACGTCGACATCCGCTGGTAGCGTGCAGAAGCATGCCAGTGGAGTGTTGCTCTCAAATTCAAACTGCGGTTTTGAGCACAATTTGCAAGAGGGCCAAGAAAATAGGTGGGCCTTGCCCCTACGATGGAGCGATTTACATTGGAGCAGCTTTCAGCTGATTAATACGCTTAGTGGTAGCAAAGAAAGATATGCACAATTCTATACCATCAATTCACAGTCAGAGAAGATCTCTCGCACACCGAAGGCTAAAGGAACCTTGGCAGCTTTGGTCCAACTTGTCGTTCACCCTCGATGAGCCTCATTCCTGCTAGGGATGTAGATATGCTCGAGGGAGGAACATTAATCGGTTGCGAAAAACGAAATATTCATATTCTAGTCCATATATACTTGAAAGGAATTGCTGATGATCAAATGAGTACCGTGCTGGTTTTCAGAGCTGCGGACACTTCCACCCCCTAGCAGCTATTTTGTAATGTACTGCGATCTACTACTACGTTGCTTACATTTAGCTGCTTTCTCTAGTAGTTTTTCGTGTCCTGTATCCACACCAATTAGAAACAAGTAAATAATAAACATGTGCAGTCAGAGATCTATCCACTGCTTGATGCATCAACCATCACAGGATGGATGCGTCATGCTTCCCTGTCCTCCCTATACGACACGGATGAGGAATCGCACAGATCAGGTCCTAACAGAGTCAGACCCGAACACCCGAAGAAGCTCCCGCCAGCGCTCATCAACACCCTAGCGCGGCTCAAACATACGTTACCTGCCTGACGCTCTATCTCAGTGGAAGACCGGCAAGGCCGTCTTGCTGTCCAAGAAGGGAGAGGTGCACGACATTGGCAAATATCGCCCGATCTGCCTGCTGTCCGTAGTCTACAAGCTGTTCACTCGAGTCATCCTGAATAGGATCAGCAGAGCGCTGGACGAAGGACAGCCATGAACAAGCAGGATTTCGGAGAGGATTCAGCACGATCGACCACATACACACCATTACGAAGCTCATCGAAGTCTCGCGAGAGTACAAGCTGCCGCTGTGCCTTACGTTCATCGACCTGAAGAAGGCATTCGACTCCGTCGAGACCGAAGCGGTCCTCGAAGCCCTGATCACTCAGGGCGTTCCTACTCAGTACACTAGAGTCTTTCGAGAGCTGTACAGTGGATTCACGACCAAGATCTCTCCATTCTACAACGACGTCGTCGTCGACGTGAAGAGAGGGGTTCGACAAGGGGATACCATATCCCCGAAGCTCTTCGGCGCCACCCTCGAAAGCAACATGCGCGAACTAGAATGGGAAGACATGGGAGCATCGTGCTCATCACACCAAGCATCAGTCAGCGGAGCGAATACTGCTCACTCATGGTGTTTCTGCTCAGTACACTTCGATCGCGTATGTGGGAACGTTGGACTGCAGCTGAATCTCACGAAGACGACGTTCATGAGGAATGGACGAGTTTCTGTTGCCTCATTCTCACTCAACAGAACGAACGTCTCTGAATGCTCCGACCACGTTATTTATATCGCGAAATCAACCTGGCCAACGACCCTGCTCCGGAGCTGGGCAGGAGGAAATGAGCGACTTGGGGGGGGGGGGGGGGGGCGTTCAAGAGCGTCTTAGAAGTAGTGAAGAAGAAGAACGTCGCTCTCAACGTCTATTACATTCCTTATCGTGAGTTCGGTCCTCTCACGCGACTAATGGCTAGAGGTGTCACCTGGATATAAGCTGGATGAGAAGGGAATCAGCTTTGATAGCCTATGTATGTAGGCACGATTGTATGAGATTCAGCTCTATATAAATGAGAAGACAACCACGGCAGCTAGGGTGTTGCCTTAGGTCGTACAAAATCTCTGGAACGTTTTTCTAATCTTTAGAACGTAGCTCGAGTTTGCGGGATGATAATGGAATGGGGGGAATTTATGACCGAATTACCTCGTTGGGATGGGCGATGAGCGAAAGAATTCGCATTGTTTGCGTTCCCTACGAGAGGTGAACGCAATGAGAAATACCAACACGCATAAAAGGGGTCTAAAACGCCGGCGCTCGAGCGAGTGAATCGATGACTAACTGGCCTGTGTTCATGGCCATGGTTATGGATCGCTTGAAATTGAATGCTTCTGGAGAAGTACACACTTTTTCTGCATTATCCTTTAAGCATTTATTTCGACCAATTTTTAATGACTCTTATTGATGATATTTTAGCGAATTGGGAAGGCAGTTTCAGGAACACTCAGCAAATGCCATCAATCAGCTTTCCAGAGGTTCTCTCTGTACGCTGACATAATGGAGTATTCAGGCACGGAGGCCGAACAATGGTCGTTTAGGTGGAATTAACGGCATCGGAAAGTGGGCTTTGAGCCGTCAATCGCCCACGGAGATGAAATGGGCCAAACATCGCCGATCGGAGAGCAGTAATTACAGATCTATACAAAGCCGTCAGTCAGCTCTTCAGAGAGTCCGGGGACGTTCTGTGGGCGAGAAACATTACGTTCTAGCGCCAGCCGGGACTTGAACCCCCATCTCCTGCGAACCGGCAGGAATGCTCTACGCCATTACACTACCTGCTTGGTGGTACAGTCTTGATTGTAAAAAAAACAGCTGTACAAGCATACAACCTTAGCAAGCATCACTTGACGCTTAAAGAAAATGACTTGATCATTATGAGCTTTTCCAGCGTATAACGCCGTATATCTCAAACCAGGTGCTCTAAGTCAGAATCAAATCGACAAACATCCACGCATGCTGGATCAGCCTCAACACTGAAATCCTATCAAACTAAACTTTACTAATAAGACCTTTCTGAGGACAGAATAGACCTCTCGACCTTTGAGAGTGCTCAATTGCAACCCGTTTTGCAGGTGAGCAAAGGCCAAGAGGTCGGCTTTTGAAATTAGCCGTCTAATGGCATGAAACCGAGCGCCCTAGTTCATTAATGACAAGGTTTTCCTAACCGCAGCTTCGAGAAGGTTCCCGAGGAAAGCTGTTCGTCTATCTTCGTCCTTCGTCTTCGGCGTACATCGATGGAAACTTCTGGAGATGGAGATTACCTAACCTGTAGACTTCTTAAGGAATTCAACTCGTTGCTTGGCAAGTACGACGATTTGACGATGCTCTCTGCGCAAGCGTGTAGAAGGGTTGTCACAGGTTATCCGTGAATTTCTCGGCGACTAGATTTGTTGACTTTGCACTGCTTGATTTATATAATAAATAGGATGGTTATATATTCGTGTCACAGATTGTTTGTTGTTGCTTTTAGCGCTGTTTGCGTTAGAATTCGTCTATGATTTAATAAATGGAACAATGTAACAAGATAACTATAAATATAGCTGGCTAACTGTGAGGGACCGCTGCTACAGTTCAAGGCAATTCACGAGACAAAGGTGGAAGTCCTAAGCAAGCCACTACGCAAATACACAGCACATCTGTTCTTTTAATTCAATATTTTCAACTCTGAAAATTTCTTCGGCTGCTCTAGAGCATCGCCAACTTCAATTACGGCCAAAATCGTTTTTTCTCGCGGAAGTCTACAAGTTACATAAGCAAAAACACATATCGAGAAAAAAATTGAAAAACAAATTGAAAAAAATTGAAGTTAAACGCAAGTACATGTGCATTATCGACAAAAGTATGTGTCCAGAAGGAAAGGTGCTGCTGATCATCTGTAAAAAGCGAAATTACCTAAACAGAGATCATATTTGTGAGGTCAACTATAAATGATTACAAGAAGGCACAATCTTAGAATTCAACCTCAAAAACCACACTCAAAAAATTAAGAAATTTTTTGGCTCGTATTGTGAAAACCTGGAATGAGCTTCCCATGCCAATCCTCAGCTCTTCGTAAAAAACATTCAACTACAAGTTAGAATGTTTCTCTAAACGGAAAGGATATTTCTGAAGTTAACTACAATATAGTTTTTTGTGAGAGTATAGAATATAGTTTTTTTTAGTTTAATATAGTGACATTATTTTGTACAAAATATATAACAGCTTTTCAGAGAATGAAATACTGAGAATAGAGCACTTTCCACATTGTACAAATCTTCGAAGAACTTTTGAGGATAACAAAAAAAAAAACAACTTTTGCTATAAACTTTTTTGCAGAGACTTTGTGTCACTTATGGCTTAATAAATATCCTGTTCTGTTCCAAAATTAGGTTTTCAGCAGAAAGAACGCTACCATGTTTCACCATATAATAGCTTTTTAGTGAATGAACTACGGAATCGCTCTTTAAAAAAAGCGCTGTTCACATTATGCAAACCATGGAAACAAACGCTTTTGCTGTCTTTGAATGGCTAAACTTTCTATGTTTATGTTTGCTGTGCTAAACTGATTTTCCATCACTTTGGATCAATAAAATTTTACGCTCCGATTTAGCAAATCTTTAATAAACCACGTTTTGTTGTACTGTTTTGTGCTAAACTGATTTGTATCACTTTTTGCTCAACAAATTTCTACGTTCTGGTTTCGATAATTTTCAAAAAGCCAACATTTCATATAATTTTTATGTAACCTTTTGTGCTAAACGGGCTTTTCATCCCTTTTTGATTCTAAATTTTGATTTCTAAATGCACTATGTTCTATGTTCTACCTTCCAAATGCTTTATTATGTACATGGGAGACTGAGCACAGCAGATGGTAATAGGTGTCTGTGATGGAGGCTTCCTTATTTCATTAAGTCTTTGCCTTCTTATTTGGTGGACGATCATAGAAAGCCCTCTTCATCACCGTGTTTATCACGCCAGAATGTGAAGTCAAACTCCGACGAGGTTCAAGAGCTGAACGATCTCACAGTTTATCCAGTACGCTCAGCCTCTGAATCGCTCTAGTCACTTTGGAACTAGACTTCTGTTAGAGCAAAATTGAACTAGACTGACAGTAGAAGGCAAGAGCGAGGGCGTAATACATAGGATGCACCGATGAGCTCCGCTTTAATGCTTGTTCCATAACTGTTGAACACCTCCTCTTCTGTAGAAGGTCTAGTATTCCTGACATCAGCTTAGGCATGTACTGGTCTATGGGCTGAAGAAAACTTCCTAACGACCTAAACCGGTGCTATTTATTGTATAAGTAGTGTTTCGTAATGATCGTAGTTGGTGTATTAGTATGAATAGCTAGCACATCACAGATTGCTGACAAAACCACGCTTTATTCACACGTGGGAGTCGAACACACACTTTTTCCTCTCTGATCACGATGTAACCCACTGCACCACTGCTGCGGCATTCAAAGGATACTCTCATCTGTTTCTTTCCACCAAGTATTCGGCATTCTCTTCTTGCCCTTCCTCAAACATTTCTGTAGATCCTGTCGCACAAGATTCTATCGGCTGACCGTAGAATAGTCAACGAGAGAACTAAATGGAGTGCACAGAACATCTTAGAAGACACCTCAAACTCAGAGGTGGAAGTGAAGTCGGAGGAAGTGCAGCTAGACTTGATGTTTCAGGTTCGGATCCTGCTCAAGTCTCCAAATCTTTAATGCTTCAGTAAATTGGTGCGAGGTCTGTATAGAAAGAATCAATCACTGAATTGTCCTCTGGATTGCTTGGTCAAGTATGAGTATGAGTAGTAGTATGATCCAAATATCCATTCAAACTGCCTGCACCATATGTAGAATGCACGGCGCATTCTGAACAGTAAATGATTAACGCCGTCCCTTATCCTTCACCGATTATTCCCTTCAGCACTTCCTGTCGTCCGATCCATCTAGTACATAAATTGCTGTGCAGGGTTCCACTTCAATCCCAGCAGCAATACTTGAAGGTACTATTGAAATGTTTAAATACTGAAGGAACTGCCTAAAGCTGGACAAACTGTGGCATCGTTTGAAGGGTCGACCTGGGCTGGCCAACCGAACTGCTGAGTTTAACAACTACGATGCAGAGCAGTCGATCGCGAGGCGCCGCGAGGAAGTAGCTCTCGAAGGGGTTCGGCCAGGGTAAGCGACAAGTATAAAGATCGAAGGACAGTCGTGATCGTGGCCGTCGTTCGCTTTTTCGCGACTTTCGCACGTGTCTCCGCGGCGCCTGGGTTTTTCGTAGCACGACCGGGTGGCCGCTCATCAAACGACCATCGACATGAGATCGTCGTCGTCGTCGTCGTCGTCGTCGGCGCTCGTGGTGACCTTTCACCGCTGGTCGTTCGCCGTAGTCGTCAGGAATCGGCGAGCGGCCGGCGCCCACGCCGACGATACAATCGAATCTTCGTGGCGAACTCCCGTCGCCGTCGGCGCCAACGCCGTCGTATAGCTGAAACGTCATCGACAAATTCCCCACACTTGCTCATGAAGGCGCCAGCATTAGCCCGCAGGCGAGACGACGACGCCAGTGCCATGCCGTTCCAGCCCGAGTACGGTGTTTTTCTCAGCGCTAAAAGTGTACTTTCAGCGATATATCGCGGTAACACACGTCGCCCGGCCACCCACGTAGGCTGGGGACCACCGCTTCGGGGGCGCGGCGTCACGAGCGTGTTTTGAAAGATCGTGGCATGATGCGGGAGGGGTGGTGGTGTATATTCAGCGCGCCAACAACAACCGCAGGTAACCCGCTTTCCATGGCATCAGGCCTCGAATGATGCCGGTAAATGACGGTAGTCACGGGATTTTCACGACCAGCCTCTTATCGAGGTGCGCCGTCGGACCGGTGTGGTTATTCTCGTCGACAGGCGATGGTGATCTAAGGAATAACCTGCAACGGAAGCGACTTTTCCGACGAACCTGGTGACGGGGGACGTTCAGTGAACCGGCGACTAGAAAAAGCAGTTCATTTCTATACCTATCTAATCAACACGTTGCCACCAAGTTCGCCGGAAGCCTCACAGTCTGCTGCGCACTGACGTGGCTGCGCATCCCCTGAGGTGAGATGAACGTATCTGGATGAAGAGGAAGATGCTGATGTGCCGCTTTATCCACACAGATTCGTTATGGCGTGCTGTGTGACGGCTGGCCTTTCCCACACATGCCCGCCATAACGAGTGTGTGGGAATTCTTCTTCGAAATGGTATTCCATTTCCATGTCAAATTGGACACTTTTCAAACCAAATTAGACACCCTTCCGAGCAAGGTCAACGCTTTTGAAATCAAACTAAAAAACTCTCTTCCAAACCAAAACGACCCTCTTCTCCATTAAAACAGAGCCCTCCAAGACGGTTAGAATAATTTTTTGTTAAAGGAAAATTTCGAAAGAATTTCATTGAAATTTTTAAAATTCAAATGCTCCAGTAAGTGAACAAACTCTTTGAAATTTATAAAATTAAATTTTTTTGAGAAAAATAATAAATTAAATTTCGATTTAAAATGCAGGAGAGCGGCAATCATTTAGCGTTTTAAAAGAAAGGAGAGCGCCTATGCACTCGACTGGATCCCTACGCTTTTCAATATCTTACCCAAAATTAAAATTCTTTGTAAATTTAGAACAGTTCATTCACTTAATGGAGCAGGTGAATTTTAAAAATTTCAGAGAAAATCATATCAAATTCTCCATCAACAATAAATTACTCTAGCCGTGCTGACAAGTGTCTACCTTAATCTGGATGATGCCCGTTTTGATTTGGAAGATGTTCAAAGCCCTAAAAATTGCTTAGAAGTGTCCAATTCGGCATGGAAATGCAACACACTAAGTTACAGATATCTTCTTTTCAGAAGCTGCATTTTTAGTGTTCGGGCCGGTACAGGAGTCCTCCCATCTATAGGAAACTACCAATCTTACGAAGTTCTAGGGAAGCTCGATTATGTACAGGTAGGCTTTCCCGGTTGTCAAAGAAGGACATCCAACAATGGTGCTGCGTAAGTTTCTCCAACTAGAGGAAATTGGTTTATGAGGGATTGGTGCTTCCGATTTCCCTGTAAAATACCCACGTTTGTCTGGTGAACTGCTTCATGACCAGTGACAATAGACACTGGAGAAGTCAGTGCTTAAGTCTCCCCATAGGATTTTGGCATTAATTCACCGATACTGGAGGAAGGTGGGAGCTTAGCTAACCAATGCGAGCACATAGCTGAGCCTGATGTGTGCTCGGGGCAAAGTGCATAATACGAAGCAGTACGTGGGTCCTATTGAAGTCTGCATTTACCTTCAGGCCCATAGAAAGAGCCGAAGGAAATTTGCTAAAACGCTTAATGGTCAGCAAATTTCCCCCTTCCTCGCCTTAATTTACTGTTACCCCTAAAATACCCCTGAGAGTTATGGCCTAAATTCTTCAGTGATCTCTTCCTCCTCTTTGAAGACATGATTGGCTTACTAAGTCAATTCAAGAAGTCTTGAATTACGGGTGAATTCGATGTGCAAGCCTTCATGTTCTTCAGGTAATTCTGGCATTCAAAAAATGACCTCGGAGGGATAGATGGTCTCGATACCCTGAACCAAAATCCCTCAAAATCAACACAATTTACCACCTTCACTGTCGCCCACAACGAGGAACTTTCAGACTTAATCGGTCTCTCGAAGGCTTCTCAACGCTTGAGACAAGTCGCGGTAGGGATTTGCTTTCGGAGGAATCTGAACGTCCAGAGAGACTAAACAGGGACCTCCCGCAACAATGATAACGCAGCAACATGGCGTGTTGATTGTAGAGCATTTATAACAGGAACCCCTCTAATTGATCGCTCAAAATATGTTGATTGGTGCCAAAATTGACTTCAAGGCGAGAGAGAACATACAAGAGCGAAGACGAGTGCATCATTTCCTGTTGTCAACGTGGACGCAATCGCTACAACCAACGTCACATTCAATTTCGGCGACAACTGCAATGCGGCTGGCAGTCGTATTTCTGTTGAATGAATGGCGAATAAAAAATGTAAGAATTGGTGGCATGGAAGGCACTCCACTTGGAGCACCATTATCAGGTATCACTGCGCATTCCGGTTCTCCCTTCGTCTGTGCAACTGGACACATATTGAGGCTGAAGTGGCATTTGCTAGCGCATCAGGTGGAAAGAACGAATGAAAAAGAGGACGCCTACATTTTTGAAGCAAAGCTGGTTCCTCTCAGTCAAGATAGATGAATACAGCCTACAACAGCGAGAGTCGATTTCATAGCGAATTTTCAGCCCCGTGTTTCGGTGGTTTCACGGACTTTGCAAAAGACATCTTTCTCCTATTTGAAGTTTGGAGGTTCTCGCTGTTGCAGGTTGCATTCATCTATCTTGACTGTGCGGAACGAGCTTTGCTTGTAGGTGTCCTCTTTTTCATTCGTTCTTTCCACCACACGGTTACTGGCTTGAATGTTAGTGGAGCAGCCCATTTGGGTATGGTTTAGTTGTATATTTGATATGCATGAAGGTGTTGCTGCCGACCAAACCTAAATTGGTATTATTCTGTTGTCCTCTTTTTTGAAGCACGGTCTGATTCACAGTTGCACGGTGATTCTTTTGCTTCATATTGGAGAACACCTCTTCATGTAAGAGATGAAAATAAAGCACGGCATCACTCCATTCTTCTTAGGATGTGACACGCATTCTACTTATACGGGATGTCGTGGAGGACAGTTGAGTGCGTACTTGGCCTACACAATGACTTGTGGTGGTCAGCCGATGAATAGTGCACTGGTTTATCCACTCCAGATAAGTTCGACACCAAGTCACCGATGCTTGGTTGGCCTAGGTAGGAAATCCGACCCAAGAACCGGGTACATGCGAAAGCCGGCACCTCCTCCGACTGTGCTCAACGCGCCTTCACATCCTCTTGTATGCATATATTATTATTATTATTTATTACGGTGTTTAAGACACACGTCATAAAACGGACAAACACAACAAACATAGAAGAAACACCCAAACAATTAGGAATATGCTCACCATAAAAGACTAACAACATAACCATTTCTTCTTCACAAATCGTTTGAAGGAGCCATAGAACTTCTCAGTTACTTCAAAATTGTGTTTTAGAGCTAAGTATGAGGAGGCGGCCCTGCACGTAAAAGAAGAAGACCTTACGGTCGTCTTAGGAGTGCGGTAGGAGATCTTTTTAGAATCACCTCTCGTTACCGATGGCAAAATGTTATAAAACTGCGAAACATCAACGTCCATGATCCCTGATAAGATTTTGAAGATAACACAAACATCTCTTAGCTTCCTACGCGACTCCAACGTGTGGAGATTAAAATATTTGTTTCTTATGCGTGAGCGAGGTATCCTAGAATAGAGGAAGCTTCCAGATCTAAGCAATATTTTCCTCGTGTAATTGTTTCGAACCTTCTCAATAAGATTGATATCCTTCTTTTTGAGAGGGGAAAAAACAGTAGAACCAGTTTCGACAATCGGTCTAACGTATGTTTTATAAGCTTGTAGCAACACAGCGTTGTTGCGAGTGGATAACCCCCTAAAGATCTGGAAAGTACGTGATTGAGCTTTTTTCTGGATTACCTTTAAATGCTCAGAAAAATCCAGCTTTTCGTCATAGTAGAATCCTAAGTCTCGTACCGCTGTAACTCTGGAGATAGGGTTGTCATATATTTTATAATCTAACGAAGCCGATGAAGATCCAATTCTCATAAACATAGTTTTTTCTGGGATAAAGGTAGACTCCATGTGCTGGACCACTCCTGCAGCGTATTAATAGCAGTCTGCAACGAGATTTGGTCCTCAGATGTTATAACTTCTCGATAAATCTTGATATCATCAGCAAACTGTTTAACCACAACATCACTGCCATTCAGTAGGTAAGGAAGATCAGCTGTATAGATGATAAATAATAGTGGAGAAAGCACTCCTCCATGAGGAACGCCGCTCATAACCTGCATGCATCTAGACAACGCGTCACCCACTTTTACCTGGAAGGAGCTCCCACTAAGAAATTCCTCCAACCACTTACAAATCACTGGATGAACACCAAGTCTAGATATCTTGTGCAGCAATTTCCTATGACCAACACGGTCAAAAGCCTTCGCAAAATCAAAGTATACTACATCGCACGCCTTTTTCATGTCCAATGTGGCCGTCCAATCATTTATGCACTCTAAGATATTTGTTTCAACTGATCTCCCAGGTATGAAACCATGCTGACTCCTTGGTATCATTCCATTAGTCATGAGGTATTCAAGAACATGATTTTTTAAGACCTTTTCGAACAGCCTACAAAGGAATGATGTGATACTTACAGGTCTATAGTTATTGACATTATTCGCAGGCTCCTTTTTCAGTAATGGAGTTACAAACGAATGTTTCCATCTCAGTGGGACCTCAGCATACATTAAAGATTGGTTAAAAATATATGACAGAGGACCTACCACTACATGAGCTATCTTCTTAATGAAAAATGTAGGTACAAGATTTGGTGTTAACGAAGATGAGTCAGGCCACTTCATCATAATCTCGTACAAAAGATCTTCTTTAAACCATGGAAAGGTAGACATAGGTTTCAACACTTCTGGGCTATAAGCTGGAATAGAATCATTATCAGCAAGAAACACTCCACGAAATCTTTCAGCTAACATATTGGCTTTGTCCAGATCAGTAACCGCTACCTGATCACCACTCCTAATGCTGCTAATGAAGTTACCACCCTTAAGCTTCTTATTGAGCAGTTTGTGAAACCTAACTTTGTCCCTCGACTCAACAATTTTCTTTTCTATAGAATTGTTGTATTTCTCCAGCGCTTTATCGAATTTCTTAGCAAAAAACCTGTACCTTTCCCAGTCCTGCTCATCCTGAGTGCGCTTTGCCTCCATAAAAGGCAGTCCCGCTGATCTAACATGTTTTGCAGATAAGTTGGCAACAATGAATATTTCACGGCCACACGCCGCCATGGCACAAACAAATAGAGATATTGCTGAGTGCAAGGGGTACAGAAAAGGGAAGCTCCGCTTGAAGCCCCTCGTGATCAAGCGTTGGTAGGGACTGTAAAGTAAGAACTTAGTTTGTTTCTTGCTCAGGCTACAAAAACATGTGAGCTGGTAGAACCCTCAAAAGGACTGTCAGACAGTTTTGAAGATAAGTAGAGAGCACAGCACTTTCCTAAGGGATATAAGAGATTAGCCATGATCCTTCCCTTTGTGTTCTTTCATAGCTGTACAAGGCGCTAGTTATTAAACAGTAATCACATAAACTTTTAAGGATGATGGTGTCTACAATCTATCGCATTTTCTAAGGATGAAGTTACGTTAGCTGTAATAACCCAGCAATATTCTCTAAGAGGATCCACGACACCGCTTAACCGTCACCTTTGTGACCCTGTAATTGGAGATACAACGGGCGACGAGACGCTGCCCTCTGACCTCGACCTAATCCTTTATGGGGACCATCTGGCCCCCACGAACAACGGCTCATTCGGCTCTCTGAATAAGAGAGGGGACGACCAGTAATGGCAGAAACGGGGCGCATTTCATGCATAGACGATTTCCTGCTCCCATGACCACCACACTTTCAAAGGGCTAATGTCCGTCCCACAACAATTCTGACCTTCATTCAACCTTTTTTCGTTCTACCTCCTTCCAACAAACGTAACTCTTGAATTTCTAATGGAAAGCACGGGAAGGGAAAGCAGATCGCTTCTAGAACGAGCATTCCTGTCGATGGACAAGTTCAGAAATACAGATTCGATTCACCCTATTTAGAAAAGCGATCACGATGTCTTATTTTCTCGAAAAAGCTTGATGCCAAGTTGTTTGTCCACCAATAGAGTTAGATAGGAACCGCTTGGCTTCGGTCCGGTGCAGGCTTTTCTTCGCTAGTTGCTCTCCTTACCTCTGTGAAAACTTCCTCCCTCAGTCCCGTTAACTTTCAACAACGTCTTTCCGCCAAGGACCAAGCTAGTTAGCAGCAACTTTCTTCGTTAAAATTTCCTTTTGATTTCTATAAAACAGTTCGCTGCTAATAAACCGGTTCCTATTCTTTTCCTCGAGAAAAAGTTCAGAAGAAGTTGTAGAAATACGGTCGTTTAGCTCCCGACGATTGTAATTGCCTAGTCGAGCTAATAAAATTCACGATTTACGACCGCAGTAAAATTCCCATCCGCTCGTTGATCAGCTTCAGCAAATATCTAGGTCGCTTAGGTGATAACGGCAGTGGACGTCCACTGTTCAGTTGATAAGAGATTTCCCAGAAAAAATGCCGTTCACGTACGATAAACAACGCGCTGTAGTTCGCGCTATCGCGGACAAATTCCCATAGAGAATATACCTTTCAGAATTCTAAAAACACAGACAGATGAAGTCAATAATACTCTTTCGGCGATAAGCGAGTGGGAAACACCCACATCGTGAGTCCTAGAAGACGAAAGATGAGAGGGAACGGTGTACAATCAACTTTCCAAGGAAGAAATGTCACAAGCGCCTTAAATTCGGTATAGAGGTTAATGTTTGCTATTCCTTGCACAAGAAAAATATCACGAAAGAGGTATGTATGTGGAAAATCGGTCAATTTACTATTGTTGTTGGACTTGGTGGACAACTTTTGGGGTGTGGGTGGGAAGTTTGGAAACATTCTTGAAAGCAAGTGAGGTAATCGTTTGACCATCTTGTCCAGCCCTGCTTAGAATATCGAGACCGTATTTCCAGTCTCTGATCAAATCGTTTCTGGCAGTGTAAGAAGGTTTCTATTCGTCTGCCACAATAAATAAATAAGTAAATAAACAAATAAATGTGGTAATGAGATTCCACAGGGAAGCTGCACAGAAGACCATAAAGTAAGGCAGGAGAACTAGAGATTTAGATGAAGGATAGGGGCGGTTACTGCGCCATGCATACACCCAGACTTCTCAAGGTCCACTTTGTCGATTCGTTTCCAAAGTTTGAAATCAGATTCTGTCCTTTGCAGTACGACAGAGTGCATACGTTAAAGTAAGGTGAACAGCATAAAGGTTACGCTAGTCAGGTCCCGGTGGAAAAACGTAGGCGCGAAGCAAATCCAGGATGTTCTGTAGGAGAAGGAGCGTGGATACCCGCAGCATACTTCATCCAAACTCCTGAGATACGCCACACACTTTATTAGATCGGAAAGAAAGCTTCACCGTTTTCAACTTCTCACTGCACATAACATTCAGTGAAACTTGATTCTAAGTGGGACAAGTTAACTAATGAAAAACACATTCGATCTGCCTTCGCTATTTCTCCTGCGCCGACGAGGTTGGCAGGTAGAAATATCTATTTTCGGGATGACCTATCAACCGTTTCGTCGCCTTCAGAGGCACGGCTTTCCACCCCGAATGTAGCAATGCCACTAACATTCGTGAATAATAGACAGGAGCGAATCAGCACTAGATTAGAGTAGCATTACAGTAGTCCATTGGATTTGGCGTATCTAAACTATTGGAAACTACTTGTGATTGGTGAACAGTTAGGCATTGAGCACCCATGAACTGTGGGAATACATATTTAACATCATCTTGTACATGAAGCGCTGAGATTTCTTCTACCCCAAATTTCTCAGACATGCAAAAAATGGCGCTACATAAGCGGCATGTTCAACGCCTACGGAAATCAGGTAGAACTTTAAATTCCAAATTCTGCAGTCTTTGTTCGGCTGTGCAGTTGGCTAGGCACGGTATATTTACCCGCAGAGGAATTCTTGTTCAAAATTCTCGGAAAACCTCCAAGTTGAGTGAAAACTAAAAGATGCTCGTTCCTGTTCCAGTATAGAAGGAAATCAGAGGCCGCCGTGAGCACTAAACTTGTTTAGGCGCCAGATTATCGAGTACGGACTAACAATAAGTGAACATCTATCTTCTCCTTGTACAGGAAAGCTGTTCAACGGGATACTTTCGCTCAAGCAGTCGGATAAATTACGGGGGCCTCACTTGAGCTCCGCCTTATCTGCTCCCATTAACGATCTTCTATTCAAGCATGGCTTTCCACCCTTTAAGTGTTGGTTCTCTCGTTCAAAATGCCTTCTGCAAGACATGCAGAAGTGCAGTCAGAGGAGGCGCTACCGGCCGTGTGCACCTCTAATCGAGTTTGTGGGTTCGGGTCTCGTCCCTAGGCCAACGAAGACGTCCATAACTTCGGAGTTGGCATAGGGAAGGATAAAACACTGCTTGTCCTTCGGCAAAGGTTAAAATTCACTGCATATGTCATTCAAATTACTTCTACGATATTCCGTAGAAGAGGAGTAGATGGTGCATCCCAGAAAGTGATTTACCAATTTCGCTCTCTCCCCTTTAGATCAGCGTTGTTAAACTTTTACACCACCACAACGTAGTTTCTAGACTTTGATTCAATTCTAACATAGCGTTTTTGTTCTTCAGAAGGCTGCATGACGGAAATATGGGTGTGTGGTCGCCACGAGGAGGGTGTTACACTCTTCAACTCCCTTAAAAAGTCTCGCATACTCTATGTTGATTTAAAGTCATAACGGTTCTAAAACCGTCTACCTCTTCTTGTATTACAAAACATAGACGAATGCGGTAACATTCGAAACGGTTGAAGGTTTCAAATCGACCTAACGCATAAAAGCGATGGAAGCATTTTGAATTCGTATTTCGCGACTTACTAGCCATTTATTTATTTACCAGAAGTCCAGCGGCCTAGCGGCTGCCAAACATCTGGCTGAGGGCTTCGCCACAAGCCCCGAGAATAGAGTACCCCACCCGTTTCCTCTTCTTCTTTAGGCCCTCTTACTCTAATTACAGTGCAAAACTTATATTACTATATAGAATGGTGTGGCCGAATTTGGTAGGAGACAGAATATTTAAAAATGCCCCTATGAAGGCTATCCGTTATCTATCTCATGAACGAATTTATTCCTCAAAATACCCTTTCTACGTGGCAAGAAACAGATCGTGGTAGTCCCAATCCGAAGTGCTTAATCTGCAAAATCAAAAAAAATCTGTATTGGCCGACCATTACTACCATTTAATGTCCAACGGCAATAATACTCCGATTCCTGTAGTTATTCTCACCCTCCCCCGCCCCCACCTTGCCCACGGGCCGGCAGAGAAACGGAGTTAGAGTCAAACACGCGCACGCTCGTTACACGAAGGAAGTAAAAAGTGTGCTGAAAATCCAACGCATGCCGCATAAAGTCTGATCTGTGGCACGTCTTCTGCATCTGAACGCACGTTATACGACATTATCGAAAGACGTTCAGAGTCCTGACGCATGCTGCATAACGTTTGTGACACAGTTGCTGAGTCCTGACCCAAGACCTGCGTCGGCGACAACAGCGTCGCAGATGTATGACATAGGCCTAGCAACGTCTTCTGCACCTCGACACATGGGGAACGGCGTCTGTAGCGTCTTAGAAAACCCGACGCCCGCTGGACAATAGTGATGGTGAGAGAAAGCTCTGGTCCTCCCTTACTGCTGCACTTCCTTCCCCCTCAGTGGTCCGCTTCGCTGGTCCCCTTTTACTGGTCTCCTCTTCCTTTATCCACCCTTACTGGTCCCGTTTATTCTGAATCCGTACGCACGTTTGACGACGTCTACGGCAGGCCTTCTGAATCTCGACGCACTTTGGACGACGTTTTTGGCACGTCTTCTGCATACCTACGCACGTGGGACGACGTCTTCATCAGGTCTTCTGATTCTCGACGTACTTTGGATAACGACGTCTGCGGCACGTCTTCTGATTCCCGGCGATCCGCCCTTGGTCCCCATTCGTACCCTGACGCGTTGCCCGCTGAACGTATCGTAAACTTGGATGATCCGCTGCCAGGGTTATAAGTTCGCCAGCAATCTAAGCTCAAAGAAAATCCGGCTGGCATTCGCCGCTCTGTCGAAGGCATCCCTTGGCATTAGTCCCACCTCCTCGTACCTGACCACGTGACCCACGGAATAAGCTAATTATGTATAGTAAAATTATGTAAAGTAAGATTCTAATTTATGGCGTGAATCATCGCTCGGTGCCACACACCTCCACTATGCAATGCATAATAAAAAGGAATAAAAGACGGCGTTACTCAATTCCTTTTGGGATGCACCACGCATTCTACTTCTACGGGATGTCGTGGAGGCGAGTTGAATGCGTATTTGGCCATACAATGACTTGCGGTGGCCAGCCGATGAACAAGTCAGCGCTTCATCCTTACCAGACAAGTCTGGTATCAATTCACCGACCCCGGAGGGATGGAAGGCTTGGTTGGCCTGGGCGGGAAATCCGAACCAGGAACCTGGCATCGGGTGCACGCGAACGCGCCCTTCAGGCAACGTAACTATGCTACATTTATCTTGGTTGAAACCGAACCTACTGCTTGGAAATAAATCGCTAGGAACACATTCAACCTCAAAAGTATCTAAGCTAGCGAAGTTTGAGTGTTGGTGTACGAATTTCCTAAATCGACAGAGACAAATCTGACCAGGTGAGGGAATCTGGTGAGGGACATTTTCTCCGAGCAGTCGTCGAAAAAGGCGGATGGTTCTGTCCGAGAAGAAATTTGATCAGATCTGGCTCTCACTTTTCGCAACTGGATTGGTGGATCCGTACTTTGTACTAACCCCAGGTAATACAGAGAAAAGTCCGAGGTTTATTTTTGAGCTCTACTTCTCAGTATTTTGAACATCATCGAATTGTATTCTTCTATTCCATATGTACAGCAAGCCCACTTGTATAGCTCGGGTTTCACTGTCTAGAATGGAGGCCTAGTCCACCAGGCAAAACATCTCAGCATCAGTTGTTTGCTAGTGAGGTTATTCTGGATTTTTTACAGCAGAGCAGCATATCTTTGCGTTTGTTAAGGGTTGAACACAGTAGTCCCACTTTCAATGATTGGCCTTATGAACACTTTATAAGCTCTTAAGAGAACCTTGGGATTTTTGGTTCTGAACATCCGAAAAACGACGTAGATACGAGCCATACATTTCGTTATTAGAATGTAGTAATGTGGTCGAATTCCACGTTATTAGAATGTAGTAATGTGGTCGAATTCCAGCTCTGTTCATGAGATAGCCGTGACGAAATCTCTAACCTCGTCCACCCTTTTTGTGGCGGACCCGATGGAATATGTCACGGTTTTACTCCCAATGACGAAAAGCTGAGCTTATCGTTCCTAACCAAACAAAGCTGCTACCTAATCACTGCCCTGCATGAAAGGAAGGCCTGTAAGTGATTCCATCCTAAGCCGGTTGCGTTCAGGAAACAACGCTCTGTGGCGATTTCACTACAGGGCGATTCATTTTGAAGCACTAGTCCCGCTTCAGTTCAATTTGAGTGGGACCAAAGTAAGATAGCAACATAGCATGAAAGCGATTCCGACAGGATTCGACATACGACGACATTGTTAACTGGAGCGACACCGCTTCATGCAGGTTGGCGCAGCAAGCTTGAACTGTTCACCAATTCGATGAGGTCTAAAAGTACACACAGAACTTCTGCCCCTATCAGTGACCTGCTTAGTTGCCTGCTCATCTGTTCACTATTTCCTTCACCTCTCGTGAGTCAACATATATTACGCTGTAAACCGAAAAAGACAAACCGGCACCAGACCAAAACCTTGGTAAGCAATGTTAAATTTATGGGTTATTACAAGAGCATGAAAGTGTTCTAGGCAGCATGTGTTCAAAATGAAGCGAGTTCGGCGCAATCCGTAGGGAGATCCGGTTTCGTGCGAACGCGAATGATGGTTGGGATTTTAATTCTCAATTTCATATAATTTTTAATTTGTTTAACATTTCAATTTTTAAATCAAGCGCATGCCGTACAAGTCTTTTATCTCACCGGGATATTGATCGTTAACATCAAACCTGTTTGAGAAAAACGAGCTGTCGAGTAGACCATCGCCTGAGCTCATTAGTATGTAGTTCAGTGCGGCCAATATGCGCTCGGAATGTCCCCACAATCCCATATGGTAAAATACGTTGCACAACCCAATGGGCTAGATTCACTCCGATTGTTGATCTTCACTCTTTGGCCAGTCAGGTAAAAATTCGAGGCCTTAACAATTAAAATGGGGCTTTTCGTAGACTCCTGTCCAAATTTTCTACTGTTTTCGGCATCTCATCAGCAATGTTGTTGGCACATAAAAAACGGGCTCGCCTGTAGGGCTTTTTGACAAACATTAGGCTAATTAGGGAAATGCTTTTCCATTTTTCAACGCAGACTCAACATTTAGCTTCATGACACATCAGTGACCTTTTCAACGACATTCCAACTGCCGGCTCTCGTCCCTTCGTTCCGCACAACTGCAGACGTTTACAAAGTCTCGACGTCGCCGTTTTGGTTGCCAAAGTTTAAGTGACGTGCACGACGGTTTATGAGGAACTCTTAGTGGGTGGGAAACCGGACCAGAGTAATGCGGTTCTGAAAAGAAACTCACGCCACAAACCAGTTCTCTCTCCAGATTTTCTACAATAGAATTGACACATCGAACTCGTTGCCCTCCAGTCAGTTTACTAAGTAAATGTAGTCTCTAGGACGTGATGAGCGGCAAGAAGTTCGTGTCATTCTGAGCTTTCAACCTTGCAGCATCAGCAACACCTCTGTAGGTACAGTGCAATCAGTGATCTCGTCTAGGCTCGTGATTTAATAAGAAGAGCATGGGAGAGTGGACAGAAAGTATTTGAGCTCAATGAATTGTGTTGGTATTGGAAACTTCGCAACTATGGCCACCATCGCATGCTTGTGAAGCAGCCCAACGCAGTAGCAACGAGGAAATGTCAATTTCGAAAATGGAGTCGGTGAAGACATGAACACCTCCTCTCTGATACTGACTTGTTACAAACTCCAGGAGGAGCTAGACAACAGAGGACGCCTTGTATCGAAGCTGTACGTACTTACGTAATAATAGCCTATCAAATCTATCCAACTGGGACCTTTTACTCAATAGATTTTCACGCGTATTTTGTCGTTCCGAAGGATTCCATGCAGCGGTGTCCTTGGAAACAGTCTTTCTATTCGTGGAAAGTCATACTATAAGAAGATGAGTTTCGACGTCAATTAGCCCCTCTTCAGGATGATCCGAGAACTCTACTTCTACGATGTCGTCAAGGCAGAACACCTTACATGACCTATACAGGGAGTCCAAAAATATTAGGTTGGCAACTAATTTCGTGGACTCTCAAGAATCTTCAGCGAAACTCTTTATTAACAAATAACTAATGACAATCTTTAATCAAAATAAGATCCCTCAGAACGCAGAAGTCTTTCCCATATATCAGGTAGCTGGCCTATCCCACGGCCATAGAATTATTGTGCTTTTAAGGCCAAGAATCTTTGGAGGTGCATTTTGACCCGGTCTACATTATTAAATCGTCTTCCAACCAAGAAGTACTGCACCGAATTAAAAATGTGGTAGTCACTCGGCGCAAGGTCTGTGCTGTAAAGTGTATGAGTTTGACGCTTCCAGTCAAGGTCTTCTATTTTTTGAGACGTCCGGTTCGCTACGTTCCCTCCGTTTGGTGGTGTCAAGAAGGTACTATCTTCTGGGAGCTCATCAAGAGCAGTTCCAGCATTAATGCTGTAATCTACTCTTCTCAACCTGGCCGCACGCAGGCTGAACTCCGATGGAGTCGGTTCAGACAGATTTTCAGGAGCGGAATTATTTATCAGCAAGATAACGCCAGATCACACGTTACGAATCGGGAGCTTCAAAAAATCGAAGACCTTAGCTGGGAGCGTCTAACTCACCCACCTTACAGCACAGGCCGTGCGCCAAATGACTAGCACCTTTACAGCCCGCTGCAGCACTTCTTGGTTGGAGGACGACTTATTAATGTGGACCATGTCAAAATGCACGTTCAAGGATTCTTGGCTTCAAAAGCACAAGAATTCTACAGCTGTGGGATGGGCCAGGTAGCTGATAAATGGGAAGCAGTCCCACGTTCCAACAGATCTTACTTTGGTTGAAAACTGTTATTTGTTATTTGTTTATGAACACTTTTGTTGAAGGCGCTTGAGAGTCCACGAAATTAGTTGCCAACCTAATATAAGCAGAGTTTACATCGTAACAACAAGCTCATTCTATTTTCTGACTTACAGCTTTAAAAAATCAATGCGCAGTGGAGCTTTTAGCTAGAAAAACTCCGCAGCATGTAAAACGTAGGGATAGCACCACTTATCCGGGGTTTAAACCTCCTCAAGAACAGACTGAAAATTGGCAGAAGAGTTGCCCTGAAAAAAAGTACACCGACCGAAAAACGGTAACTATCTCGACTGGTCATATACATATTAGGTTGAGTCACAAGTTTTGCAACAAAATTTTTCTTCCAACAAGAATGAGAATATTCTACAAAAGAAAATTGATTGACTTAAACGAAGAAATCCCCGTTATTCTCAATGAGCTTCTTCCGCTTTTCATGAACTGAGTGGATTACATCTCCGTAGAATTTGGTCGGTTTCGACTTTAAGAAGTCGTGCACCACCGCAGTGACCTCATCGACTTCGGCGGCGAAGCGCCTACCATAGATGGAGTGATCCATCGACCGAAGCAGATGGCAGTCAGACGGCGCAATGTTGGGGTATATGGTGCTGGCTTGATTTTGGTCCAGCCCAATTCCTAGATTTTTCCAGCGTTTGAAGTGCCGTAAGCGGTCAGCTCTTGTTCTGGTGGTGAAGCATTGCCTTGTATCGACTTCTTTCTATACTAATATTCGCTGGTACTAGACGAGTTGTTGGCAAAGCGAGCGTCGAAGATGGTCTGACTACGTGGAGCAGCTCCGGGTGCCCTGGACCACTACGCATCCACCAAACGCACAGCAGGACCTTCTTTCGGTGGAGCTCCGGTTTTGACCTCAGAACCACCAGCTCGTTGCGTTTCATCTATTGCTTTCCGGCTTTGCAGTTGCAGTGAAGCATCCCCTTTTCATCGCTGACAAGGGTTCGTTCCAGGCCTCCTCGCTTGAACCGGTGTCGGGGCTCTCGGCAGTCGGAAGCACAACGATTTGTTTGGGTTTCCATCAAAGCATGAGGCACTGACGAAGGAGATTTTGGCGATCTTCCAATCTACTGCAGCCGACGAGCGGTGGTTCATTGGGAGCTGTGGAGATCAGCGGGCAGTCGTAGTGTGGTTTGAGATGAATTCGGCTAGATGAATTCGGACTCCTTGTTTACAGCAGTTGACCTTACTGGGAGTGGTTTGTCTTTATTGCCCTTCTGGGCGGAAAGGATCTGCTGATACCATCTCCAATAATTTATTCGATTAGGAGTGGACCTGCCGGTGACTACCTAAATGTGTTTGACCTCCGTCGCTGGGTTGCCGCAGAGTTTGAACTAACTGAAAATGAAATCACACACTTTTTCACTCTTAGTGGTCATTGTTCTAGTGAATAAAATTTTTAGATAACGCAAGGAAAATTAGCGATTCATAACTCAAAATGATTGTCTGGAAACAAGCTTCCAAACAGAAATGCTTCAGCGGGTTTACTTTGAATTCCGGAAAAAACAGAAATGTTACAAAATTTATGACTCAACCTAATATCAATAACCGTAAGGGTTTGCAAATCTGAGGAAGATCATAAACACTGAAACGTTCTGAGTTGCAGTATCGCTTATCAGTTATCAGATTATTTCAATTTCAGAAGAAAATTATCAATAATTAAGAAATTTATAAAAGCAAAACCCTTTCAGTGAGTACGCAATGGTAATAGAAAACGTTATAAAACACACAGCAACCGTATAGTGGGTAGAACTGATAGTCGATATTACTACCCTCACATAGTTACTCTTAAGGAACATTGTATTGTGTGCAGATTCTTGATAAGATGAAGCCTGAAGTTATAATGATGATAATGCATTTGAAATATTTCTGTGATCTTGTGATAGGCACCTCATACCTGCTCTGCATGTGAAGTACCAGGCATAAGATCTGGCTTTCGGTCGGGTTTTAGCTTCACTCTACTGCAAGGTTTTAATGAACCAAATTCTTTCTTCACGTTAACGTCCGCGTTGGTACATTTGTAATAAAGCAAGGGGCATGCAAACCTCAAACATCTAGTGACGGGATACAGGATAGCGTGTTCCAAAAAGTGCATTGCACACACCCCTGGTCCACCAGCTCCCGACCGTTTTCCAATTTCTCGTTGTTGAAGAAGTGGTCTTATCCTACGCACACAACTTTAGGCGACTTCGGGTTGATTCGACCTAACTTGATCTGCACGTGAATTCATTGGATTCGGGACCTCGTATCAGTCCTTGACAATCTTCGACGATTTCATTCATTCCATGCATGCGCCTCTTATAATCTCCGGCACAGTGTGTGTTCCATTAAGCTATCATGAGCTCTGAGCTCCTGAGGAAGATTAACTCACTCGCACCACAAGCTGATGTCACGTTGTGAGCGGCTTAGGAAATGTGTAGGATGAGCAGCTTTCGATGAAAATCCGCCTTAGCAAGCCAATGCGTGAATGTGGCAATCATATAATAGCGTACGCTAGCAAAAACAAAACCAAAAAAGGAGCGGTTTTGGACATCGCGGAAAATAATCTCGTCGTTCTGCTATTCATTTAGGATAGCTGTGGATTAACATATGGTCTGCGGTTTATCACAAGCAAAGGAAAACTGAGGCTTCTTATCGAAAGCTAATTCTCCAGCCAGGGAACGGTTTCTATTAGGTTGGAAAAAAAGTCTTTTCATTTTTTTTTCAAAGATTTATTACTTCACAACTACAAGGTCAAATCAACTGAGATAAACTCCATTTTGTTCCACTACACTTCTCCAAAGACTGGGTAATTTTCCAATTCTTCTCGCTTAAAAGACTGCAGTTCTGGAGTCGAACCATTGCTGAATCCAATTTTTGACGTCTTCATCCTCTTCAAAATATTTCTTTCCAATTTCTTGCTTGAGAGCACGGAAGAAATGGCATTCGGTAAGGGCGAGTTCAGGGCTATACGGTGGATGTGGCATACCCAGCAAAGCTCCTTTATTGTTTTTCTTGTGAGTCTTGCAACATGTGGCTTTGCATCGTCATGCAGGATCATCACCTTTGACGTCTCCGGCCTGCTTTCTTGGAGAGTTGCGACGACTTTGTGGAGTTGGCCGCAGTATGTGACAGCAGTAAGTGTTTCTCCACTTCTGAGAGTTTTCCAGTAAATCACTCCTCTGACATCCGACCAAACAGTCATGAGAATCTTCCTTTCGTGAACATTGGGCTTGAGATCAGACTTAGGGCTCTCTCCCTTTTGTACCCATTGCCTTTTCCTCGGAAGTTGGCACACAGAACCCAGGACTCTTCGCCTGTCACAATCCGCGGAAGAAACGATTTTCTTCCTTATCTGTACAGAAGGGAAGCAGCGATGGAGAGCCGTCGACCTTTCTGAGTGTCTGACAGGGCATGTGGAATCCAAGCTCCAAATTTCCATGAAAGCCAAGATTCTTCAGATGGATTCCCACTATCCTATGAGACACTTCGAGCTTCTCTGCCAGTTGACGTGTCGTCTGCCTACTATCGGTACGAAGAAGACTGAGTAGTTCAGTGCCGTCCAATTCAGTTGGCCCTCCTGACCTTCTTTGTCTTCGAGTGAATAATCTCCCTTTAAAAACTTTCCGAACCACTCGTAACAGGCGCGATGAGTAGTAGATCCCAAGCCATATATATGGTTAATTTGGTCTGCTGCCCGACGTGCTGTGGATTCTTTAATGAATTCATGAAGAATGCCGTGCTGAAAACGGCCATGAGGTAGATCTGGCATTGAGTTCGGAAGATTGGATGGATAACGAATTACAAGAAGAGTCTTAACCTGTGTCTGCGTGCGAACGGTAGACAAGTGTGATAGGATTACGAAATCAGCAATCAACGTTGGCTAGTGCGTTTACAAGGGGAAGGGTAAGAAAAATTTCGAAGTGTGAAGAGACTTTTTTTCCAACCTAATACCTTCCATGGAGCCTTGATCGGAGCCTTACATAGGTAGAGATAAATGGAGCCTAAGATGCTGATTACAAATACTGTCCTCTCTCGCTATAAAGCTCCTGGATAAGAAGCTGTACCCCCGCTTACCGTATATATTTCCGAGAGCCAACCAGCCTTCCTTCAAGCAACACAAACTAGCTTCACAATACGCACTGGATATAACGCCAGTCCCGTTATAACTCTGTGTCCAAAGTGATTCCCGCTATAGCTCAGTTCCTCTCCCACACAGAAACTGAAGGCGAGCTATGTGTATGCTGACTGCCTCTGCGGTCATACCTGTCCATTCTACGGCGTGGTTCGTAGCCACGAATAGCAGCCCTGCGACAACGCATTAGATGCATGTCGACGTTTTTCGCACGAGCAAGGCCTGCAGTAATGTGTTCGTAGCCAGCAATATACCGGCACATTCTAAAGGCCCTATCTAAACTTCCGACGCCGAGCGACGCGATGGCATGTATAGTGCCAAAAAGTTCGATCGCGTCGCTGGATCAATGTGGCCACAATACGTGGCGTCGCGTCGCTGGGCGTGTAAGTATAAACGGGGCAAAAGGCCTCCGCGCTCCTTTGCGGCAAATGGGCGGCCCTGTCCTTAATCATAGGCAAGAACGCAGAGCTTGCCGCGGCGGCAAACGGCGGCGAGCGCTGCCCTGCCCCAGCCGCACACCTTTGCGGCAGGTTGGACGACGGAGGCGCCGCAAGTCCGACAGAGGCAATAACGATTTTCACCATTATTGCCGCTGCCGCTGATTCGTCGCTGCCGCAGCGTTCTGTTTGTCTGCGCTCTAGTCGAGCCGCTAGAGCGCAGACAGAATGCGGGAAAGCGAATAGCAGCAGTAGGTCTCGACTAGAAAGAGCCAGAGCCTCTGCCGCTTGCCGCCTCCGCTTTCCGCCAGCAAAACTCGAACGTGCGTGATTGGCGCGCTTCGAAACTTTTGCCCCGTCGCCAGCCGCTTGCCGCAAAAGTGTGCGAAGGCCTTAAGACACCCAGTGTTCATTACAAGACGCCGTAAATTGTAGGATTTCCTCTATGGCCTATGTTATACTTCGGCAACGCTGCTGTCGGGGACGTCGGCGACAGTGTTGCGCCGGCTGCTACGCACTGAAGTGTAACATAGCCCTATTAAGAACAACAAAAGGTGTTCTTTCAACCCAGGTTGCTTAAAGCATTGTTGTACACATTTGTTTTAAGGCTAGAGCGGCTAGTATAGAGGCTTTATGCTGCCATCGGATGTATTGCTGCAATCGAAAATCTCCCGCCAGGCGGAACTCGAACTCGAACCTTCTATTTTTTGAGCAGTGTGCCAGTCCATTACATCAACATCTGTGTCTGATGGTACGAAGCATTCCGATATCACGGTGAGTGCTGAGAGAACATTGTAACGAGGAAATCAGTGTCGCGTGCGATTAAACAGCGCTGGAGTTATACGAGCTAACACCCCACTCGGGAGGCACAGGGTGCGGAGCCCGCCTGGCGCAATCTTTGATCGCAGCAAAGCACTCCGAACATCAAGTTACTCAGTTTTTCTGTTGGCTCCTCTAACTCACCTATGGTATTCGTTGTAGCTCACACATATGTGCCTGTCATACTTACTCTTATTGCAGAGACTTTCTTTGAAGACAGTGGCAGCATTATTGTACTGAAACTATTCTATGCCTTTACACCGTCTTGACGATTACATATTCCATTGCTATTTAGTTATTGTATGCGATTTCGGTGGGCGTAGCGCAGTCGGAGGCGGTGCCGGTTATCGCATTCACCCGATCCCCGGTTTCTGGTTCGGATTTACCACCCAGGCTAACCTGGCGTTTCATCCCTCCGTGGAGGGTGAATTTGTACCAGACTTCTCTGGGAAGGAGAAAGCGCTGAATAGTTCTGTCCACCGCAAGTCATAGTCGTCCAAAAACGCATTCAAATCGCCTCCAAAACATCCATAGAAGTAGGTGCATGGCGCATCCCAAAAGGGATAGAATAACGGTGTGGTTCATCTTTTTATCTTTCAAGCGATTGCGGTACATCTGTCAGACCGTAGAGGTCAGCATGAGACTCCCGTTATAACGGTAGTCCCTTTAAGCGCGTTTATACGCGAGGGAACTGAAGGCTAAAATTGCAAAATACTCCTCCTGAGCGAATTCTGACCTGTTGCAGTCGGTCGGAGTGGTGCAGTGGTAGAGATCTGCTTCGCAAGAGGTGGTCGTTGGTTCGACTCTCGACGGTGTGCTTCTTCTGCATGCTGTTTTTGCCTTTGATGAGACGTTTTATTCCCATTTGAAACATATATTTCAGCAAATACATCGTGAAAACTGCAACGTAGTTCGCAGAAATGGATGGTTGATACTCGCAATCTACCGATAACGCCTTCCGCTCTCCTAGACCTCAGTAGTCAGGAAAATATGGCAATGCATGTGTTTTTTTTTTTCAAAATAGAAGATGGAGTGTTGCATGACAAACGTTATTCTCAACGTAAGAAAAGTCGAAAGCGGTCCAGAAGGATGGAGAAATCAGTGAAGGAGACGCGTTGTCATATATGATACGCTACATATTACGCATCCTCTGCTGTCATAGATGAAACAGTTGAACAATGAACAACTTGAAACGATTGAAGAAACATTTGTGAGTAGTGTTGAGCCTGCAAATTGTTCCAAAAAGTTTGAGCTCCCACGGACATGAAGCACTCGGTGTTACTACTGAAAATTGTGACCTCCGAAGTCTAGAAAGCGATGTTGTTAGGCTGCGTGTCGACTTTAGCAAACGAGGGTGAAGAGAACGTGGACAGGACCGCCGAGCTCACCCAAACTGTTTACGGGTTATTTGCAGTGCTGATCACGAGTCTGACATCGTATTTGAATTTTGGCCAGCTGCAGTAGATGACGGTAAATATGGGAGAGCAAGGGTAATGCCAGCAGGACCACTGTTCACCCAAAATTTGTGAATGGAGTTGTTCGAGCTGCTGATCCTTAATGTGGCACCCATTTTCGAGTTATGTCATGTTGTGGTAAATTTTTTAAGCAACAGACACATTCAACGGTAACGTCAGAGTTAATAGGACATAATTTTGTTATGTAGATGATTTTTGCAATTTTATGTTTCGTTTTTAAAACCAGCATCTGAGACTCGATCCCGCCACCTGGCTGTTCGTTCCATTGCTGGTTGGTCCTCTTTCCTGGTAATGTGCTCTTCAATTCTGTTCAGAATTTCGTTGTGAGTGCCATGTAGTGCTGGAGCAGAACATTCAGCCTTTTTTGAACTATGCTAAGCAGCAGGAGAATGGATGGCTCCTTAATTCCCAAGCAGCTTAAATTCCTTACGGAATGACGGCATTTTCCATATTCCAATGATATCCAGAACCACTTTTCTTTCGGTTGTTTTTGTTCGGATTCACACTATCGCAAATACGCTTGTACTACTTTCTTTTTGGTAGTATAACCAATTTCAGGAATATTATTACTATAGTTGTCGAACAGTATTTCTCTCAATATCTCTTTAATACGAAGGAGAACTCTTTTTACATGATAAGCTGATTGTGTTCAACAGAAAACTAGTGTTGAACTGTGTGTATTTCCGTTTCCGCCTTCCGGTCCAAAAACACGCGGAACACGAACGGAAGGAAAGAGCTCAAAATGGCCGGAAACCGGAATTCGGACACGGAAACAGAAATTCCGCACGTCCCTGATCGGAACCGTAGAAAGATTGATCTCTAAAGATGGAACCAGTCAGCCCTTAATATTGTCCGCAGCAAGTGCGGTGCCCCAAGGACACCGCACACTCCTCGTCAAAATATGTGCAGGAAAATCACTTAAAAACCACCCAAACTAGAAACTGTAAAAGCTAAGAAATAATACAAAAATTATCTTCGACACAACGTCGTGCTCCTCCCATGAGCACTGTTTTGAAGGGATCCCACTGTTTTTTTTCAATCGTTTGCTTCGCGTAGGCCATTAGGTTTACTTGTAGTCCCTAACATTTCCTCCGCGTTAAGAATCAAGCTGGGTTAGTCGTTAGAGCGTAAGTGTTGCCCCATCTTTGCATAGGATGGCCTCAGTTGGGTTCGGTCTTCTCAGACACAGAAATGGGCAGGCAAACCAACCCTAAGGTGTGGCCAATTTAACACGGGTTGGTTTGTGAGGACTCATGGGAGCTCCTCTCACATGCTTTAGCACTCTGAAGCGCTCAAATTAAGGGTAAGCCATATGAATCTAGAACAAGGCTACCAATCCGCATCTGAAGCTCAGCAGGAACCTCATTCTCAGCTAGTGTGACCAAATTAGTAGTAAACTTGAGCAGGTGCTCATAATTAAGATCACCATAGATAAAGGGTGATAGGTGGTATCAAACTGTTTAAGGTGCACCAGGCATTCTACTTCTTCAGAACATCGCAGAGGCCATTCGAATAAGCTATGCGATGACCTAGCGGTAGGCAAATGACGGCTAAGTACATATGTGTTCTACCCTTCCTAGAGAAGTCTTGTAGTAATTCAGTCACCGCTCAAGGATGGAAAGGTTTGGTCGGCGTGCGCGGGAACCAAACCAAGGGCATCAATTCGAGGCAGGGTCAAGCGTTGGGTTTGATTTTTGCTGAAAATTTACGACCCTTCCCCTCCGAAGCGGAATTCGTACGACCTCATCTTCCCTCTCTTCTACTGTTTTATTCCTTATATGGGATGTCTTGATTTCTTTAACGTTTTATGTGCATTTTGAACACTTTAATAGGTTCTTCTTTTCAGATGCAACTTCGACACTGAAGGGAACACTGAAAATAGGTCAGTGAACAATACATGCTTTGAGAACACGGTAAAAATTTTAAGTTTTGAATGCTGTTTTTCGACACTTCAAAATAAAGATTTTCTTTTAGTTATCTTCCAATCATCAGTGTTCAGTTTGTGCAGACTTTTTTCAGGAGGTCACGGATACGACACATACATTCTACCTGAAGGAGTGACGTCTGCATCTGAAATTGTATTATATAAAGTTTCGAGTGTTACTTTTTGACGACGACTTAAGTGCTTTCCTATAATATTTTTCTTAGGCGCTTCACATCGATTACGAAGCAGCAAACGAATGATGAACGACGGGATTCTCATGAAAATAATGTTCTCCCATCCTAAGGAACATAAAAATGAAATTGAAGCCCAAAAAATCCAAGCCCTGTGTATCATACAGCAAAGAAAGCTTCTTCAAAGCGATGACCATATGATTAGGATGGATCGTATACAAATTTCCCGTTTCTCATAAAGAATTATTTTTTAGCCGAAGCAGACCAACTATAAAATTCTGCCACAAGAACTTCCAGGTCTTAATCAATGGAAAGTGAAAAATCGTGATTTTCTAGATCGAGCAAATTGAATCGACCTCTGGTCGACTTTGCACCAACGTCACCGGAGCATAAAATTAACGTTCACAAAAAGGCTCATAATTCGGTAAGCTTTTTGAATTTGTAAGATTACGCTAGCTTTTCAAAAATTAGAATAAAAGTGTTTTCTCAACATTCAAGAGCCATTTCCTAAAAGAGAGGTCCATATACGCGGCAGAGGGTTTGGTTTTTGAGCCAAAAAGAATAAAAAAGACTTCATAAAAGTGCTCATGGCTCGGTAAGTTTTTCGATTTTTTACAATCCCATTAGCTTTTCGCAAACTAGAAGAAAAGCGCTTTCTCGCTGTACAAGAGCAATTTCCAAAAAAGGGGTCTTTATGCACAGCGGGTGTGGTTCGATTTCTAATCCACTTCGCGAAAATACGTGCCGAAAATCGAATCCCCCCTCCCCCGCTGCGCATGAAGACTCCTTTTTTTTTGAAATTCGGCTTTTATATGGTAAGAAAGTATATTTTCTCTACTTTTCGATGAGCAAGCGGGATTTCTAAATTTCGAAAAGTAAGCTGAGTTATTAGCATTTTTGTGAAATCATTCCGATGAGACGGTGAAGGGTCGATCCGAGATTCAGTTCACGACTTCACAAAATTGATCATAACTCAGCTAATTTTTCGAATCTTGCTCAAAAATCTTGCTCACTCATCAAAAAGTAAAGCAAGTGTGCTTTCTTACTATATAAGAACCGAATTCCGAAAAGGGGTATTCATGCGTGGCGGGTGACTCAATTTTCGGCAGGTATTTTCGCGAAATGGACCAGAAAGCGAACACCTCCCGCCCTTTATGAAGACCTACCATTTTGGAAATTGGTCCTTATATAGCGAAAAAGCGCTTTTCTTCTAGTTTGTGAAAAGCTGGCGGGATTTTCAAAAATCGAAAACCTTACCGAGTTATGGGCATTTTTGTGAACGTTCAATTTTGTCGCTCCGAGGTTGGTGCAAAGTCGAGCAAAGGTCGATTCAACCTGTTCGATTCAGAAACTCAAGGTTTTTTCACTTCACATTGATCAGGAATTGAAATTTCTAGTGAAATTAAAATTTAAACTGCATAGGTGGTCTGTTTCAGGAAGAAAATGTTGGAAAAACGAAAATTGAACACAGTTCGCTCTGTAGAATAGTAGAGTAGTGCTATCGCAACAATTAGTCATCAACAGTACGGTAATTCAATTCGCTCTAATCATATCGAGGATCGCTGCGAAGAAGCTTTTTACTGTACAATAATCACGACCTAAAATTTTACACGGTACAGTTTCACTCTCTGATATTCTTCCTTTCAGAAGGTAGAAAATTTTCTCCGCGAGAAGTCCATCCTTCAGTTGCGATCAATGATATCAGAGAACATAGTAGCCGCACGTAAACTGCCATAACTCGAAGGTTTAGGGGCCTCTGAAAAATGCACAGAGTGTTAAAAATGTGGATTCTATGCTTTAAAAAGCAGGTTCTAAAAGATAGCTCCCATGTGATTAAGGGGGCAGTCGATATTTTTTCGGCAAATGATGCAAAATCGGGACGTCTGATCATATAGAAGATCGATTTAAAAAATAAAACACAACATAGTTTTATCATTATGTGTCGAACGGGCTTAAAATTTTATGATGCACGATTTCACTTTTTGATGCCGTTCCCTGCAGAAGAGAGAAAACTATTCTCGAGCAAATCCATCTTTCGTTTACATTCCATCATCGATTTGAAGACACTTCAAAAATCTTGTAGAGAGAGCACTTAGGTCGTCCTCAGTAATTAACCTTTGAAATTTTAAAGAGTGCAATTTTGGAGGTAGATGTCGATCCTTCTGGTTGGAAACTGTCGTGCCCATGACATCCTGGAAAAAATCTGAAAGATATGAAAACCTCTCATCAACTCTAAGAATGCGGAAAAATCTTTATTTTCACTGTACAACAATCAGCATTAATAAGTTTATTATCCAGCTTCATTTTCTTAACTTCAGGAAACGGAAGTATTTGTAAGCCCCTACTTTGTAGTAGCCACACCTAAAAAAATAACTCATTAATAAACGCAAAATCATCTAAAAACCTGAAATTGGAAAGAATGCTCGCCCAAAAGCGAGTGGGACCCCCCCTCGCTTCGATTTCCGGACCTCAAGCTTGACCTTGATTCGGGGTGGGCGGGACTGCAGGGGGCAAAGAATTGTCGTCCAAAAAGGAAGCCATTGATATCTGTCAACTGCACGACTCAGAAATTCAGGGAAACTATTGGGAAGAATACTACCCGACGATAGAGTCAAATAGCCCCGTCGCTAAGAGGATTTCGCGCTCTATGGCTATTTTGCAATTCAGTCGTAATTCGCGATCCATTCAAACGACTTCTATGTTGCATCGTTTTATTCAGTTTTTAGTAGTTTCAATCATCTAAGGGGTTTGGAAATAGCAGTATCGATCCTGCTACATGTTTGTAAGGCAGAGTATGGTGCTGTCCGAGCACTTCCTTCCCTCCAGCGTCTCATGTAGAAATCAAAGACTCGAACAAGGTTTAGAAGCTTTTATTCCATGATTGTAGATGTTCTATCAAGTGCTGGTTTTGCTCGAGAGTGTACGTAGCTTCGAACGTGTTTCTATATATCTGTAACCAGTTGGAAACGAGATTTCTGGAAAGTTGAGCAGGTCCGGCTTTCTATAAATCTTGGCGCGACTGCTTGATTAGCTGTATAGCCTTAATAAGTTTAGAGCAAGATTGAAGGAATAGAGGTAGGACTTAGTCATTTCAACTGTCGGAACGCATTCTGCTTCTGTGGGATATCCTGGAGGCAACCTGAATGCATATTTGGTTTGTATAATGGCCTGTGATGATAGCCCATGGACAGGTCAGTGTTTTATCCTTCCCAGGCAGTACCCAGTAGTCTGGCATCAATTCACTAACGAAGAAGGGATGGAAGCCTTGTTTAGCCTCGGTGGGAAATCCAAACCAAGAACCCGGAATCGGGTCACAGTGTGTGACCGTGTCTGTGCTAGTACTGCTCTGAGTTTCCGGGTTTCAAGAAAGGCGAAGTATGCCAAGGAATCCTTAGAGCCTGCTTCTGGCAGCGATGTTTGGCGCAACGGTGTGTGCGAGGTTCATAAAGGAACGCGGTGTTTGGATGGAAATCGAAGCGGGTGACGACCGAGTAGAGGCCGGTCTTTCTTCTTTTCGTCGAAGCTGTTTAACTGCTCCTGGCTTCACGTTTAGCCCACACCGAACGTCATCAGGACCAGTGAAGTCGTCCACTGTCAGCTTTTGCCACGCCTTTCGGGCTAGGATGATACACCTAGTATATCTATCCTCTGATCTCAGACACCGTAGTTCTGCCACGGATTGAAAGTGACTGATGTATCGAAGTCGGAGAGGAGGACGCCACTAGGAAAGCGGAACAAACGCGAACATTATGGCCTGTCCCGGCCAGGAAAGCTCCTCTCGTGGGCTAGTTCAACGCGTCGTCATTCTGCCATAGTTCGCCTTCAATTTCCAACACAGAACGAAGTGCCTCCCCCCCAGTAGGATGGATCCAGAGTGTCGCCAGTGGACCAGTTTCGGACAGTTTGTGTCACATAACGGGGAGTGGTTTACCTACGTCGACGTTTTCCGATGCAATCAAGGAAGGGGTCCACCTTATAACGGGACGTCTAACCCTCGTCTTCTTGGAGGGTCTACCTCAACTCCCTGGGCTTCCTGAGTCTATCTGCCTCATGTTATACATCATCATGCGTGCCCATTTCAACTCCTATTTAAGTGTGTGTATAAGGTGGAGCCTTCCCCATTGGAATTGCACCCCTTCACCTTCGTTACTAAACGTTAAGCTCGCTTCCTTCACTTTTAAAAAGAAGTCACACGCTGCTGACTTATGGCGAATGTGAAAGTGCAACTGTGCTCTTTTCAATAGAAGTCTCGCCAGGGTTCTTAGCTATTCTCAAACGAATTTCCTATGCCGCGAGAGGGGGACGAATAGTGTGACGTGTGTTCCGTGAAGAAGACGCACATTCACCGCAGGCGAGTGAATTCGTATTGTTCCTGGTGAGAATTCCTAATTGTTCAGATTCTTCCAAGTGTTCATGTCCGTCGCGTCGGAATGGGAGCGTCCGGAATGTATAAATAATAACTTCAAGATGACGTCGCCGCCTGGAATTGAATCGGTGGTATAGATGGGGGGGGGGGAGTCCATCAGTATATGTCTGATAGTTGATAGTGGCACCCTAACCTTCTTGCCTTCGAGCGAGCGCAATGATGTAGAATGGAGTGAGAAGTCGCTCAGCGATGATTTCGGCTAGATATCCTATCTCCTAACTTCCATTGCTATTTGTTGAGCCGTCCGTAAATGTATACTTTTTGCCCCTTAAGGATCATCTGCGATGGGAAGGACGAGTACGGAGAGGCTGCTAAATTCTCAGGGCCTAACCAGGCTGCGCAAATTTAGAAGGCCTAGGATGACGATCTGTACTTACAACGCCCGCACGCTTGCATCGGAAGCATCTGTCGAGGACCTGATGATGCAAGCCAGGTAGATCAAGTACGACGTCGTCGGACTGACCGAGACGAGAAGACACCACCCCCCACACGCCGCCTACGACTCCTGAGAAGAACTGTTCCTCGGAACATGCGACAACAGGGGAGTAGGCGGCGTTGGTGTCCTCGTCAACGCGCACTTGGCCATGAACATCGATTCGTACGAGTCTGACAAGCCGAATCGGACGTCCGCGACTGAAGCGATGTGGCTCCGTGCCAGCCTTGACTGTGTTCGTCGCGTATGCCCCAACATCCGACTACGACGAAGAAGAGGTCGAAGCGTGGAGCTGGAGAAGTTCTATGAGGAAGGTCACACCTTCTACAAGGTGATCGTCGGCGACTTCAAGACCAAGATCAGGCCACGAAGGTCGCCGGAAAACTTCACATCGGAACCCACGGTTTGGAGTGGAACAAGCAAGGTTAAAGGCTGTCTGAGCTTATCATGTCGACCAAGACCATCCATGGAAACTCACACTTCCAGAAGCCTCCCTCCCTACGATGGACCTGGGAATCCCCCGGTGGCCAGTTTCACAACGAGATCTACCACATCATCTTCAAGCGCAAGTATTGCCTGACCGACGTTTCCGTTGTCCCCAAGTTCTACAAGGGATCGGACCACCGTCTCCTTCTCGCGAGGTTCCGCTTTTCGCGTCAAGGAGAGAAAGCCGTGAAGTTCAAGAAGAGGAGTCCCAGAACGACCATCGACTGGGACCTCTACACCTCTCTTGCCGGCATTTGGAAAGACGCCGTCATGGACAACGTCGATGAGGAATACGAACGCTTCGTGCACCATCTCCACGATAGCGCTAAGGGAGCCGAGAGCTTGAAGACCACCAAGAGACGTCTGTCTCCGGAAACTCTCGAGCTGATACGCCAGCGTGGAGCAGCACGAGCGTCAGGCAACTACCAGCTGATGTCCGAGCTTGCGAAGCTATGCAGAGCGGCGGTAAAGGAGGATCTTAGGGAGAGAAGGGCGGAAGTGTTGGCTGAAGTTGCAGAGGCAGGTTTGAGCATCCGCAATGCCCGCTGGAACTTCGCCAACTTCAAGACCAAGATGACCGCTCTTCGACGTCCTGACGGAACCGTCACCTCTTCCAGAAGAACCATGGAGAAGGTCATAAAGGACTTCTACTCCGATCTCTTCGATAGCCACGTCCACCTGCCCCCTCGCCATCTTCCGCAGGATGGATACGTCGTTCCCTCCGTTCTCCCTTCTGAGATCCGACACGCCATCTCGTCGGTGAAGAAACGTACAGCACCCGGCCCTAACAGGATCAGACCAGAACACCTGAAGAACCTCCCGCCAACGCTCATCAACACCTTGGCGCGGCTCTTCACACGCTACCTGTCGGAGTGCAATGTTCCATCTCAGTGGAGAACCAGCAAGAAGGGCGACATGCACGACATTGGCAACTATCGCCCGATCTGCCTGCTGTCCGTAGTCTACAAACTGTTCACTCGAGTCATCCAGAATAGGATCAGCAGAACGCTGGACGAAGGACAGCCATGCGAACAAGCAGGGTTTCGGAGAGGATTTAGCACGAGCGACCAATACACACCATTACGAAGCTCATCGAAGTGTTGCGAGAGTACAAGCTGCCGCTGTGCCTTACGTTCATCGACCTGGAGAAGGCATTCGACTCCGTCGAGGCTGAAGCGGTCCTCGAAGCCCTGCTCACTCATTGCCTTCCTACTCAGTACATCAGAGTCCTTCGAGAGCTGTACAGTGGATTTACGACCAAGATCTCTCCATTCTACAACGACGTCGTCATCGACGTGAAGAGAGGGGTTCGGCAAGGGGATACCATATCTCCGAAGCTCTTCAGCGCCACCCTCGAAAACGTCATGCGTGAACTAGATTGGGAAGACATTGGAGTGAAGGTCGACGGCCGGCAGCTGCACCATCTGCGCTTCGCTGAAGAAATCGTGCTCATAACACCAAGCATCAGTCAGGCGGAGCGAATGCTGGCCGACTTTGATCGTGTATGTGGGAACGTTGGACTGCAGCTGAATCTTACGAAGACGATGTTCATGAGGAACGGATGGGTTTCTGATGCGCCATTTTCGCTCAACGGAACGAAAATCTCCGAATGCTCCAGCTATGTGTATCTGGGTCGCGAAGTCAATATGGCCAACGACCTAGCACCAGAGCTGAGCAGGAGGAAAAGAGCGGCTTGGGGAGCTTTCAAAGCGTCGAAGAAGTAGTGAATAAGACGAAGAACGTCCGACTCCGTGCCCACCTATTCGACTCCACTGCTCTTCCTGTCCTAATATACGCCTCAGAGACTTGGAGCATACGAAAGCAGGATGAACACGCGATCAGCGTCGCGCACGTTTAATCGAGAAGACGATGCACGGAGTGATTCGTCCCTGTCGCGTGCCAGAGTGGTCCAATGGATCCTCCTCGCTTGAGGGACACGATGAGCGTCATATCGGTCGTTCAGGGCTTTCACGAAGAAGTCCGACCAACGCGTTGGTGGGCGTCTTGGTGTTCTCTTGACATTCCGCGGAATCCAGTCGGTGATGGCTCTCGTCCAGCGGGTGTCTGCGAATCACATTACGTGGCCGGCCCACCTAATTTTCGACGATTTGGTCCATGCGACAGCGTCTCTGATCTTCGAACGTCAGCGAAGCTCGGCACTACGGAGGCCTTCTCTCACTTGCGCCACAGTATCCTGTAGTAATAGAATGCGCGGCGTAGCGCAAAGAGGATTGATTAACGACGTTATTCATCCTAATATATCCTAGTAGCGATTACCAGATGCTCAGTACTCAGTAACGTTTTAGCATGTCCAACTGGGAGTGCGGCCATGTTGATGGCTAGGTGTTGATTCTAATTGTTTTAGACAATTTACGAAGAAGGTACCGGCCGATAATATTCGCCCATTGAGGTTGATTGGTGGTCTATTTGTCTGTTATTTCTAGTGCTCTAACAGAATAGTGGCAAGCCATGGTGATCTTTCGAGTAGTACAAATCGCTTTATGTTCGATTCATATCAGCTGTCTTATTCGTCTACGGAGTGAATTAATATCACACTAACCTAATTATAAGAGTTCGACACACAGATCTCCAAACCTTGACGGCGTGGATCATTCTGCAGGGCGTATATCCTCTAGAAGAGTGTCTACCGTGTCCTATTGACAGGGAATGCATGGTGGACCTCAAAGGATTGGTTATCGCATGTCTTTATTCCATTTATCCCTTGAGTTGTTCGTTCTAAGCAAGACAGTGCCTCGATTGCTAATGCTATTTGTTAACGTCGCTTTTCTCGTAGAATCCTTCGAAATCCGCTTGTATCATTCACGAGTTCCGACTGATCCTCCCTTTTCAGAGCAATGCCGGAGGTCTACACCCTGGAGATCTCTTCGAACGTGTCCGAATTTCCGTACGAGAAGAAGTACCCTTCGTCGCTCACACTCGGCGAACTCAAGGCACGGCCGTCACACTTATGATCGTTTTTGCTTGATGTAGGATGTTGATCGGTTGCTTGGTAACAAATGTGGGGTTCCAATATCGATCATGGTGTGTTTTGCAGAAGAAACTGGAGCTGGTCGTTGGAGCGGTCGCCGAGACAATCAACATCGAGCTACACAACGCTGAGGGCAAGTTTGTGTCTTCATTGACGGACGGATCGAAGAGCCTAAAGGAGCTTGGTGTCAGGGATGGTGAGCATTGGTGATGGTGGTCCGCTTCGATATAGCCGTTTACCCGGAGAGTTTGAGGCATGCGGTTACATGCTGTCGACACATCTGGAGGGAATGCGGAGCTTCAGGATGACAGCATGGTTGAGAAGTTCACTATAAGCGAGGAGCAGTACAACCAGCGTGAAGGTGAGTGCCAGCAGCATGGCTTCAATCGCGTCGATTCAACATATCCACTTTGACAAGATCCGGAGCAGTTCGTGTTGGGTGAGGCAAACCAGTGAAACTTCACATTACATAGGCTGAGGACGTTGTGTGCAGGAGTGTGGTTTGGACAAAACGACAGAGTTGCCTACTGCAGCAATACAGCTTCACAAAGGTTCCCTCACCCAATATGAACTGTACCCAAGATTTTCCGACCCTACGCGACCCAGAAGCGTCATCATGTGAAGCAATCCTGCGACATTGTGTTGCATGAAGTTAAGAATTTGATGCTGTCATGGTGTATTCTCCCCCTGTAGTGATCTGAGCTATGCCATTTCTGAGGCCCATCTGGAACATATATGCCTCACCCACCCATTCGCGAGTGTAATGTTAGGTGTCAGAAACTGGACGCTCCTCGTGAGTACTCGTGTCCTCTCGAAGTTATGATGAGTACGCAACTGTGCTTAACAGTTTCGTTTGAGAGTTTTTTGCACGAATTCAGTTGGCGTTATGAAAGAGGAAGAAAGTGACCTTCCCTCCCTCCCCTTCTGAATAGGCTTGAACCTGAGGCGTTTGTCGTGAATATACGGTCAAACAGTAATATCACGAAAAAGAGGATTTTGGTAAATGATGGGGTAGGAGATAACTAACCATCAAGAGTCACGCGAGCTATACTCCAAAGTACTGTCGAGGCTCCCTCTATAAACTCTATCTCGTCCGATCATTTCGTCGCGAACTTGTGTGATCTGTTTGCCAATAACTAAGTCGTGTAGCAGTATTAGCAGCATTTCCTTGTTGAGTGTGAGTTATCTATGACTGCGTTAGCCAATTTTGTGAGTATTATGATGTGCCCCTCCTCCGAACCAGTTGTGCCTTTATCTCTTGAGCATTTTTTTCTATCTCTTGGGTGAAGTAGAGAAGCTTGATAAAGCTCAAGGTATATGTCGCGTAGGTGAGCAGCATTGGTAAGTGGGAACGCCTAAACCAATCAGACCCTATTGAATGGCCCTGTCGTTCAGAGAGGGCGTATTCACTCGGTACCTTGATGGGCTGCCATGTGTACGAGCTGTGCTCTGTTTGGTTATTATTGGCTGGCAGGCTCCTACCTACCAATGCTGCTCACCTACGCGACATGTACCAAGCTCAATATTAACACGACGACAATGATAAAGTGACGTATCAAGCGAGATGTAAATCAGACAAGCAAAGCAATGTTTGTGACTCTGCCGATTTCATCAACTTCCAGCTATATCTGATATGTAGGTTGTATCCACACCGCACCGTCGTTTTCAGCGTTTTGCGCTGTTTTTGTTCTGAATGTTTCGCTAGATGATATACGTTGCTTGAACGGCGTTTTTTATGTGACAAGTATAATATTTTTTTAATTGTGGAGAAAAACGTGTTATTTCACTGCTGGATCTAGTTTGGTTTTTCAGAAAGGCCATATAAATATAAAAACAGATATATGGGAGGATGACCAGTGACGTATGCGTTCTGTTAGGATGCTCATTTCAAATAGCTCTTTCTCATTAATTGTCTGAATCAGCAGCTTTTTTTTTCAGACAGCGTTCGAGCATGGAAGAAGAAACTATTGGCCCAAAATGCAGGTGGGCAAGAGAGCACAGCAGCCGCTGGCGACGAGGCCAAGGAGAGTGCGGCTGAAGATATCAAGGTGCACATTCCGGATACATTTTTTGGCTGTTCCCGTTTCGTTGGTTGTATGAAATCACTATCGTCATTGAACATGCGTTCAGTTGGTTTTTCGCACTGCAGACAGGAAGGAATTGTCTGAGCGTGAAATTCTTCGATACTGTCCTACTGAAAACGAATAGTTTTGATGGAACTAACCAAAAGGCAGTCGGGTCTGGCTAGATTCTCCTGTAGCCCAGTTTTCGCAATTCGAGAAGGAAGGGATGCTGTACAGTTGCCCTTTAATTCCTGTGCTGTTATTTACGATCAGTGCATATCTTATCACTTAAGATGTTTCACTTCCAGCTCTGTTTCACGATGATGTAACGTCTTCCTAGTCCAAATTGATTTTTTTCTCAGGACGTTTGTTGTCCATACTCGAAACTCTATGTCTTGCTCTTGGTCGACCCCGCTTCATTCATTTAATCGAGGACAGCTTGCGCTAGAAACGTCTAGTGGCGCTTAGCGACAGACTTTTCTTCAAGTCTTTTACTTTAAGCTTGTTTTATTCAAACATTTCTTGGGAGAGTGTTAATCTTTGCGGAAGAACACAAGCGTTGTGGGACCGCCTTAAGTTTCATGCTCCTCAGGTTCGTTGCTTTCACCTATTTTCACCCCATCACGGGTGCACATCACTGTCCCTCCTGATGGCGGTAGTACGGTAAACGCTTATCTTCTGCGGATTTTAAAAAGATTCAAAGGTGCTGGAGCGTTTATGAATTTGGGTGTCGAAGTGACAGTAGCTTCAGTTGCATGAACAGTGACGACGTATTAAAACCATTTCTCACCAGGGAATGCCGTCAGCTTCCCATGGAACTTCGGAATGAGACCTATATCACGTGAAAGAGCTCGAGGCGCTGATCACAGATATGTAGACCAAATTTGCTAAATGGACCTCCTAAGCGAGTTATGACCGGCGGAAGCCGCGATGTCTTCCATGTGTTAGGCGCGCTCGATCAGCGTTGGGCGCAGTATTGGGCGGAAATCAGCGGTTCGGCTATCAGTAACGTTAGCAGCGGCGGAGGCGCAGTGGTAGAGTGCTCGCTCCAAAGGACTGGGTTCATTGGTTCGGTTCACGTCGCTGACGGCTTTTTTGCATTTTGTGACCTATCTTCGACGAGGACCTATAATCTCATTTTTAACGCATTTTTGAGCGCACGGCTTATGGCGACTTGCATTTACGCTTACGTTTACGTTTTTGCATTTCCGACTCCTCCGACACGACTTCGGTCAAAAAAAGTTTTTTCGCTGAAACTTCGTCTAGGGGCGTTACTTGGGGTGCTGATCGCGAATCTGACATGCGTTTTTCACGATTCGGTTGGAGATCAGCCATACCTTTAACAAGGGTGGTCCAGGCAGAGTCACCGATTTCGCTGGGCACTAGTTAGAAGTTCCGACTCCACCGACACGACTTCGCCGAACAGTTGTAGCAACGGTATGGGTGGTCTTCGACCGAATCGTAAAAAACGGATGTCAGATTCGTGATCAACACCCGAAATAACTTCCCTAGACGAAGTTTCAGCGAAATCGTTGACTCCTCCTGGACCACCCTTGTTAAAGGTATTGGTGGTCTCCGACCGAATCGTGAAAAACGGATGTCAGCACTCCAAATAACCCCCCTCGACGAACTTTCAGCGAAAAAATTTTTTTCGACCGAAGTCGTGTCGGTGGAGTCGGAAATGCAAAAACGTAAACGTAAACGTAAATGCAAGTCGCTATAAGCCGTGCGCTCAAAAATGTGTTAAAAATGAGATTATAGGTCCTCGTCGAAGATAGGTCACAAAATGCAAAAAGGCCGTCAGCGATGGGAACCGAACTAATGAACCCAGTCCTTTGGAGCGAGCACTCTACCACTGCGCCGCCGCCGCTGCTGCCGTTGCTGATAGCCGAACCGCTGATTTCCGCGCAATACTGCGCCCCACGCTGATTGGGCGCGCCTAACACATGGAAGACATCGTGGCTTCCGCCGGCCATAACTCGCTTAGGAGATCCATTTAGCAAATTTGGTCTACATATCTGTGATCAGCGTTTCGAGCTCTTTCACGTGATATAGGTCTCAATTCGAAATTCCATGGGAAGCTGACGGCATTCCCTGGTCAGAAAACTGAACACCGATGAGTCTATCTATACTGACTTCAAGCTCCTGGGCTTCAAATTCGATGTAGAACGTGGCATTGGAATTAATGAGGCTTGTCAGAATATTTTGTAGGATGCTAGTGCTTCCCTAGGCACCGAATTCGAGCCCTTTTCTTGAGCTACTTCTGACGGTACGTATTCATTGGTTTCTGTCACTTAAGAGGTGTCGAATGTTACAGGTTGGCGATCGGTGTGAGGTGCGGATCCGCGGAGCCATGTCTCGTCGAGGAGTGGTGTCGTTCAATGGGAAGACGAAATTCAAGGGCGGTATCTGGATAGGCGTCACCTATGACGAGCCTGTCGGTAAAAATGACGGCGCCGTTGCTGGAGTCAGGTACGAGATTCTGCAATCGTCAAGCACTTTTTCTTCTAGTCCGGTTGAGAAATAGAAGTGATGAGGTCCGACGTAGTGGCAGCTGTAACATCTGGGTGCGGCGTATTGGTTCAGTCCCACTTACAGCTAAATGTGGTTTCTTTTGCTTCTTTATAACTTCTCATCTGGAGTTTGATCGTTGTTTGAGGCGTTCCCAAGAGTCACGGTAACTTGTTGATGTCTGTTCTACGCGCAATTACCGCATAATGTCGAAGTAATAACAATTCAGTAAGATAAAGTGTTCCGGGTGGATGCAAATGCGCACGATTTTGGGGGCGGGAACAACGGCTTTGGCCGCCATTTAGGACAAGTTGTCGCGTTGTCTCGCGCCCTCCGCGCCACCATGCTCTTTCACCGCCAACGTATACAACCATGCCACTCTAGGCCCCTCTTTCACATGTGTGCTCTCTCAAAACGGCGAATGAATGATAACAAATGGCTGAAAATTGAGGAACTCAACCGTTTTCCGAAAAACCTGGTATTAAAACAATGCCATATTCGATTATGAGCCTTAAACACCACCCATAGCAAACAAAGCAGCTTGAACGTCACGTTTCCATTGTGTTTTAAAGAAATACACCAGCATTTTAGTGTTTGTGGCATTCTTTCCAATGAAAACTAAATCTGATACACCTCGTTTAAATGATTCTAGCAAGTGCTCTTGGTTCAGCACAGTTCTTTTGACTTTGTGTGCTGGAGAACACTTCTGGCACGCAGACACTGTTGCAGTACTGTATAACTATTGAACAGAATATTGGTTCCCGGTTTTGACTCCTTCCTAATAGAACCGATAGCGCCTTAGAATTGTGGAATCCCATGTGTTCAGTCTGCTTTCTTTAAAATTCCCCATCGTTCGGCATATAATTGCAGGTGACGACAAGTCCTGAAATGTCGTCAGGAGGTTGAAAGATATTCGTAGGAAGAAGCTGTTGTTATGAAACTTCCATTGTAACAATTTATTAGCTGCTGAATTTATTTAAGGCTAAGCATTTCCATCTGTGAAGGAAATTCGCTTTCGCAAGGTCGCTGCAATTATACGTGTGAGTTAGAACATTAGCGGACAAGCTGTTTTGTTATTGCACGAGTCAATATCGAATAAGCGTCAAATAAATAGGTATCGCGTTTTTTAAGTTCTTTGATCCAACACCTAGCATCTCTACCACTCTCTACCAGCAGTATAAGTGTTTCATTGTACGCGTGTTCGTAGCCTTCTTTCCCCTTTACAGTCGAGAGAAGACCGAGGAAGCTCTTCTAATCAGCACCTTTCAAAAGTTTCATTCAAACTTCTTACGTGTTATTAAGCTCCATGTTCTATTCTAGCCGAACGCTTTCGGATGAAATTAGTGATTGAGCTTTATAACGCTCAGAAACATCCCCAGTTCCAAGTGTTTGAACCAGCTGGCAATGGTAGGCAAGGAAATTATGCGTACCTCTACAAATACCAACATATTAGAAACGTAAACCTACTAGCATTGTCTTGAAACCTATCCGACAAATCGCATAAAGTCATCAATCTACAAAACCTGCGATGAAAACAACACTGGAATCGCAAGTAGCGCTCCCGAAAACCCTGGTGCACCTTCTTCTACCTTGAAATCATCCCTCTCATGCGTGAGACAAGCCCCGATCCTCTTGACTCAATTAGCAAACGCGCTGGAGTCACGTGAGCATCGCCGCGACTGCTCGTCCCCAGTGCTGGAGACCCCGCCCCCAAAATCGTGTGCATTCGTGCGCACCCAAGTGTTCCGAGTAAGAGCTAAACGCCCCCGGGAGAGCTAGTGAACTTCCAAATCTTTTAACTTTTAGGCCGGAGATCACATGCAAAGTATACTTGCATAGCATTCTTTCCACTATAATCATAAAGAATATAATCGTTTGCCAACATTGGGAAAATGTTTGTAAAACGTTAAGCACATTCGCAGGTCTAGAGCGCCGGTATCGTTCTCCTCCTTCGTATAATGTGTACAAAGACGTTTAGAATGAAGAAATTGGGCACGTTTACGCACGCATTGTAACTGTAGGGCACCTAGGAAGTTCGCTGTTAACGCAGAGGTATCAGCTAGGGGAAGTATATGGACTCCTTTCTAAACCTGCGCTAAAGGAAAATTGAGCATGATTTTGCGACGCATTGGTGTCTGTGGTTGTCGTGCTGGCGGCAAACATTCGAACGTACATTCGGCCCTATAGATAAACTATTCAGCGAAAATTGGAATGAGAATAATTATGATCTTTATATATAATTCTCTTAATCCGTGAGCCACGTTGTCAGTTACTTGGAGTGTGCACAAAGCCAAGTCTTCTTCGACAGGGCGGCGTATGGCAGCCGGTTTTTCTTTGAACTGTACCATCGGCGACTGCGGGCCGATGTATAGCCTCGGCAGCGGGTCACCCAAGTTTACAATATTTTGAGCGGGCCACGAGTATGAACGGAATCATGCGTCGAGCGTAGGAATTCAGAAGACGTGACGCAGATGTCGTCCAGTATGCGAAGGATTTAGAAGACGTGCCGAAGGCGTCCAAGTGCATCGGAACTCTGAAGGCGTCGTCCAACGTGCCTCGGGATTTCAAAGACCTGCCACAGACCTCAGATTCAGAAGTGAAGGGGGACCAATAAAGAAGGACCAGTAAAGGGGAACCAGTAAGGGGGAGGGGGGGGGGGAGGGAGGGGACAAGTGAACACGGAAACAATAAAGAGGGATCAAGACGTTCGGGGTGTTCTGTTCTCGGGGCTTGGGGCGAAGACACTAAGCAGATGGGTGCCGGCCGCTAGGCCACTAAACGTCGGATGGGTCTAACAGTTGCCTACTGAGCTGAAAAGGGTCGCTGACAAGATTGGTTCAAAGTTGAGCGTCTGTCTATCTCCTAGCTGCCCAACAACACTTTTCCCTCGCTCCCTCCTCCTCACCAACCAACTGAACTGCAGTCTTATAGGTTTCCTTCCGTATTTTATGGACTTTTGGCTCGAGCACCGAACTGCAGTGTCAAATTCAGATATTTTCAATGCGACGACAAGCACGGTGGTTTTGTTCGACCTGTGGACGTGGTCGTAGGCGATTTCCCACCGCTGCCGATTGAGAACGACATGGACGAGATCTGATAAGCCCATCCGCCGCCGCCGTATCGCCCTTTGTTGCTGCTCCTGATTGTGATCTTTGAACCGCTTCATTGAATTTAAATGGCATAACCTCCCACTTCGTGAGTTCGGTGACGTCACTGTCTATGTTTGCATGCGATTATTTATTGTAAACAAGCAAGTAAGTAATAAAACACTCTGCTCGAGAACGAGACGGCAACATACACCACGCAGAACGTTGGGTTTTGGCCAGACATACACTGAAAGGGAGTGTGTTGAGAGAGGCTTCTAACCATCGGGACACGTATCAGAACTAGCTCACATGCGAATACTGCTGCGATGATGATGAAAGGGATGAGAAGTTACAGAAGGGCAAAGAACTGTACACTGAATTCTGGCTCAGCTGGTGTCTGACATTGACCAAGGTATGTGCAAAGAGCGGGACAATTAAACCGGAGATATTCCAAGGTTTCTGAGAGGTAACCGTCACGAATTCGTATCTCTATGTGTATGCGTGAAAGAAAGAAAGCGTTGTTCTGCGAAATATGATGCAGGCAATCGCGGAGTGTGTTCAGCGGCCGGCCGGTCAGCTGATCAGTCAGTCGTAGCGACCCAACTGATGAGATTTGCTGGTGAGCGGCACGTAGATGACGTGCTCGATCACCTTTTGCGTGACATTGCCGTCGATCTTGTCCACTTGAAGGAAGACCTGCAATGAACCATTGAGTTTCACCTTCATTCAGCTAATTCCCGTCGAAGTTCACCGGGTTGACTGTATGCTACCGAAGCGAATGATCTGCAGTGAGAGCGGTAAATGATTGGAACCGATAAGATTGGGCCGGCAACGGCTGTGGTGGCCAGAGGTTGTGCTTTGGCTCGTTAGTAGTGAAGTCGTTGGTTTCGTACCTCACCGCTCTACCGCACGGCCAGTCTGCAGTCAACCCGATGAACTTCGGCAGGTCAGAAGTAGTTCAGGAGTTTCATTTTGCAATTTTGACACCATATTCGCAATCAGCATTTCCATGCTCCTTGCAATGACCCTAGTCTCCAGTTGAAGTCCCATGGGAGGTCGAAATTCTTCCCTAAGCCTATTGCTAAGACTACATATTAAGTCTACGAAGAGGCGCCGAGTTCCCCGAAGTTGATGACGATCATCTGAAGTCACTTCTGGAATCAGATCCAAGCAAAACTGTTCATGAGTTAGCAGAAGAACTTCAGGTGTCCTTTTCTGACCGCTGCCAAGCATTCGGAAAACTCGGAAAAGTGAAGAAGATGGATGAATGGGTGCCCCATGAATTGAACAGTCAACAGATGTTCGTACGCCATCATATCTCATCGGTACTATTTTGCGTAGCAAGAACGAGCCTAATCCTGACTGAGTTGAAACCAGCGATAAGAAATATATCTTCTCCAATAGTGGGAGGCGTTCAGCGCAGTGGATGGACAAAGATGAGCCCCATGACGTGTTATCCGAAACAGAAATTGAGGAAATGAACAGTTAGACATCACGAGATATGTACATGTCTCGGGAACTGGCTCGTACAAACCCAGCAGTGGTCAACAGATAAGGAAGAATCCTCACGGTAACTCCAGGCATCGCGTCCTGCCAAAAACGCTCCAGAAGTCTTACGTGCTCGGCTATGAAATACTGCCTCATCCAGTACTCTCACCAGACCTGTCGCCAACGGGATTACAATATGTTCAAGCACTTCAATGACTTTGGCAGGAGATTCAAGAGTCGGGCCGATGCTGAAACTACCTTCAACGACTACACGTTGAGGGTAGAGTCAGCATCCTTTTGGCTCTCACGAAAGGTTGGCAGAGATGTGCTGATTCTGATGGTGCCCATTATTTTATTTTATTTATTTATTATATTTGCAGAAGGCAAACATTAAAAACAACGCTCAATACTACAAAGCCAAAACAAACACAACATGCAATACAAAATATATACAGCGAGTTGGTAATCGGTACCACTTGTCGACTTGTCTCAAGAAAGATCATATCTAAGTAATGTATTGCTAGCAAACCGCTTAAACTGCTTCACTGATAAGACCCTTGATTCATTTTTCATAAGTTTGAGGTATGCACTTCCTGCTCTATATGAAAATGAGTTTGCATACAAGCCCCACCTAAAGTGCACTAGCAAAGCAGCTATTATGAAAAACAGTTATTGTGCACTACCTTATGAACCATGCAAGCATCAACGACTTTACATCGAGAAGCAAGGGAAGGAAGTTGAAGAAGCCTGTTTCTCACTACAGCGTCTGGAATTCGGTCATATTCCCAAGTGCCAGTACGTGCTGGGAGCTTTCGAGTGTAATTGTTCTGAACTCTCTCAATGCAATAAATTTCTTTCATCTTCAGTGGGTTGAGGACTGTGATACCAGATTCTACAATAGGCCTAACATAACTTTTACAAGCATGAAGTGGGATATCTTTACTTTTGCTGCACAGTCCTTTCAAAATTTGAAACGTGCGCATAGTTGCCTGTTTACATCGATCTCTGACATGCTCAGAAAAATCCAGACCAGTATTGTAACGGAGGACTAGATCTTTAACGGAACTAGCAGGTAAAACAACAACACCATCCACGTGGTACGACGAGTGAGCCTGGATTGGTGAACTTGTCTTTAGTTGCATAAACGTTGTCTTCTGAGGAGACAGACGCAACTGCCATTTTTTACTCCAGACTACCAGAGAATCAATTGCCCTTTCAGCCTAGAAGAATCATCTGGTTCCTTAATAATAACATGTTATATCTTTACATCATCTGCACACATTTTTATAAAAATTTCATGATTTTGGATTACCTTTGCCAAGTCATTTGTGTAGATATTAAACAGAATTGGTGAAAGAACCGCTCCCTGAGGTACTCCGTAAGCTGAGAAAATGTCTGATCTAATTTGACTTGGAACATCCGGCCGGAATTATGTTTACCAATGTTCTGTATGGACTATGGAAGTTTGAAGTTACACCTAAAAACGCAATTTATACGCACACAGCAGGATATGTAACATGTTCTCTCCTCCCCGGCTCCAGGACCTAACTCCGACGCGACGTCGCGCGCTGTCCGCGTGCGACATCGCGGCGCTGAAACGCGGACGTGCGCTCGGTAACGCATGGTTAGCCGCGGAGCATGAAATGTTCTCAGTGTTCAAGCTCCCAGACCACATTTCTAGCAAGAAACTTAAGATTCCACAGAATATGGTAGGCAACTGTCTGCAGTAGGACAAATGATCCGAGAATGGGTGGTAGTGACCTTTTCCCGTAGTGTAACCATAATCACGGGTAAAAATTGACCGAAGAAGTTGTACATGGCAAATGCTGACGCTGGAAACCAACCACACGACCAAGATTCCTGTATAAACGCTGATCGTCCTATTGAAACCACATTCATATAGCATCTCCAAGAAACGTTGAAATGAGGCAAACGCGTGCCGCGTGTCCCTGTCGGAAGCGTTTGTAGCCGTCGGAGGCATCGTACCGCGACAACTGGTCCAATTTCGTCGCGCACCGTGCGCGACGCCAGGGGGGTTCGCGCGGCGTCGGAGTTATGTCTGCCCCCGCTCCTCCCCCGCAGGGACAGGTGAGTTCAGGGAAAGCGTGGAAAGTGTGTCTACCCAGAGTCGTTGCGAAAACAGCGATATTCAGATTCCAGCCTGAAGCTTCTTCCCTATTCAGTGAAGTGAAAAGACAACATCTAGAAGGCGACGAAAACCTAGGCAACCGTTTGCACTTCGCGGACTATGAACGCTGGTGGATGCCGTCTTCGGTAGGTTTCAAGTGATTCCTTGGTTCCAACCTCACCCCTGTCTGCGAAGAATAAGACGCCTGTCCACTGCAAACTTCAGCAATCGTTGTGCGGTATGAATACGCAGTCGTGCATTAACCCAGACAAAGGCCTACAGAACATAATATGCATCCCTATCTAAAGGCTCCCACAGAGTTCTGCGGCAACGCCGCGGCCCTATGCTTAACCATAGGGCAGAGACGCAGAGCTCGCCGCCAGCGGCGTCCCTGCCCTATACTTAACCATAGCGGCGTTGCCGCAGACCTCTGTGGGGGCCTTAACAGAACTCCCAGGGTCTTCAAGGTGTGTGTAGTACAGCCCCCTGAGGCCGCTTTCCGCGCATGGGTCAACTGAAGTTCAACTCAGTTCGGCGCTCGAATACCCGGGTGTTCTATATGTGGCCAATGAATTGGTACCAGACATATCTGGAAGTAGATTACAGCGCAATGGAAGCTGAGGACGGCGTGTGGAACCGTGTGATGTATTGTTGTTGAGAGGAAAATTCTGGAATGTGCCTCAAAGACGTCACGGTTATTGAAGTAGGTACCCAAGCTGATTAAATCACGTGTCTCGGAGCATAGCATAACATCCACGACTAGCGAACGCGTTGCCGGATGGCTTTGAAGATAGCCCTTTTTAGCAGAAGGTTAGGTGTCGTCGCCGGCTGCGGACCTTTGGTCTTAGGTCTGATTCGCAGCTTGACTCTTAACTTCGTGCTGAAACCTTAGTTCACGCTCATCTGACGCCAGCTGAGCAGTGATCGCCTCGCCGCGGCCCAAATTTCGCGGATACTAACCTGATTGCCGCTTTCCTTTCCGACGGGGATTAGCATTCGGCCTCCTTCCGCAAGTTGCTCGATAAGCTGAAATGCAAAATTTCACGCTACCAGCCAGTAGTTTCTTCTGAGATGTGCACTACTGCTCTACCACGATGAGTAACTTTCTCGCTGATCTGCGCACAGAGTCTTGAACTGCGTTCCGTTGCCTTCTTTTTTTGTGGGGTCTTCTCGTTAGAAGTGCATGTTACACAAGCGAAAGATGCAGGCCAAACACCTAATTACCTCGCCGTTTCCATTTGCACCCGCCTAATCCCAATCATCCACTTTGCTCGCCCTAATCTCCTAATCTCTCAGGCTTTATAATTAAATGAAAAGCCACGCGGCAAGGAAATTGCTTGGAGAAAACGTCGCTGTCATCTTCAGGGACGGTAAGGGGAGGGAATGGTTCAAGTGTTTGTTACGGATCGCCACAATACCCTACGAAAACAGAATCCGTGGCGCGTCCCATTATCGACGGATTGATCGACGCCGACTTTTGTTTTGCCCTTTGTTTAATTATGGGAGCGAATTCGTTATTAGAAATTAGTTCTTCGATTATGATTCCCGCAAGAGTCCTTTGGATTAAGAAATCTGTTCGAAGTCTTGACATCGCGACTGCTACACGCAGTTTGAGCATTCGTCCTACTGATCTCGTCAGTTTCCCCTCAGAGAACTCTTCTGGATCATTGGTCAGCTTTATGTAAGAATTTTCAGCATCTTAGTAAGACCTGCCCATTGCATCATTTAACTTTAGTAGTAGTCATTAGTCTTATTTACTATAGTATAAATGATAAAGGGTGGTATTGTTCAATGCTTTTTGGATGCGCCATGCATTCTACTATAGTTCCACGCGACGTCATGGAAGCGATCTGAATGCGTAATTGGCCTATACAATGACTTGAGGTGGCCAACCGATGGACAACTCAGTATTATTCTTCCCAGACAGGTATGGTACCAACTCGCCGACCCGGAGGGATGAAAGGATTGATTGGCCTAGGTGGATATCCGAACCAGGAACCTGCTATCGGGTGCACGCGACAGCCGGCATCTCCTCCGACGGCGCTACACGCGCCCATCAGGATGCGCTATGCATCATGCTTCCACTTCAAGGACTGGTAGGTGCATCCACAAGCTTGGTAGAAACGCACTGAATTCATAATGTCACATGTGATGGAGGAGGACGGCAGTTTTGTGTGCATTTTGAATGTGTGTTCACACTCAGACCAATCAAGCGTTCTATGCCTCCGAGGTCGGCGAACTGGGGCAAAACTGTCCTATAAGGGGTGAAATGTCACTTGTCGCGTGAACTAGCCATCTCATGTAGTAGTACGGGCCAGGTACGTACTCAAAGATTCCTCACAAACTTCCAAAAAATGGTATGTATGGCGCACCCCAAAAGGAATTGCTTTACGCCAACATCTGTCATATGCCCTTGGTGATCCATCTATGCAAAACAGTCGGTCATGTGTTATTCTCAGCATGCAGTATGGTTAAAATGTTTGCAGACTCCAACGGTGGATTTCCTTCCTTTTCCAAGAAGAGGTCGATACGAAGACAAAGGGCAACAGGAGCCCAGTAGTGAACCTGAGAGTTTCAAATCCTGCCTTTCTTGCCGTAGGTTATTCTTGTGGGTAAAGCCTAGGCAAGTGAAAGCATTGTAGTGATAACAGAAACTGGGTGTAGACAGGTGATATACAAAACAAAAAAAAACCCATAAAACTAGGTATAAAACAGCCAATTCTTCCGTGTGCGTTTCTGTCTATCTCCCTGTTCGACCTTTGTCGCGATGGCACAATGGCGGGAGTATGCTCATGGTTGGTTATTCCTGTCGGGTCAGCACACTCCCCCATGTCACGTTATGTCCTTACGCATCTCCTGATCAGACGAGTGCGCATCAGCTGCTTAACTGTGGCGATAGACAGAAATGTTCGGATTTGTTCCCGGTTTTGTTTCATTCAGCCGTGTTTTTCACCATTCCCCCTCATCCAAGAATGCTATTTTGAGCACCCATACCACCAGTTATCAGGACTAGAGGACATAACTGCAGGAGCCGCACTTCGTGTTGCGTGTTTTTTGATTTCTAACGATTTCCACGAGATTGTATGGGGTGGAGACGTCCCTCTAGGCGTAAACAGACAACCATTACCGATGGACTTTATCAATTTCTGCTCAGGACTTACTGACTGAGGAGGGAGTCGCGCGGGTAAGTTGCGCGGCGTTTCCGAGAGCCGCGGCCGTTATTCAGACTGGCCGCAAGCTCGAGTTACTGGAACTCAATAATTCAGTCTCAGAACTGAAGATAATTAACGGTCAAGAAACAAGAGGGTCGGTGCGTGTGCTGAGACTGCCCCGCTGTTACTCGCCTAGTCTAGTACATGCGATACTCCTACAGTTTCTGGATAACCTGTTTCACCGTCATTGCATTGCTTCACAGCTATCCACAAAGGCAGAACCGAATAAAAGGCGACATTGTCTCTCACATAGACGCATTATTCATTCTAAAACTCAGCCTTACACTGCACCAGCGAAGGAATTTTCTTGCCAGGCGCCGATGAGAAAAAGCTCTATCGTATTGCCGGAATCTGCTACGAGAGATGTCTTGGTAGTCGAGCGGCTCACAAATGTCTGAAGGAACGACCTTCGTTAAGGGTGCAGAAAGAAGCGAGCGGCGACACTAAAAACTGTTAGTGTCCTTTTTCCTCGTAACGGATAACGTGGATTCGGCGCCGCCGAATGGCTGTCCATTAATTAGACCAGCAAAATACTTGGTTTGCAGCTTTTTATGATGGCTCGCAGTAGAAACAGGACAATCATTCGCGGATTAAAACTTGCAAGTGCAAAGCCAGGGACAGGCATTTTGCATAAAGTCGTTTAGACCATACCACATCGTATAACAATCCCTTTTGGGATGTCGAAGAGCCAATTTGCTGAATACGTTGGTCTGCGATAGTCAGTCGAGTGAGAAGTTAGTGTTTTATCGTTCGCGGAGAAGACTGCTACTAACTCACTGATCCCTGAAGGATGAAGGGCTTGGTGACCCGGGTGAGAATTCATTCCAGATGGCCTACAGCCGGTGCTTCCTCCGACTGCACTACCACGAGTCCAGATACAGACCAACTCTTCTGTATGTAGTAGGGCAGAATAGAACAGTAAGGTCGGTTTGACGATGCTAACCTGTTCATTTGGAGGAAGGGAAGTAATATTTTGATAAACCATACGTCGTGCTGTCAAGTGACCTCCATAGCGGCACCGTGACGGAGTGTGGCCTATGTCTTCACCCCTTACTAAAGGTTTGGAGCTTCTCCTGGCGTTATTTTACGCTTTATCCATGGCGTTGTCACGATTTTAGACAGGTGCGCAATTTGAGGTGAAATCAGAACCTCTGATGCGCCCTTCTCTTCGTTCTACCGTGTGGGTGGTACTCGTTCCCAAGTGATCTGAGACTCACCGCAGGAGGTATAGTCTCGGCCGCTGCTCCGACATGTATAGCGTTGTACTTGTTGCTCATCGCGTATCCTTTGCGGCCATCGCCCTGAAGCAAACAAGGCCAATTATCTGCTGGAGGAGAGCAAGGATTGGCACCCGCTGCCATTCCCTCCTCGTCTTCTCCCTTCCCACAAATTGTCTGAGCTTTATTTTTGCTCCAAAAGTGCTCCAAAATCACTTTCGAAAAACGTGGTGTAGCCACAATCTATCTTATATGTTTACGTCAATATTTTCAAAGCTGGATTTGAAAAAATTAGACTCCCTTCAATGACCTCTGGCCTGGGTGTGTCAAATGGCTAGCTAGAAGCGGTAGGAAGGTTTTAAACTCACACCCATGAACTGGTTATCAACACGCATCAAGGCTTAGAAAAACATGGAACAGCCGGCTCACCTCGACGAATAGAACTCTTCCACTGTCGATCAGATCGGCGTGATGCTTTCTGGTGTTTTTCTTGGACAGATCGACCAATTCCGGTATATGCTCTATACCGACCACCTTTCCTCGACTACCTATCTGTAATGGACAAACATTTTTCATTAAGCTCTTCCAATAACAAAAACCGAAACAGAGAGATTCAGATTTACATTCCTGCATTCATAAGGTCACCTGCGGTCGGATTCATCAACGACTTACATAACTTTAACAGAAAATTCACAGCGGAAAACTCAGATAACGCGGCTTTTCAAGCGATATGGTAAGCAATAGGCTGCGTTATCTGAGCATTCCGTTGTGAGTTCTCTGTTAAAGTTAGGTAAGTCGTTGATGAATCCGACCCCTGAAAGCAAAACGAAATGGGAACTGTTTCGCCAAATTCTAGATATCCTGGGCTAATCTGCAAACATTTTTCATCTGTAGAACATTACACTCCAAAAAACAGTAGTCTTTATTCATCATTGGGCTTAGGTACCCAGCAATTGACCCACCCAGTGATTTTCGAAGGTGCCAAGCCTCTGCCGCCTACGTCATCGGCAGTATCACCTGTGCTAGCTGTCGTCCCGTTGATCGTCCAGCTGCTCCACTCGCCCCTGCCAGAATGATCCAGTGCATTCTCTTCGCACAAGGAACAGAAACACCGTCATACATCGATCGGAACTTTCACGAAGTCCGACCAACGTGTAGACGGGCATCCTTGTGTTCTTTCCATACCCAGCGGAATTCATTCGATCGCATCGAGATTACTTGGGCGGCCCACCCAATTTTCGATGACATAGCCAATACGAATACTTCTCCTTGAACGTCTGGAGGCCTTCTCTAGGCATTTAATCTTTTTGGGTACGAATGCGTATTCCTGTAATTCGCGACAACTTTTGTGATAGCAAAGAAGCCTATACTAAGCCTCTCATGAGTCTCTACGCAAGCTTGACGCTTTTGAGAACAAAACGAACAGCTTTCGAATCAACATGAGCATCTTCTGGAAGAAGCAAGAAGCTCTCCAAAACGATTAGATTTTAGAGCAGTTTCTGGTCGATGGAAAATTTCGTACGTCCAGCTCCTTCAGAGTTTGATTTCATTGAATGTAAATGCAGCGTACTTGAAACTTTGAGATAAAGATATGTATGTTTTCTACAACTGTTTTTGATATACCGTTGACAAGGGTGTGATTCCACTCAAACAGAATTTTTGCTATCAATCAATTGAAAATCGCGACACCCTAGACGAGTGCATGGCGCAATCTCTTTTTCTAGCACTAAAGTTGCTACTTTCCTGCACCTCGAAACAAGCCTTTAAATTAATGTTTTCCACGAAAAGCAATAAAATTTCAAAGTGTGCTTGTTGGGGGGCAGATGAAGCAAAAAACTCCAAGGAAAGGTATATTAAATTTTTTGGACAAAAATATTTTTACTTTCTCGGAGGGTCTCTAATCTGGAAGGCGCTCATTTTGGTTTAGAATCGTGTTAAGTTTGACTCCGAAAGTATCAAGCTTGCTGAAGAGTGACCAATCTGGCGTGAGAATTGTATACACGCCAATGAAAACAGCTACCCAACAGGATTTTCGGCAGGGTTTCACCCTTTCTTCCAACTACAATATAAACTCTTGACTTTGTGGTGGTACACAACACAGATCACTCACCATCAGTGCCATGCATACTGTTAGGTAACCGGAACCGGAGCCGACATCCAGTGCGTAGGCCCCGTCGACCAAATGATTCTTCAAGTATTCCAGAGCGGCAGCGTGCTGAAAATTGGAAAAACGATAGTGCATTATTACGATGGGGAAAAACTCGGCAATTAATTGGATCTACTCCACAGACCCTAGCGTCTACGGCGCGAGCTCAAGTCTTGCCTTACTTTCACATTTTCCTTTCTAGGGTGAACGCTGTTCGTATCCCATTCCGCTGCTATCCCTTGACTTGGGCGCGAATCAAATCTAAAGCCATCGACGCCTTTGCCATCTACACTACATCCGCGTACACCTCATTATAGACTCACTTCAACAACAGCGGCAGAGCAATGATCAAGTAAGCAGATGCAGCAGCAGCAATAAGTTCTGCATTATTTGAGCTGTTCATCTGACCATGATAGCTCCCTAGAATATGGTGTGGGCTCGACCGTTCAATCTTCGGGGAACCCTTCTGAACATTGGATATCCTCATTGTTGGGAGGCCTGTCATCAGCTAGGCGCTGGTCTTTTATCACCCGGGAATGTCAACAAATACGCTGCTCTGCAGTCAATTGGCCGCGTCAGAAATCAAAAGCCGCGTGTGTTTTTGAGAGCGGGCATCCCGCCGAAGCAGCACTACCCACTCCCGCTCCTTCTGTTGAAAATGACGTGTGTTGGTTTCGATGCCGCCATCTAGCTACACGTTTTCCCGCTCGTCGAATGACAACCCTCAACGCCGGCCTACCAGCCATGATCTGTTCCATCCACTGATCGCAGTGACTGCATTCGGAAGTGCAGGGTTATAGATTAGAGCTGTGCTTCCACCAAAATATGCCCCTGGCCACGCAATCGATTGCGGGAGCCACACAGGGTTTGTTCTGCCTGTGTCATCTTTGCTGTCCCTGTTTTCGACTAAAACCGAGCGACGCTGTCCTAAAAATCCGTAGCGGCCTCTGATTGATAAGATATGGGTCTGATGTATAGCCCCACCAGAAGAAATCGAGCTCTAAAACAGGAGAGCGACAATAAGCGTCCGTATCCCTTTGGACAGCCAGGATACACTTACCGACGCTTAGGATCAACGGGAAAATACGGCCAGCGGGCAAATGACCACAATAAATGGCATTTGCGAAGCTGTTGGCATGGCTACCACCAAAGATTTGTAGGATAGGGCACAGTTCCCTCTGAAGACAAACTTTTTGCAATAAGGCAGGAAAATCAACTAGGCCCTACCCTATCAATGCCGCAGACGTCTCCCTCAGTAACGTGATCACAACGTTATCGTCACACTACAAGTTCAGAACGGACGTCACTACGAGGTGTTCAAAGCAGACGGGGTGAGCAGCACCGCTGGGCGTTCGTGGTGTAATGGTTAGCATGGATGCCTTCCAAGCATTCGACGGGGGTTCGATTCCCCCCGAACGCATACGTTTTGCAGTGACACAAATGCACTTATAATTGAACCTTTAGTACTGCATATGCCATATATGTTGATCAACTGACGTTTCACGACAAGGAGTCACCCGTAAAGTTCTATCAAACACGGCCCACACCTTGACACGGCCTGCGCATGCAAACTACTCGTACTACCCGTTGAAGGGAGTTATGGAAAAGCGGCAGAAACGGCGGTCTTTTCCGTCCATTCCGCCCTAAAACCAAAAGAGGGAGCGGTATTGTACATGCCATACATTCGCGATAAACAAGGCCTAATGTTGTTTACGTTCAATCGATATTCATCAATAAATCGATATATGTCGCTCTTTGTAGAGGGAGGGGACGCGATAGACCACGAGAAGGAGCATATCGGTGCTTTTGGAAGAGACGATAGAGAAAGAAATTGCCACAGAACAAAACGGCTTAGTGAATATAGTTTAGTCCCAAAAACCCTTGCAGTTAACCACACTTTCACCGCAGATATGAGTTGTCCTATCAAATGAAGGTATCGTAACAAACTGAAACCTAGAAAACCTCACGGTAAATATGTAGTAACTGCACAAAAATAGGCCATTCTCAGGCAACGTAGTACAGTAAACACTGACATAGAGTAACCACCATTGGCTTTTCTTGCTGTTCTTCCTCATCATCAGTCACTATCTTTCCTTGAACTAGTTTGCGGAGCAGTTCTAACTTAAATGGACCTTGAGGCACTACAATCTCAGATTTTCGCATTGAATAGTAAAGTCTGCTTAGCCATAGAAACAGCTTTACGATGAATGACAGGGTATTATTTGGGCCGTCCTTAAAACATCGGTTATATCACCGACGCGCTGGATCATGGATCAAGGATAGCTTTAAGAAAAGCATACACGGTCGCAGTGTCGGCAAAATGTTCGCAATCAGGGGCCGGATTCATCAACGACTTACAGCAAAGATGTTTTCCTACCAGCCAAATATGAAGATGTCTACGCAGCTACTTCTGCTTGGATCACTTTTCGCTTCTACTTCGCTTTGCTGCCAAAGGAGCAAGGTAAGGCACTTGAAAAAGCTCTGCAAAAATACTAAGTTCCCACATTCATTAATTAATTACTACCCATTTCTGAGGCTGAGCCCCAGCCAGCAGCCACAGCTGCCGCTAGGCCGAATGGCTGATGGATATTTAGTCATGTCTAAGGATTGTCAGCTCATCACGACACTACTAGGCACTTAATCCACATTTACAGTGCGCCCGATTGTGATAAACGATCACCCGTGACTTATATAGTCCCAAAAGATATCATTAATGTTACGAAAATGCAGCAGACCATTATTGCGAGGACCAAGCTATTTTTCCATATTTTGCCCCCAAACCTAGCGAGTTTCCAATGACGAATATTTTGTTTCAATGATCATGATTTTGAGCTACAGCAAGCCAGTGTCAGAACTGAAGTTTCAGCCCGTGCTCATCTGGGTCTTCGACCAATTTGCTTGCTTAAAATCACAAATGCACTCGAATGAGGACTTTTTATACTGCTGAACGCTCAGCTCAACAAGCCGTTTTGATGGCTGCAACTAACACATAAAACTGTGACTAACTGGCACTTGACTATATAATATCTACAGTAGATGGCTGACTACTTCATTTCCCGATTTAGAAATAAGATCAGTCCTATTATATAAAGCAGTTACTAGATAAAGGAGAATTGACGTCGCTAATGAATCCCTTTTGAGATGCGCCATGCACTCTACCTCTACAGGATGTCGTGGAGGCGATTTGAGTGCCTATTTGGCCATACAATGACTTGCAGTGGGCAGCCGATGAACAAGTCAGCGCTTTATCTTTTCAGGCAAACCGGTACGAATTCACCGACCCCAGAGAGATGGAAGGCTTGGTTGACCCGGGCGGGAAATCTAAACCAAAGGTCTGGATTCGGATGCAGGTGCATGCGACGGCCGGCGCTTCCTCTGCTGCGCTATGCGCTATCTCACTGACTGCACTAACTGAAACAACCTCCAAATTTATGCGCTAGCAAACCACCATGGATTGCACTCCCAATCTAGCTACGACTGTGCCCTCGGAAGTCTTCAGCCCTAGAAAAAGCCAAGAAGAAGAAATTTCAGAAAGCGTATTCCAAACTTGGTGCGGTCATATTCCAATGTAGCAACCCCAATTGACTACGTGCTGCCCTAGAAACGCTAAACTGCGACTCATGTAGTTCAGGCAATCAGACTGTGCTGCGAGCAAGCACATCGACTTCGATGCCTTCACGATTTTCGGGTCAGTGTTATCAGACTTTCAAATAGCATCCGCGGTCAAGCTATCACTTGGGTGGGCCGTATGTGCTTTGTCGGGCGATTACACTCGCCGGCAGATAAGTCTCGGTCACAACAACATTTTCTTCTAACGTCTAGACGATCCAGTATTTTACCTCGAAAAACACAATCGCGCCATTTTTATGGCAACTTCATTCAATATTGCCGCAAGATTTCGCATCCATTGCTTTTTTGTGAGCCGTTGATAAGATCCATTCACATACACGTACAATGAAGTTGCCATTGCATTCGACTGCTAACTCCACAGGGAAGATGCAGTGAACAACAGCTTTCCTGCTTTCGTGGAATTGAAATGGACACGAGCGAAGCCGTTCTTTGATCTAATCTCTCTGAGAAATTTAAGGAACGCTACTCTCGAGCTTACCTACGTTGCAGCTGCATTTTCCAGCCCTCAAAAGTCAACTCTGAAAGTGTCCACACTCTCGTCCTTTTAACACAGCACGTCCTTAAATTTTTCGAATTGTACTCGTGATCTGAACGGTATTTCCAAAGCACTTAACGCATCGTGATAACATTCGTGCTATCAAATTATTCCTGAAGCGCACTGCTTAGCAAAGTACTTGTCGGCCACAGCTTGAGGAAAAATCCATGCGCGCATCATGCCTATGGTAAAACCGCTAAGCTCAGGTTAGAGGTCTTCGGAAAAATCTTGAGACGGCTGCGAGCTTCTGCATGAGTAGAGTGCGTGACGCGTTCGACAAAGGGGCCAACTATTCCGAGCGTTATCGTTTTCACCCAGCAGTAGATGGTTATCAGAGGTAATAAAGCAGATGATTCGCCGCAAAATTCAAACATCTTTCGAAGCCAAGGTGACTTCTGAAGCAGTGACAGTTGGGCGACACCGACGCGACTTTTCACACGAAGAGTGAAGAGCAAATACGCCCCTCGTAAATATTTGTATACTGGGCTAGGGAGAACAATTCGTACCACTCAACTGGACACGTGTGCAGCGTAAGCTTCGCTCAGAGCCTTTGTTTCACCTCGGTAATGCTACGGCGCGCGATTTGAACCTCCATCTCAGCCTCCTTCACCTGTGCTCAACTATTGTATCACCTTGCATTCATGTGTAGTCGCTCTGACTTCAACCTACGTTGCCTTTTCAAGAGCGGCACTTGAACGTGTTTAAAGTTTAAAATTGTTGCATCCTTTGAAAATGCTTATCTTGAAAGAAATCTGATCCTTTTATGATGCACTTCTAGAGTAAAGGAAAGCAGCTAGTACTTATATCACTGGCGATATTCTGCCCTCAACTTCTGAACTGGCGGTTACCACTGTCAAGAGAGAAAATGTTTGTTGCGTGTTGGTGCTAATCCCCCTGTATTTGATTACCATATTGGCGATACGTCTACAAATGGGGTTTAGGGAGTGGTGGACCTTGCTTTTCTGGTTAACAAAAACCTTAACTTTGATGACCACTATGTGCGAATACCACCAAAAGCGTACTCTATGGTTCATCAAGTTTTCAGGGGCCGTATGCTCGTGCTCCCCTGTTGGGGAAGAATCAATCAATATCAGCATATCTCATCACACCCCGATCCCCCATTGGGGGAGACTCGGGGTAGGCGAGCATACGGCCCCAGAGCGCTCATACTCAATGATCCAGCCATTCTCAATAGAGCATATAAGACTTACATAAGACCCTTAGTTGAGTATGGCACCGGTATCTTCAATCCTCATAAAAAGAAAATTATTGAAACGCTGGACAAATCACAGAACAGTTTTACGAGGAAGCGTTTTATAAGGATGTCTGAGTTCCCGTATGGTGGCATCTATTGATCAACCGTTAGAAACATCTGTCTAAATAGTTGTCAATATTTTTGCTTGTGCCGCTCGAGGTTGTTACGGTGGATCTTTATTTGCCAGGCCTAACGTTTCGACGCTCCCGTCTTCTTCAGAGGCCTGAACGTGGTGCAAGTATTAGATAAGCGATTTACCCCACCAAACGCTATCCCCACTCTAGCGGTTTCGCTTCCTTAGAGAAATCACCCTGAAAAACCCATTCAAAGAGGGATAGACTCACGTTTGATCCACCTATGGAGCGCTTTCGCAGCTCTCTGTTAGTACGACCGGGCGAATGAGACTTACTGTGCGGTGCTGGATGGTATAAGATAAAGATGACGACCTGCACGTGCGCCCTTCCATTCTACAGCTCGCATTTTGGCACAAACGGCAGAAAATCATTCGTAATTGACGGGCGTTCCTGACGGTCGTTCATGCCAGGATTTCTTGCAAAAATCCAGAACGCCTCTAATGCCTTCCTTGCCGATATTTCTGTTTCTACCGTCAACACCTTGCACTTTATTTCAAAGTCGTTACCGTTATGCTGCTCAGCTCTGTGCCTTCCGAGAGGTGTTCTGATGTTACCACGTTGTTTACTAGCCAGGTGTTCTCTAACTCGAATGGCTAGTTTTCTCCCTGTTTCCCCTATATATGTTGCGTTACATGTTTGACACTCAATCTGATAGACTGCTCCCTCCCGGGAACAATCTCCGACCTTGCCGTATGGACATGTAACACAACTTTCTGATATGCACTGGTTTTCGTAGAGCCTACTCCTGACCAGTTGGTGTCTAATATTGTCGTTTGGAATGTTGACTAAAACGACATCGTTTTGCAACTGGGCTCGAACTATACTCCTTTGAATCGCAGCAGAAACTTTATCAGATATGAAAGGTATACATAAGGGTACCCTGTTATCACGTGGTCCGTTTTGTCTGCGGTAAGCACGAGCTCTGCGCTGATACCGCGACGATACATAGCCATTTTCCATGGCTATTTTCGAAGCCATTCGCAGTGATTCTTGTCGCTCCTGTTCACCCGTACATATCTGCGAGGCCGTACGAAACATGTTTCTAACGACGCTGCGTTTTATGCTTGTTGGATGAGCAGAGGTGGCGTTGATCAATATGTTTTTCGAACTCGGCTTTCGGTACCATTTTACGCTAAACATGCCATTGGAAACTCTTATCTGTGTATTAAGGTATGGAAGCCAGCCATTCTTTGGAGTTTCCCTTGTAAGCCTAATGTACGCAGACTGTTGATTCAGTAATCGAAAACACTCGTCCATTTCAGACTGTGTTGAAGTCACAATGCAACAGTCATCTATATACCTGCAGTACATTATTGGTGCTCGCGCAAGTACTGGTTCCTCTACTCTGCTCATAAAGCAGATGGCGAGTACGGGCGCTAACCGCTGTCCCATAGCCAGCCCTCTGACTTGTGAATAGTATGTACCCGACCATTTAAAGATGTTGCAAGATAAACATTCCTTCGTCAAGGTCATGATGTGCGCTTTAATAAGTCCAAATGTGTTAATACTATCAATATGCCTATCCAGCATTTCTGATAATGCTTGCAAGGCTTGATCGTTTTGGACGTTTGTGTAAAGCGATGTCACATCAAATGACTCCACTACGCAATCACTAGTAATGTTAGAGGTGCGTAGCTTCTCTAGGAATGTTTGCGTATTGGCCAGGTGAGAAGGGACCATGGGCAAAAGCTGGCATACAATTTTGCTTAGAAACCATGATATTCTATCGGCTGGTCCACCCACACAGCTAATGATAGGCCGAATCTTAAACGTTTCCGCCGACGTGGATAGGATATCAGCATGAGATAGCTTGTGAGTCTTTACAAGGCTGTAGAAAACTGGGCAACAAGGGCTATCCAGCTTTAGTCTACTGATCAGCTTTCCATCAATGCCCGCAGATCTTCCTATCGTAACCCAAATACGGTTAGAGCCGTCTGCACTGCGAAAGAAATTCGCTTTCAGAGGTTCGGTAGTATAAGGATTCATCTTGCAGGTGGAGTTCCGTTATTGCACGGTCGAGGGACTGTGGTATAACGACGAACTCCCCACCTTTATCGCTAACGGAGATACGTATAGTACCATTTGATCTCAGCTCGCGCAACTCCTTGAACCCCTCCCACTGGGCAACAGTTAGATTATTGTTTCGCTGTGTCGTATGACGGTTTAGAATTGCAAACACAGCGGATGACAAGATTCTAAGCCTAACATCTGCCTCCGGCGTGGGTTGAGGTTCACTGTAGAATGAGCGCGGAAACGGTACGCTTTGTAGGAGACTCCGGCTAGCGTTCGAGGTGGTTTCCATCTGCACGTTACTCCTGTTTCTAATGCGTAGTAGATCTCGCAGCCTATGTAAAGCTCCCACTACCTTACGGAACGTCAGAGCGTTGATGTTTTGTGCAGGCGAGAAAGATGGCCCGAGATTCAGCAAGCTATATGCATTACTGGATAGCTGCGCGCCGCCAAGAACAGTGACTCTCTGCGGTTGTGCCTCAATTTGAGCAGGAACTTCGTCGTCATTTCGGTGGATCGTAGGTGAGCTACCCTCTCCTTCCTGGGAATTTTCACGAAGTGCCCCTCTAAGTCTTTCGTATTTCGCACAAAGAGTGGTTTTAGCCCTAGATCGGATACAATCGCAAATCTGTCTTGACCCACCCTCAATCCTCCTCCAAATGCGGTCAGGTAAGAAACGCCGGCATGCCTGTTCTTTTGATACACATTTCGCCAACGTCGAGTACAATACACGCTGTGTTTCCTTGATCACGATCTTCAGCATCAATCGATATATATTGATAATCCTCGGATGATCCTCGGAAACGTTGCACGCATCTCCTATCTTCTTATTCGTGATGAAATGTGGGAGCACACCGGTCGCCATGCATCGCTGGAGGAAGATTAGACTCTGGCGGGTACGCACCACTTTCTGGCGGAGCGATAACGCTTCACGCACCAGAGAGAAGTATTGTGGTGGCACGAATTCAGTAAGTCTCCAGCTTCTCTCGTCATAAAACCTCGGCATTGTAGAGAATAGGGGGAATAGAGGGCTGGCTATGGGACAGCGGTTAGCGCCCGTACTCGCCATCTGCTTTATGAGCAGAGTAGAGGAA